>JAODXR010000020.1:9218341-9232706 GCA_028877395.1 Cathorops festae
ATATATTGACCCATATTTGAGTTACTGTGAAACATATGGGGGGAAATGTAGCTTTTCAGACCTGTTGCTGTGCCTTAGATAGTGAGGAATAGTGGTCTGGGATGCTGATGCACACTTTTGTTCCTGTTTCAAGGATTTCTCCAAGGAGATGAGGCAAACTTTTGATTGCTCTTTGTCTGGCCGGGAGGCGGCTAGAGAGCTCATGGAGCTGCAGCAGGGGTCCTGGTCTACCTCGGACTACGCCATCGAATTCCAGATGTTGGTGACATTGTGTGGTTGGAATGAGAGTGCCCAGATCAACACATTCCTGCATGACCTGTCTGATGCCATCAAGGAAGAATTGGTATTGCGGGAACTGCCGTCAAACCTCTCCAGCTTCATGGAGTTCACCAACCACATCGATGCCCGGGTCCAGCAATGGAGGAGAGAGAAGAACCTCCCCAGCTTCACCTCCTCTCCACCCCCACCACGTCTGTCGAACTTATGCAGGTAGACCGGGGTTGGGTGTCAGCGGAGGAATGACAGTGCTGGCAGAGCACAGGGGCCTGTTTCTGTTGCAGTCAGCGAGAACACATCTGCCAATCTTGCCTGCTAAAGGGAATGAGACCACCAGTGAATCAAGGGGCCCTGGTGAGAAACATTTGGAACCAGACCCCCGCTGATCGACCATTACTCCCTGTCATCGTCATCCACAACAACCAGCATCACTATCTCCAGGCTCTCGTTGACTCGGGGGTGGACAGGAACCTGATCTGCTCTGCCACCACCAAGCTTCTGGAAATTCTGCTACTCACCCTTGACGTCCCTCTCACAGTCCTGACACTCAATGGCACCAGCTTGAACACCATCACCTACCTTACTGCCCTGCTCATCTTGAGGATTTCTGGCAATCACTCTGAAACCATCCCACTCCACATCATGAACAACCCCCATGTACCCATCATCCTAGGATCACCCTGGTTAATGCAGCACAAACCCCACCTAAACTTGGTCGATAATACCATCCTAGGCTGGAGCCATTCCTGCCTAGCTTCCTGCCTGAACTCCGCTCTGCCTCCTGCCAAACCACTGCAGCCTTCAGCCAGCAAGTTTGCCAGCCTCCCTCATGTGCCTCTGGAATACCTGGACTTAAGACTTGTTTTCAGCAAGACCTAAGCAGTGTCCCTCCCTCCTCACAGACCCTATGACTGTGGAATCGACCTCCTGCCTGGGATGGCGCCACCCAAATGGCAACTCTATTCTCCTTCTACCACTGAAAGGCAAGCCATGGAGAAGTACATGTCCAAGGCTCCGGCAGCTGGGATCATCCGCCCTTCCTTCTCCCCAGCAGGGGCGGGATTTTTCTTTGTGGAAAAGGACAAGTCGCTCCGCCCCTGCATTGACTATTGAGTTCTCAATGCCATCACCATCAAGAACCGTTACCCCTTACCGCTCATGTCACGGCCTTTGAACTACTCCAGGGAGCCGAGATATTTACCAAGTTGGACTTATGCAATGCCAACCTTCTCATCAGGATCAGGGAGGGGGACGAGTGGAAGACAGCCTATAACATTACCACTGGCCACTAAGAGTACCTCGTGGTCCCTTTTGGCCTGACCAACGCGCCTGCAGTCTTCCAGGCACTCGTCAATGACGTCCTAAGGGACTTTCTTAACATCTTCATTTTTGTGTACCTGGATGACATCCTGATCTTCTCTCACTCCCGGGAGGAACATCGGGGCCACGTCTGGCAGGTCCTTCAGTGCCTGCTAGAAAACAAGCTGTTTGTCAAAGCAGAAAAGAGCGAATTCCACCAGAGCTCTCTCGTTTCTGGGGTTCATCTCCCCAGCTAGGATCCAGATGGACCCCCTCAAGCTTGAGGCAGTTGCAGACTGGCCTACACCATCCTCGTGACGAGAGCTCCAGTGTTTCCTGGGATTTGCTCATTTCTACAGACGTTTCATCCGCAACTTCAGCAACCTCTCACTGCCTTGATTTCAATTAAGACCAAGTTCAAGTGGGAGAAGGAAGCAGAGAAAGCCTTCTCCATGCTCAAGCAAGTTCACCATGGCAGCCATTCTCACCATACCCGATCCGACCAAACAGTTCATTGTGGAAGTCGATGCTTCCGAGTCCAGGGTCAGAGCCATTCTCTCCCAGAGGGCCAGCAATAACGAGGTACACCCCTGCTCCTTCTCTCGCCGGCTGTCCCCTGTTGAACATAATTACGACATCAGCGACAGAGTTGTTGGCTATCAAGCTCACCTTGGAGGAGTGGAGACACTGGCTTGAGGGGTCGGATCTCCCCTTCTTAGTCTGGACTGACCATAAGAACCTGGAGTACCTCAAGTCTGCCAAACGTCTCAATTCCCATCAAGCCCATTGGCCTCTCTTCTCCCGATTCAACTTCACGCTCTCCTACCACCCAGGCTCCAAGAACGGCAAACCTGACGCCCTGTCTAGGATGTTGTCTTCCCACCAAGAGGAGTCCAAGCCACCCGAGAACATCCTTTCTACATGCTGTCTGGTGGGAGCCGCCATTCTAGAGGTTGAGACGCTCATGCAGAAGGCCCTGGAGCAGGACCCCGGTGAAGGTAACTCAAGCAACATACCACCTAACCATCTGTTTGTTCCCTGTTCTGTGCGAACTCAGGTGCTGCAGTGGGGTCATAGCTTTAAGTTGGCTTGTCACCCGGGAGCTGCTCGAACCCTGGCACTTGTCCAACAGTGTTTCTGGTGGCCATCCATCAAGGAAGATGTCCAGGAGTTCATGGCAGGCTGCGACACATGTGCCCAGAACAAGACAGCCAACCGACCCCTTGCTGGCTTGCTAAGACCCCTCCTGATTACTCATTTATCCTGGTCTCACATTGCTCTGGACTTCGTCACAGGACTCCCCAAGTCAGGTGGCAACACATGCATCCTCAGTTATTGACCGTTTCTCCAATACAGTCCATTTCATCCATCTGCCCAAGCTTCCCACAGCTAAAGAAACCACCGAATTACTCATCCTTCACATTTTCTACCTACATGAACTCCCCATTGACATCGTCTCTGACCGGGGTCCTCAGTTCACTGCACAGTTCTGGAGGGCCTCCTGTAGTCTCTCTTCAGGGTTCCACCCTCAAACCAATGGCCAGGCGGAACGGGTGAACCAAGATTTGGAGGTGCCACTTAGGTGCATAGTGTCCAGGGATGTTGGTTCTTGGAGTAAGTATTTATCTTGGGTTGAGTATGCTCATAACACCCTTTATCTGCCACAGGTCTCTCACCCTTCCAGTGCTCCCTAGGTTACCAACCACCACTCTTCCCCTAACCAAGAGGAGGAGGTTGCCATACCCTCAGCCCAGATCTTCATACACCGCTGCAGGAGGACGTGGGCAATGGCCCAAAGAAGACTCATTCACTCCGCCTTAGCATCCAAGAGGCAGGCTGACAAATGCCGCACTAAGGCGCCCACCTACCGGGTGGGGCAATGAGTCATGCTCTCCACACGCCACCTGCCACTCAGAACCGTTTGCCGCAAACTGGCTACCAGGTACCTAGGACCTTTCCTCATCAGCAAGGTAATCAATCCATGTTCGTCAGACTGCCATTACCACTCACCATGCAACATATTCACCTCACTTTCCATGTGTCACAGCTTAAACCTCTGGTTTCCAGTTCTTTGCTGAAAGAGTCAAAGATAAGTTCAATATCATGCTAGCTGAATGGAGTATATCTGATATACCACGAAAAAAAGCCAGTCAATAATATTATTATACATACACAATCTTTTCGGGTGTTCAGTGCATCTTTCTCTTTCAAAATCTTCTCAATTTCACAAAGCAAACCTGGTGGCTATGTTTGTTTACAAATTGTCAGTCACGCGCTAACACAGAAGTTTTACATCTCTGTGTGACATGTCTTGACAACCATGCAATATCGTAAACCATATTCAACGCTAGTTGTCCATTGGGTAGAGTGACGTAATAAGATAAGGTAAGGTGACTTTATTGATACCCGAAGGTAGATTTGTTTGCAGGTAAAAAATAAAGGCTTACACAACAACACACAATACAACAAACAGTAACAAAAGACAACAAAAGAAAATAAACAACATTGACAAACAGACAAATGCTCCAAGCAGAATAAGTAATAAAAAATACTAAATAGATACATTAATTAAGAAATACTGCTCATATAAAAAATAAATAAAATCATATACTATTCAGGGCCTTAATAGCTGAGGGGACAAAACTACATCTGTACCTTTTAGTTTTGCACACAGGCATTTTAAACCTACGACCAGAAGGGAGAAGCTGGAATTCACCATGTCGTGGATGGGATAGATCATTTAAGATGGACTTCACTAGTCTCTGTAGCTGCCCATTATAGAGAGATTCTAAATTGAGCTGTGACTCTCCAATTAACTTACTGGCCCACCTCACAACCTGATTAAGTGAGTTTTTATTTTTTAGGGGTAAGTTGCCAAACCAGGATACTAGACTAAAAGAAATTATGGACTCAATAAAACATCTGTAAAACATAATGAGCAACTTTTTGTCAACATGAAAAGATGACAGTTTCCTTAGACAGTGAAGACGCTGGTTTGTCTTTTTATAGCCAGACTCACAGTTTGCCACAAAAGTAAGTTTGCTGTCGATAACGGTCCCAAGATATTTATAGTTGTCAACACATTCCACTGCCTGGCCTTTTATGCTGATTGGTTCCTTATCATTAGTGTGTCTCCTGAAATCAACATGCATGTTTTTTGTTTTTGAGATGTTAATTTGTAGAAAGGACTGCTCACACCAATCAACAAACTCCTGGACAATTGGACCATGACCTGTCTCATTGTCTTTCAGCAGGCTGACAATAACAGAGTCATCTGCATACTTAAGGATGAATCTGTCCTCCTTGCTACTCCGGCACATATTGGTATACAGAATAAACAAAAGAGGGGACATAACACAGCCTTGAGGGGAGCCAATGGAAGTACAAATCTGGTTAGACAGTACTCCATTGACCCGCACTCTTTGTGTCCTGTCAGTTAAGAAATGTAGCACCCAGCCCACAAGGTTTTTACTCAAATGAAATTGCTCTAGAAGTCTTTCTATTAAAATATGAGGTTGAATCGTATTAAAAGCAGAGGAGAAGTCAATAAATAAAAGTTGGGCATGTGTTCCCTTACCTTCTAAATGTTTAAAAAGCATGTTCATCAAAGATATAGTTGCATCTTCAACACCTCTATGTGGCCTATAGGCAAACTGAAATTGGTCAATATCAGACTGAGTCGCTCTTAAAATTTCATTTCTCACTAATTTTTCAAAAGTTTTCATGACAAGTGAGGTCAAAGCAATAGGCCTAAAATCATTCTGGACTTTAGGGCACCTTATCTTGGGTACTGGAACGATAACTGCATCTTTCCAACATTTTGGCACATGCTGGGTTTGTAATGACTTATTAAAAATGTAATGAAAGATTGTACACAACTCCTTAGAACATAACTTAAGCAGTTTACCACAAATATTATCAGGACCACAGCTTTTGTTTGCCTTAGTGGAAAATAATGCCTTTTCAACAGTGTCCTTATCTATTACAGAATGATTCTGATCTACTAAACTATGACCAAGTTCCTGTATTTCTGTGCTAAAATCATAAGTATCAAAACGACAAAAGAATTTGTTGAGAGCAAAATCAAAATCTGAATCAAAATTTTCTAATATGACAGTGCTTACATTCTTTGGGTTACTAATACCTGCAATGGATTTCATACTCGACCAGGCTGACCCTAAATTGTTAGCAACCATTTTATTTTCCAAAATTGTTTTGTAATCACGTTTAGCTCTGAGGATTTCAACTTTCAAGTCCTTAGTGGCTGTATACAGTTCAGAAGCAGTCCCATGTTTGAAAGCATGTCTCTTAGCCTGTATACAGGCTTTCACAGTATTTGTGACCCACGGCTTGTTATTTGAATATATTTTAACCCTTTTACATGGAATAATCATGTCTCTACAAAATGCTACATAAGAGCATATTACATCAACTAATTGATCCAAGTCCTCGCCACAGGCCTCTGTGAACACCTCCCAATCAGTGCAATCGAAACAGGCCTGTAGACACTGAACAGACTCTTCATTCCAGTTTTTAATGTTCTTAATATGAACCTTTCCCCTCTTCAGAACAGTTCTGTATGTAGGCATGAGGTACACGAGCTTGTGGTCTCCATGGCCCAGAGGGGGCAGTGGGACTGACTTGTATGCCTCCTTCACTGATCCATAACATTGGTCAAGAGTCTTTTCCCGTCTGGTGGGGCAACTAACGTATTGTTGAAAGTTAGGGATCGTCTTCTTAAGGGAGACATGATTAAAATCACCCAGTATAAAGGACGGCGATTCAGGGGATATAGATTGCAGCTTTTGAACCACGTCATACACAGTTTTACAAGCAGAGGGGGTGTGAGCTCCAGGGTGTATATATAAAGCTGTAATAAAAATCTGGGGAAATTCACGGGGCAGATAAAACGGGCGCAACGACACTGATAAAAGTTCCACATCGGGGGAACAAATGCGTTCTCTCACAGTTACAGCAGAACAATACCTTTCGTTGATGTAAAGGCATACCCCTCCACCCTGAGTTTTATTTGTCACCTTACTGTTCCGATCCAAGCGATGAGGTGTTCCAAAACCGGTGATCATCAGATCCGCGTCCTGATCATGTTCAGTTAGCCACATCTCAGTGAACGCCAACACGCAGCAATCTTTGCAATACTTGAGGAAGCAGGCATTTCCCTGAAGTTCATCTAATTTATTCCTGATGGACTGAACATTCCCCAGGGTAATTGAGGGCAACGGGAGCCGATTGGACTGCACCTTCCTCATACGCAGCTGAACGCCTCCATGCTTCTCCCTCTTTCTTCTCTTTTTCCCTCCTGGTTCATCATAGATATTTTCTGGGTTTCTTCATATGAGATCCGGGATCTGTAGCGTGAGTCCGACATGCCAACTTGTCTCACACGGTTAAGTTGCAGCAGCTCACTCCTGCTGTATTGCCTACTGGCCAGGCAGATAGAGATGAACTCCAGGTATAGCATGAGGGGTAAAACTAGTGTAGCAACGCGTAAAAGATCCATATCACTTCAATCAGGAGTACTATACACAGTTCAAATCACTTGGATGATATTATCCCGACGCAGACAGACATAAAACATTAAAACACGATAAAAACATTGAGAAGTTGTCAGCCAAACTTTTCCTGCCGGTCGCAGCGTGCGCATGCATCCTGTCCACCAGAGGTGGCACCAGAGTGGTGAAGTCACTCAAGTTATGAAAGATAAGCAGGAGTTTCCAAGCTTCCAGGAATTTGTTAGTTACATGATAATGGAAGCAGAGGTCACCTGTAATCCCATAACCTCCTTCCATGGTCTTTGCTCAAAGAGCAGCACTACCAGAAAGAAAAGAAAACCAAATTCAGTGTCCTTCCATACACAGACTGTTCCAGAGACTGAAAACCACATGCAGTCAAAGACAGGTTAAAAGGCACCATGCATGTTCTGTCAAGATGACACATATTGCCTGCACTGCTGTCCTGAGTTTAAAGAGAAGTCTCTTGATGAAACATGAAAATATGTGAAAGAAAAGAAACTGTTATGGTTGCTTGAAGCCAGGCCATAGTGCAAAGGAATGCCATCAGAGATACTCATGTGACAGCTGTAAGGGCAGACACCCAACCTGTCTCCATGATGATCGCTAGATTAAAGCCAAACCAACATCAGTGTCAAATCAGAGCACCACAGATGAAATAGCAACTGCATTGTCCCTGAGTGTGGATACTGAGGAGCCATCTTCAAACACCTCCATGATTGTTCCAGTATGGGTTTCTTTTGTCAGCAATCCAGGCATAGAAAGGCTTGTTTATGCTCTGCTTGACACCCAAAGTGATAGTCTTCACTGACCAAGAAGTTAACCATAGCTTACAAACCAAAGCTCATCCTGTGAGGCTCAAGCTAACTACAATGATGGGAATGGATGAATTAATGCATAGTGAAAGGATCTCAGGTCTGAGTGCACGGTTACACCTCCACAACCTTCACTGATCTCCCTCCAGCCTACATCAAATACTGCATACCAGTGAATTGAACACACATTCCTACCTGTGAAATGGCAAGGGACTGGAATCATCTCAACACAATAGCAAATGAAATTCCACTGCAGCTGGAGTGTGAAGTTGATTTTTTTAATAGGATACAGCTGCTCAAGGGCACTGGCACAACAGCAAGTAAACTTGGGAGGAGACAACAAATCCTATGCAGTTCACACAGATCTAGGTTGGAGTACTGTAGGTTGTTCATCACCTCATCTTGACTCACAAAGCATCAGCAGGTCCCACAGAGTTGCTGTCAGAGATCTTCCTCTGGTGACTCCATCAGATGACATTATGAGATGCCACTCCCCTTTAAAGAGACCCTACTTCCCTGACAACAAGCAATTAGCCACAGTCCAGCTCAGTCATTTCATGAGAAAGCTGCTGAAGGATGAAACTTATAAGGAGCATTACGGTGAAGTTCATGAATGAGGTAATTGAAAAAGGTGATGTAGAAGAAGTCCATGATGAGGCAAAGGAAGGAGAAAAATGGTCTATTGCTTACCATGGGGTTTATCATTCCAAATAACCAAAGAAACTCGGTTGTTTTGATTGTTCAGCAAAGTACAGTGGAACTAGCCTAAATAACCACTTATTGTCAGGCTCAGATGTGATAAATAATCTTACTGGTGTTCTCATCAGGTTCAGACAACACCAGATTGCACTGACATGCAATATCAAGATGTTTCACCAGTTCAAGGTATGTGAAGCTGACAGAGACTATTTGTGCATTCTTTGATGGAAGGGTGAAGACCTGAATGCAGAGCCACAGGAATTCCGCATGAATGTTCATCTTTTTGGTGCTGCATCATCGCCTGGATGCACCAATTATGGACTGAAACAGCATGCTAAGGAAAAGGAGAGCCTGTTTCCCCTCACCTCTCAGTTCACTATGAGAGACTTCTATGTTGATGACAGTGTCACAAGCCCAGCAAATGTGGATGAAGCCATTCAGCTTGCAAAGGATGTTCAGAAACTCTGCCCCATGGGTAAACTGAGAATGCACAAGTTTGTGTCTAAGAACAAATCAGTCCTAGAGAGTGTACCCCCATCTGAATGTGCCATTTGAAGTAAAGGACTTTAACCTCAATGGTTCTGCATTGGAAGGAGCCTTAGGGATACACTAGCACATTGAGTCTGACACCATCAGATTCCACATCTGCCTGAAAGATCAGCTTGCAACACATCATGGTATACTATCCACAGTTGCCTTTATTTATGATCTGTTAGTGTTTGTTGCTCCCTTCTTGCTCACTGGAAAAAGGGTTTGAATGTCCAAGCATGGTACCGGCTGGGATGAACCCTTTCAGAGTGAGCTACAGCCAGTATGGGAATGGTAGAAGGGTGATCTTGCAACGTTATGGAAAAATCCATCCAGCCATCCATTATCTGTAGCTGCTTATCCTGTACAGGGTCAAAGGCAAGCTGGAGCCTATCCCAGCTGACTATAGGCAAGAGGCAGGGTACACCTTGGACAAATTGCCAGGTCATAGTAGGGCCAACACGTAGAGACAAACCACCATTCATACTCACACCTATGGTCAATTTAAAGCCACCAGTTAGCCTAACTTGCATGTCTATGGACTGTGGGGGGAAACTGGAACACTCAGAGGAAACCCACACAGACATGGGGAGAACATGCAAACTCCAAACAGAAAGGCCCTCTTCAGCCACTTGGCTTGAACCCAGGACCTTCTTGCTGTGAGGTGACAGTGCTAACCACTACACTATTATGCCACCCCTTACAGAAAATCAACATAACCCATTGTTATGTACCTCCAGACATTAGACATGCTGTAAGAAGAGAGCTACACCACTTATCTGACGCAAGCACACATGGTTACAGCCAGTCTTCATATTTGAGACATGTGAACAAAGATGGAAGAGTTCATTGTGCTCTGGTTACAGGAAAGTCCAGAGTAGTTCCTATTAAAGTTCCTATTCTCAGGTTAGAGTTAATGGCTGCATGTTGTCTCAGTTGAAGTTAGCAATATCTTAAGAGGAGATTGGTCTGACAGATATTGATGAATACTTCTGGATCAATTCCAAGGTGAATTTGGGGCACATCAGCAACAAGGCATATCATTTCCACATGTTTGTGCCAAATAGGATCTAGAAGATACATCTCAGCACCAATCCTCAACAGTGGAGATATGTTCCTCCTGACAAAAAATCCTGCAGACTTAGCATCAAGAATTTCAGGTGTAAGTGAGCTTCTCACATCAATTTGGTTCACCAGACCTCAATTCTAGTGGAAGAAGGAGATACTTCCGACCACAGATGTTATTATAGAAATACCAGTTGGAGACCCTGAAGTCAAAAAGGTACAGATACTACATGTACAAACTACAGATCAGGGGAGTCTATCTGACCGCTTATCAAAGTTTTCCTCATGATACAAAGGCACTCAAGCTGTCTCACATCTCCTCTGTCATGTCAAAGGTGACAAATCAACATGTTACAGCACAGTGCAGGCACAAGAGGATGCACAATGCATCATGATAAAAGACTTACAAGGATGAGCATATCCAGAGGATTTAAAATTTCTCAATCAGGGAACACAGGTTTCACCTCAGAGTAAACTGTATCAAATGGATGCCTTTCTTGATGAAAATGGAATCCTCAAGCTGGGAGGAAGACTGAAAAAAATTAATCTCTCCATACATCACAGAAACATCCAGTGGGGTCATCACATCACCAAGATTATAATAGCTCATTGCTGTGAGCAAGTCAAACACGAAGGAAAATGTTTTAGTATTAATGAAATCAGATCAAATGGATACTGCATATCAGGAATTAACAAAGCTGTGGTTGCTTATCTGCATCAATGTGTTATATATCGAAAAGGAGATCCATAGAAGAGCAGTGTTTGTCAGATCTGCCATCAGCATGTGTAGACCCATCACCTCCATTCACGTATTGTGGAATGGATTGTTTTGATCCGTTTTACACAAGACAAGCAGGCAAAGTACACGAGATATGATCTCCTCTTCACATGTCTTTGCTGTCGAGCTATCCACACTGAAATGTTGGACAACATGTCAACAGATGCTTTCCTTAACAGCTTTCACTCTTTCACTACCATAACAGTAGTTGTATAACAGATAAATTGTAACCAGGGAAGTAATTTTGTTGGAGCTGAAAAATAAATGATATCAGGTTCTAAAGGAGGGCGGCACGGTGGTGTAGTGGTTAGCGCTGTCGCCTCACAGCAAGAAGGTCCTGGGTTCGATCCCTGTGACCGGCGAGGGCCTTTCTGTGTGGAGTTTGCATGTTCTCCCCGTGTCCGCGTGGGTTTCCTCCGGGTGCTCCGGTNNNTCAACTCTGATGGGCATTTTTGTGCAAAAATGTTTTGTCCGGGTGGGGTTTTGTCCATTTCCCTTCAAAATGATGGGCCGTACGGGGGATACACTTGCCGTTGCACAGCGCAACGGTTAAGGCTAGTTTTCTCAGTATTACCACGATTTGAACAGTCGAGCAAAGATTCGATACAAATAGAAGATATATATGTGTGGTTTTGTCCCATATTATTTAAAAAAGTCAGACTTTTCTGAAGATAAGATGCTTCTACTGACCATCGAGTACCTAGATATCACGTTCTATCTGGTTTGGCTGCCGAAGAATCAAGTCTGACCTTGGACGAAACGTAGCCCATTTTTTGAGTGGGTGCCCAGTCTGGACGTGTCTATCGTATAATGTTGCTGACGCTCCTAGAAGCGAAATGGTAATACACGTGTTAAAATTATAACAACGGCCAAGTGAACCACGACAAGAAAACACTCACTTTATAGCAAAATTCTAGCAACACAAAATAAATTCTTCCATGATATTATTGAGAAAGCTTTTGAATCTCACCTGAGATAAAATGATCACTGCAAACATGAGCTGTTTTGATTTTAGCCTCTGTTAGATCAGCCCTGCCGATGTTGTTCAGCCGTGCTCGTCTCCTCTCCGCACTAAGCCTCAGGGTTTCCTCACCCTCTTTCCAAATTATGGACGTCGGAACGTGCCACGGTCCCGAGTACTGTTGTGATCACAAGCATATACAGCACTAAGATATGGCATAGCTAAAAGAATACTTAAAGGGGAACTGAAGTCATTTTTAAACTTGCTTTATTTCTTAATTAACGTGTTATTCAATTACATTATCAGTTTTATTAACCTTATATTGTGACTTGTATTGGCACATTATATTACACTTACCGGCCTTTTCGGTTTTTAGCCATGTTGAATGTTATTCATATGGTCCACGGCAGGCGTTGCTTATCCGTACGATCTTCATGAGACTTGTGCGAGACTTCAAAAGTGAAATGTCAGCGCTGCCATTTTGAAAACTGTTTACACAGCGGCCAGATCGCCATATCATTCCAATTTAGATTAATTTCGAGATTTGCCAGGTTCATCAGTGATGGAGATTATTCCATATGACTTTGAACCAACGTGGAGTAGAGAAGAATTGGAAAGACAACAGGATAAGGACCAGGATGATTCTAGTTCTGACTATCATCTTCAGACAGTAATGTCAGTGATGAAAAGAGCCACGATTGGATGAGCATGCCAGTTTCTTCATGGTACAGGATACTATAAATGCACTGTATAGGGTGTAAATAATCCTCACTAAGGTTTCGGACAGCACTACAAAATGGCGTCTCCACTATATAGTGCCCTATATAGTGAGTAGGGAGTGATTTCGGACACAGAGAAAACTTCCAGCTTGATTACATCAGCATTCGAAGGAGGGCACGCGTGTCTTTTGACAATGTTAACAAATATTGGTCACTTTGATTTCCACTGTATGTTTTACTTCCGTCCTATGAAGTCTCGCACAGGTCTCAGTGAATCTCGTTTATGGCCTTTGCTTTGACATATGGACTGATATATTACATAGCATATTTTAAACACTCATAACTTGCTATAGCAGTGACAAAATAGCTGTAAGAAATGCAATCCTACATTTTATAAAATAAATATAATTTTGATAATTAAAAAAAAATGCCTTCAGTTCCCCTTTAAGAGGCTTTTGGAAAACCCACCCAAGCAAAGTAAAGGATGTTCTTTATGCCACTCTCTCACTCTCATCTGGCAGGCTGGATGATGCCTCTCTGTGGACATTTTTCTATGAGGCAATGGCTATAGTTAACAGTCATCTGCTCACAGTTGACAATCTGAGTGATCCAGACAGTCCTGAGCCACTAATGCCAAATCACCTGCTCACTATGAAATCTGTTGCAGCTCTACCACCTCCTAGCATGTTTATCAGATCATGTGTGCTCGTAAGAGGTGGTGTCACATACAGTATCTTGCAGTGCAATTCTGGAGTCGTTGGAAAAAGGAATACATTTCCAACATTGCTACCAGGTAATGCTGGCATACTCCAGGAAAAAAAAAAGCTTGAAAGTTGGAGACACTGTCATGAAAATAGCTGATAAGGATGGAAGAGTAAAGATTTACCCAGGAGAATAGAAGATGGGAAGTGAGGAACAGTGTTCTGTGAAGTCATCAATTGTCGAATGCCCAATTCAGAAACTGATCCTGCTCTTAGAGACTGTT
This sequence comes from Cathorops festae, assembly GCA_028877395.1. NCBI lineage: Eukaryota > Metazoa > Chordata > Actinopteri > Siluriformes > Ariidae > Cathorops > Cathorops festae. Next base: position 9,231,995 of record JAODXR010000020.1, read on the forward strand.
TAACCACCCTCTTCATTCCAAGACAATATCATTTACAGTATGAAGAGTTCAAAATGTGGCACTCTTATAGATTTGTATGTGACTGAATAGACTTAGCCCTGTGATGACCTGGTGACTTGTCCAGGGTGTACCCCGCCTCTCGCCCGTAGTCAGCTGGGATAGGCTCCGGCTTGCCTGCGACCCTGTAGAACAGGATAAAGTGGCTAGAGATAATGAATGAGATGAATAGACTTACAATATTGACAAAGTCTTTTTTAGGGTCAAAGGTCATTCTTGAGTGACTCATTCATGTTTACATCCCATAGTTTTATATAAACCACTCATGATTGGTGGGAGTGTAAATGATCTAAATAAACTTGTTCGCTTTATATGTTTCCTTGTGGCTCTATTGTTTTGTACTTTTATTTTGAAGATGGGTGCTTTATTTTGAAGGCATAACTGGAAGTAAAAGGACACTTAAGGGTGGACTTTTTGGATAGTTGGAAAGTATAATAATATCTTAAATGTTGAAGTGAAAATGTCATGATTGTATATATTTAGCACCTGATTGAAAAAGGCACAAGGTTCCGTAAAACGGGGTAATAAGGGACTGCCGGGTAATAAGAGACGATTTCACGGGAAAATCTTAGCGCACATTTTTCTGTTTTGTTTTGAAACGGTTGGCCAAGATACCTTGTATTTATTGAATACATGTATGTTCCTGCATATCTTA
>JAODXR010000020.1:10271686-10283224 GCA_028877395.1 Cathorops festae
CAGCTGGGATAGGCTCCAGCTTGCCTGCGACTCTGTAGAACAGGATAAAGCAGCTAGAGATAATGAGATGAGATGTTCTCAGTAGGTCTGTTTTTGTTTTCTGTCCTGGGGGCTTAAGTTTGCCCCGAGGCTTACCCATAGTTGGGTGGACAGATTTTACACTTTTCAGTAATGTCAGTTTAATCATTATTCTCACCATTCATTCATTATGCTGCAGGCTTGTAGCACTCGAGTCCAGGACTCGCACTCAAGTCCGACTCGTGCCTAATTTAAAGGATTTGTAACTTGACTTGGACTTGAGCACTGATGACTCGGACTTGAACTCATGCATTAACTGCATTCGGACTCATAAATTGGAGATGAGGACTCTGATTTTTTCTTTATTTTTTGTAATATGCCATAATAATTTGCCATTAGATATTTATATCTATATTAATGTTGTACTAATTTCGCGCAAGACTGTCACACCTGTGCACCTTGGCATGTGCATCAGATAGACTCTCGGGCGCGCTCCGGACAGCGCGCACACCAAGTGGACTCTCACGCGCACTGTAAACAACTCGCAGCAGCACAGGATTAAGGTGCAATCAGAGCACCTATATAAAAACTGTGAAAACACACTTACTTTGCAAAGTATTGAGTTGCATTGCTGATACATTACCGAGCCTTATTTCCTTGTTTGGTTTCCTGACCCCTGATTTCCTGTTTCTCATCTTTGATTCTGCCAAGTCTATGATAGCCTGTTTGTGCCTCGCTTGACCTGTTGCTCATTTCACCATTTTACAATTTTGCCTGCTGTTCTGGATTGTTTACCGTCTTCACTTGTATTAATAAATGCACCTTCTGCACTTACATCCGTCTCCCAACCATCTCTGACAGAATACTTTGCACTCCCTGATAAAGAGATGCACATTCGCCTGTTCATACGGCATGTTCAGGAACAAACTAATGTTAATGGCGCTAAAACAGCCATCGTCAAATGGTGCAGTTGGAGTCTTGTTCTCGGACTCGACTCAGATCAGTAGTGGGCTTAACTCGGACTTGACTCAATTTTTTTAAATGACTTGGACTTGACTCGGATTTGAACACTGGGGACTCGAGACTGGACTCGGACTCAACTCAAAATTTTTTTAAATGACTTGGACTTGACTCGGACTTGAACGCTGGGGACTCGAGACTGGACTCAGACTCGAGGTTTAGTGACTCTGTAATCAACTCAACTCATGTCCTTTTATATTCACCTCATGCATTTCTTTTTTGCTCTTCTATCATATTATGCTCAAACTATTCTATCATACTCTAAACTCACCAGCCACTTTAATAGGGACTTCTTGTTGATTCTAAAATCCCTGTTCTTGGCTGTAGGACTGGAACCCAATGTGGTCTTCTGTTTTCTGTTGCATGCTGAGATGCTTTTCTGCTCACCACGGTTTAAGAGTCATTATGAGTTACTATATCCTTCCTGCCAAAAAGCTGGAACCAATCTGGCCATTTTCCTCTGACCCTCTCTGATCGACAAGGCATTTGTTTCCACCCACAGAACTGTCACCCACTCATTGTTTTTTGTTTATCACACCATTCTGTGTAAACTCTAGAGACTGTTGTGTGTGAAAACCCCAGGAGATCAGCAGTTTCTGAAATACTCAAACCGGTCCATCTGACTCAAACCAACACCCCCGCCACAGTGAAAGAAAGTCACACTTTGAGATCACAATTTGTCCCGTTCTGATGTTTGAAGTGAACATTAACTGAAGCTCTTGATTTGTATCTGCATGATTTGATGCGGTGTGTTGCTGTCAAGGTGTATGGGTGTTCCTAATAAAGTGGCCAGTGAGTGTATATTCAGCTCAAGTCCAGTTTATTTAGTTATATATAGCGCATTATCATCCACAGAGGTCATTCAGTGTGCTGTATTTTTATAGAGATAAAATATTAAAAGGATAAAGAATAAAGGTAAGAAAAATCAGTACAAAAGAATAACAGCAAGATTTAAAATAGGTTTTAAAAAGCAATAGGAAATGATCGAAATGTTACAAAGATAAAAGTAGAGCAAGCGGATTACTTGAAGGCAGCAGAAAACAAGGCAGCTTCTTTTTGAAACTGGCAGCGGTTGGGGCAGACCTGATCTCCACGGGGAGCTGCTTCCAGCTCTGGGCAGCACAATGGATCAATGCCATTTCACCTTTGTTTAGTTTTAGTATTCTGGGCATCGCTCCTGCTGATCTAAGACACCGACCGAGCTTATATTCATCAAACATTTCAACGATACTGCATACTTTGGACCCAAACTACTGAGTGACTTATAAGCAATGAGTTTCAGTTCAATTCTCAATCTAACTGGAAGCCAGTGTTGGAGTAACGTTCTCTCTTTTCTTGGTTTTTGTTAGCAGCAGCATTTTGAATAAGCTGTAGCTATCTAATGGTCTTTTTGGGAAGGCCAGTGAGAAGAGCATCGCAATCGTCATCCCTGTAAGATATAAAGGGGTGAATAGGTTTAATTAATGTAGGTAAATAAGCCCCCCCCCTCCACTCCATTGGGTGGCACGGTAGTGTAGTGGTTACTACTGTTGCCTCACAGCAAGAAGGTCCTGGGTTCAAGCCCAGTGGCTGATGGGGGGCCTTTCTGTGTGGAGTTTGCATGTTCTCCCCATGTCCATGTAGGTTTCCTCTGGGCACTGTGGTTTCCCCCGCAATCCAAAGACATACAGGTTAGGTTAATTGGTTGCTCTAAATTGAGTGTGAATGGTTGTTTGTCTCCATATGTCAGCCCTGCAATGATCTAGTGACTTGTCCAGGGTGGACTCTGCCTCTCATTCAGTCAGCTGAGATAGGTTCCAGCTTGCCCACAACCCTACACAGGATAAGCAGTTATGGATAATGGATGGATGGATGTCACTGAAAACAGATTTGTGAAGCCTGCCAAAAGCTTACTTAATTGTTTAACTTTAGTGTTTGTTGTAAGTATATTTTTTAATTAATTAAATTTTCATTTATTTCCAAGATTATAACCAAAATTATATTATGAAGAAGAAAAATACATACTTTGAAACTAATTATATTGAGTAGATTCAGCTTAAATATTATGTGATCCTGTATCATATAGCTCCTCTTCAACATCCGGCTCAACTATGCTGACCTGGTGAGACATTCTGCAGCTTGTCAGCTGGCCTCTGGAACAATACTGTCAGGGCTTCCGTGCACTGACTCTGGAGGAGGTTGGCTAGCTGGTCACTTTCGGCCAACAGCTCCTGCATGCCTGCCAATGGTGGCTGAGGGCAGAAGACTGTGATGCCGAGGGGATCATCGACATGGTGGCACCAGAGCAATTCAGAAGGGACAGCAGAATTGGGCCAGTGCCATCTCCTGGTGTCACTGGATTGTTCAATCAAGTTGGTGGAGGACCATCCAGAAGCGATTCCAGCTGCAGGCAGACATCCTGCCACTTCTGTTTCTCTCTCTCTCTCCCCCCTCTGTCACTGCCCCCACTTCTGTCCCAGCCCTGTCCCTGCACCATGGAAGTGGGGGCTGACTCCCCTGCAGCCGGATCACCCAAGGTCCCCCCCTCCTCTTGTGTGTCTGTGTCTTCTCCCCTCAGGTGAGTGATCCCCAGATTGCCAGTGCAGAGGTGAAGCCTGGGCTGGTATGCTGGTGTTGTGGGGAGCCTGGGCATTTCAAGGACCAGTGCCAGGCGATGGAGGTGGGGGCCATGGTCAGGATCCCCAACATGCCAGAGACCACCCTTGATCAAGCCACAGTGTATTGCATACTGGTGAGTATTCAAGGGGGCACATATCACTGGTTGGTGGATTCTGGCTGTAATCAGACCTCAATTCCTGTATTTCCCCTGAGAACAAATGTGAGATGAGACTCTGAGTCATGCTTTTGACCAAGTGAGAGCAGTCGACGGTTGGACTCTCCAGCCAAATTCAACATTCTCCTTCCTGTAATTTGCGATTATTAAACGTAGGTTATACTCAATGATGCAGGACACTCAAACCCATGAGAAAATAACCCAGTTGTTAATACCAAAGAACCGTAGGGAACTTATATTCCATGTGGCTCACTTTAACCCTATGGGTGGACACTCAGGTCAGGATAAGACACTAGCCTGAATAATGGCCCGGTTCTATTGGCCATAGATTCGCAGGGATATCCATAGGTTGTGTGCAGCATGTCATGAATGTTAGCTGGTGAAGCCAGTGGCCACTCCAAAAGCACCTTTGTACCCTCTTCCCCTGACCGAGACCTCCTGCGAAAGGATTGCTATGGATCTCATTGAGCCATTACATCAGTCAGCATGGGGATGTCACTTTATTTTAGTCCTAGTGGACTATGCAACACAATACCTGGAAGCAGTTCCACTGCATAACATTTCTGCATGCAGTGTGGAAGAAGCATTGTTTAAAATTATCTCCTGAGTGAGTATTCCCAAAGAAATCCTGACTGACCAATGCACTACATTCATGTCAAGCACACTTCCTGAAATCTGAGAGTTATTGGGGGTTAAGTCCATCTACACCAGCATTTATTACCCAAAGACAGATGGCTTGGTTGAACACTTTAACTAAACTCTGCAAAACTTGATTCATAAGTTTGTAAGTGAAGACACACATAGGGAGGCTTGCAGAATTTATCCCAATTGGGATAAATGGCTCGAGCCCCTGTTGTTCACAGTATGAGAGGTTCTGCAAGCCTCCCCATTCAATTTATTATATGGGTGTAAGCTTCGCGGCATTTTGGACATGTTGCATTTTGGACATGTTACAGGAAAATTGTGAGGAGGGACTTTCAAACAGTAAAAACAAAATTTTATACATTCTCGACCTGTGTACATAGCTCCACACAGTCCCAAAACCCAGAAGAATTTGTGGTAGGTACAAGAACATCAGGCGCAGCTGTACAACAGGTGCACACCTTCAATAATTCACTCTGGGAGATAAAGTGTTATCATGGAAACTCTCAAAACTTACTTAGACTCTCCCAAGCAAAAAATTTTCAAAGAGGTTGCAGAAATGTTTAGACCTTTATTAAATAAATTACTAAAAACTGAGTTCGGTCTGCAGAGTGAACTGGTTCCAAATCTCAAAATCATACATTGGTCAAATAGTATTCCACCAATGGATGAATACTATTCCACTATTGGTGGAATAGTATTCCATCAATGCCAGACTTCCAGTATCCCTGAACTCTCTTCCAGTATCTCTAAACTGAACTGAACTGTTCTTAGTTCATGGACAGACTTCCCTGATTAGTCTTAATATTAAAACAAACCACCTGTGCTAAGTGACAATTATGTATCCAAACAAGGCTTTTAAGGTCATTCTAGTAATATACATCTGTCATGACCCAAAGGCCACAGAAACAGATAGAACCCAATGTGCAACTACGGGAAATGAGAGGAAGCATACCTGAGGTGTTGATTTGTGAGGCGGGCAGGCAGATGACAGGTGCAGCAGCATAGTCCAAAACCAATTTAGTGATTTCCCAGAAGATGGTGTTAAGTCCCAAAAAACAGCCAGCAAAGGCATAATCCAAAAATGTAAACAAAGTCTGAAGCTAAAGTTACAATGAGAGGTTCCAAAAACAGCAGGCAAAAGTTGTAATCCAAAAATATAAACAACATCCAAAACCAAAGCCACAACGAGCAGTCCCAAAAACGGCAGGCAAAAATCATAATCCAAAAATGTAAACAAAGTCCAAAGCCAAAGTCTCAATGAGGGGTCCCAAAAATGGCAGGCAAAAATTGTAATCCAAAAATATCAAGAATGTCGAGGAACAGAGCATGAGCAAAAACATGAGCGTGAGCAAGACTAATTTACACCGAGTATTTATCTGCACTGCATGAATCTCCTTGGTATGTTTATATAGCGTGGCTGACAACAAACACATAGCAGGTGTGCTAATGCAGCACAGGGAGGATGGGGAAAAATGCAGAGTGGAGTGCAAAGCCACAGCTCAGGATATGAAGGTTCCGGGCTGGAACATGACAACATCCAAATAAGGCTTGGTTCTGGTTTAAGGTTATTTCTAGTCCTGGTTTAAGGTTATTTCAAGACATGCTTCAGGATTCCATTAACAGTATAACGCTTTTACCAGTCTATTTGTAATATTAACTTCATTAACTCTGTACTGAAACTCAATATGACTGGCTTTTAATCAAAATCCAATCATCATAAACCAAATTATTGCTGAAGCGATTACATCAAGGTGTATGTGGCTACATATGAATCAAAATATAATAATCATAAACCAAATTCTTGCTTGTATGATGACATGAAGGCATGTGTACATGGTTAAATATGTGTGTGGTTACATAAGGATATAAAATCACCACAGTTCTCATATTAACCCTCACTTCAAGCTCAAAATTACTCACTAAGTGGCAAGGGCCCTTTGAGGTCACATGGCAAATCGGGGACATTGACTATGAGGTGAAGCAAATGGATAGAGGTGGGGCACTACAAATATAGTCAAGTCAAGTTTATTTATATCGTGCTTTTAACAATAAACATTGTCGCAAAGTACCTTTACAGAATTTGAATGATTTAAAACATGAGCTAATTTTATCCATAATCTATCCCCAATGAGCAAGCCCGTGGCGACAGTGGCAAGGAAAAACTCCCTCAGATGACATGAAGAATGAGACCACTTCAACCTACTAAAACATTGGAACAAGGGGGTTCCCATGGCATTGGCATTAGTAGTTCTGGAAAGGGCGGAGCTGGGGCTGAAGGTAGAAATGAAAGTATCCATTCACACCACTCTAGTCCCCTGTGGAGACCACATCTCACTGGCCCAACTCACGGAAGTTGCCAGGTTACAAGTGGAGTTTTCCGATGTGTTCTTGCCCCTTCCCAGTTTCACCCACTTCATAGAACACTACATAGAGATGCCCCCAGGGGTGGCCCATACCCATACCACTTGCCCAAACATAAGAATGCTGTGTTTCAGGACAAAATCAAGGCCATGCTTGAAATGGGAATAATCAAATAACTGTTCCCCATGACCAATGGTTGGTCTGGTTCTCTGTGGCCTATAGAAAAGTCAACGCAGTGTCTAACCCAATGCCTTGCATTGATGAGTTGCTTGATTGTTTAGGCACTGCTTGCTTTTATTCAACACTGGATTTGACAAAGGGATATGGGCAGATCCCCTTGACTCCTCTATCCCAAGAAAAAATGGCCTTTTTCACACTGTTTGGTTGACACCAATTCATCACCCTTCCTTTCAGGTTATTCGGTGCTCCTGCAACATTTCAGTGACTCATCGACAAAATCCTCCATCTGAAGATGAAATCATTATAGTATAGCAATGATTGGCTACAGCACCTAAAACACCTCTGAGATGTCCTGGAGTTGCTGAGGCATGCAGGCCTCATGGCTAACCTGAAAAACTGTGTGATTGGGCTAGTGGAAGTATGGTATCTTGGATTTCCACTTGAGTCATAGGCAGGGGCATCCCCAAATTGACAAGACTGCAGTGATTGCAGTCTGCTCAAGGCCCAAGACCAAAAAGCGGGTGAGGCAGTTTCTGGGGCTGGCTGGCTACCATCGCAGGTTTATACCTAACGATTCAGACATCACCAGCTCACTGACTGATCTCACTAAAAAGGGAGCCCCAGATCTGGTCCAGTGGACTGAGCAGTGCCAACAGGTGTTCACAAAGGTAAAACTTGCACTGTGTGGGGGACAATTTTACACTTTCCTGACTTCTCTCTCCTTTTTATTTTGCAGACAGATGCATTGGACAGTGAGCTGGGGGCCATTATCTCCCACAAGATGGAGAGGGAGGAATGTCTGGTGCTGTGCATCATTTGCAAGCTCTCAATGTGAGAAAGTAAGTACAGCATCATTGAGAAGGAGTGTCTGGTTATCAAGTGGGCAGTCCTCACGCTCCATTACTGGGGCACTGTTTCACCATCTGTTTGGATCATGACCTGGCCCAGTGGCTCCACTGCATGAAAAATGCCAATGATACCCATTGGTATCTAGCCCTCCAGCCTTTCAAATTCAAGGTGGTCCACAGGCTGGGGGCACAGGTGGTGGTAGCGGATTTTCTTTCCCCTCAGGGGGGTTGGCTGCAGGCTGGATGGCTCCCTGGCCTGAGTTGGGTGGTGGGGGTTATGTAGCAGCAGGGGCGTGGTCAAGCATCAGTTTTTGAATGGAGCGCAGGGCCAGGGAAGGTGAGTGGCAAAGTGATCACACCTGTTATCAGTTGATGTTGGGTGTGTGTGTGTGTCTGTTTTACAATGATGACAGAGCAGTGAAAAGGAGGGGTAGAGTCAAAAGGTGGCTGTCTCCTGACCAAAGCATGTATGTATGTGTGTGATTAGTCTCAACATTACATTGAAAATCTAACTGTTAATAAAAAGGACTATGTTGAACATCATTCCTCACCTGTCTGTGCTTCAGTGTTTCATCCACCCTCAGAGACATACTACAGTATCAAACTGCCTCTGGACCCCTTAGGCTTGGGCTAAGAACTACCAAGTACCATCAGAGGTAATCAAGCTTGTGATGTCACATGTGGATTCGTAGAAGGTGAGGTTCACTGCAGAAAACTTTAACACCAAATGGCAGAGGCTTGAGAAAGGCATCATGGCAGGGTGTACAATATTTGTCATCCTGTTTGTGACAGCCATGAACCTACTACAAAAGGCAGGAGGAATGCAATGCAGAGGGCCCAATGTGGATGACCATTCAAGGCATCGAGCCTGCAGAGTCTCCATGGATGATATACCTGTGATGATTCCATCCATCCAATGAACACAGTGGATCCTAATCTTGTTGGAGCAGATCACTACATGGGCACAGGAAAATCTAGGAGCTAGGAAAATTTATCCAAGGAACATCTAGGGTCCTGAGTATTTTGAAAGAAAAGCCAATAAAACATCCTTAAGCTCCAAAGGGTAGAGATTCCAACCATTCAAGAACAAATAATTCAATTTCTATGCAAAAAAAAAATATATATATATATATCACCCTAAAGGACAGTGGCAACCTCAAAGACACCATGACTCAACTAAACATCTGGCCAAGGGCAATTGACAACAGCTAGTTGCTTGCTAGGTTTATGGTGTGGTGCTTCCAGTTTGGCATCACTTCAATGGCCATTTCTGCACAGCCTCTCCATTACTGCACAGCCTCTATATTGGAGAGGCTGTGCAGTAATTTGTATGAAGATGGCTAGGCATTCCCCCAACATTTACCTCCCTCAATCTGTACAGCAAGACCTCCAAGCTTCACTAACCAGTCTCATAAGTGGTGGAAGAATTCAAAGGAACCAGGGCAAAAGCAGTCAGTGCAAGTCTGTGTGAGGACAAGAAAGTCAGGCATTCTAATAAGACCATCAAGTGTGGCAAGAAGCGGAAGCCTCAGGAAGCTCTGAAGGATGCAGAAGCTTACTGGAAACATCAGGAGATTGTTGGGATCATCTGTGAAGGATGCCTAGGTCTTGGGAATTATATCATCAAGAGCTGGAGCAAGGCCAATGCCAAAGGCAAGAGAGAGCTTGTTGTGCAGTGGGTCTGAGAGGCTGCAGAAGAAGAAGACTGCCACTTAAAAGCAACTGGGCTCACCTACCAGTGGCAGTGGATGCAATGGGGCCAGGCTCTCAAGTGACCTCTGTCCTGGAAGGAAATCTGGGGTACTGACCAGGGTAAGTTGACTTTCCTTCTAAGAGCCATGTCTAACCTCCTGCCAACCCCAAACATCCCTAAGATCTGAAGAAGAGCAGAAAATCCACTGTGCAAGTGGTGCAAGGCTCTTTTCAGTCAAGCTGTGGCTTGACTGGATGTCCCAAAGCAATGGGAGAAGGCTAGTACAGGTGGAGGCATGATACGGTCCTAACAGAAATTGTCAAATGATGGCCCAACAGAGGGTTAAAGCTAACAAACTCCAAGTTTTGATACCTGAATTTGTCAGTTTCTGGAGGGAAGGAGATAAGGTCTCTGGGACAAGAACAACTGCCAAGAACTGCCCTTCATTCTTTATGGAGCTTCTGACTGGAAGATGAAATCAGACTTGAAGAAGAGACTTGTCTTTCCAGAAGAGGTTGCTGTAACCTCACTCCATCCTGACATGGTTCTTTTATCCAGGAGCACAAAAAACATCGTACTAGCTGAACTCCCAGTTCCTTTGGAGGACAGTCTAGGCACCTCTCATGAACTGAAAAGAGTCAAATACCAGGACCTGATCAATGAGACTCTTGTCAAAGGATGGCATGCAACCTTATTTCCCATCAAAGTCAGCTGGTGTGGTTTCTGAGCAACATTAGTACACTATTTCTTTCAGAAGTTGGGTTTGGAACCCAAATAGCTGAAGAAAGCCATAGGGGAAATAGTCACAGCAGCTGAGACCAGCTCAAGATGGCTGTGGTTGATGAGAGCCCACAAGCATGGTGTCCAGGCTAAGTGGTGAAATGCTGGTGACCCTGAGGTGCCTGCAGAAAATGTGGAAGGCTTCCTAACACTGCGAGTGCTGCTTCCACTTACCACATGGAACACTGTCAAGAGAAGGAACTTGCAAAACCATGTCTTAGGCAGCTCCTGCAGTTTCTGTTTGTAGCAACACATATTTGTTTATTTCATTTCACAGTATATACTGTTTGATGACTCATCAATTAGATATTTATCACCTTTCATTTATATTCCAAGTAATTAAAGTTTTTGTCAGCATTTATTAAAAAAAAAACATCCATGACGATGAGTACTATGTTCTGCAAATAAAAAAGGGTGGTAGTGGATGGTTATTTCATGTTAGTCAGCCAAGACAAACCCAGTTATCATGACAAGTGTTACTCCACAAAGAAGGACTAACCAGTTACTCAGATAACTTTTAAAGTTTCTACAAAATATTATGACATTTTGTTTATTAATAACATGCTTATTGGCAGCTGAATCATATTCCTAGACTATTTTTGTAATCCAACCATCTGTCCATCGATGTGATGGATCGATGGACAGATGGTTGGATGTCAATCTCAGTGCACCACTGGTTCTATGTAAGGATTGCTGTCACAAGAACAATGTAAGGATAACTGTCAAGTTCAATTGCCTTTAATTTAAGTAAATAATCCTCTTTTTTTTTTTACTCCCAGTTTCATTGTTCCCCCTACCAATGCACTATTATTGATTTTGATTACCGAGAAGACCCTCTGAGAACAGTGGTTGTGTCCATTCTAGATTCAGTAGGTGTAAATTAGAAATAAATAAGGTGTAAATAATAGGACCCACTCATAAAGGTGGTCACACTCTTGATCAAGCACTAACATTTGGATTAAATATGGAAAAAATAATCATTCAAGAGAGCTTTATTGTCAGTATGTCTGTATACAAGGATACAGTGCATTGAAATACTGTTTCCTTCAGTGTCCCCATGGTGCATTTTTAGAGAAAATAGAAGAGTCCAAAACAACGTACATAAATAAACATCCATAACTGTGTAACTAGACATTTACTGATCAAACATTTAGCTATCTAAGTACAATAAACAATATAAATGAGAAGACAAAGACAGGTGCAAAGTAACATTGTGCAAT
>JAODXR010000020.1:10309501-10321224 GCA_028877395.1 Cathorops festae
GAGCTGGCCGAGGTGTCTGGGGAGAGGGAAGTTTGGGCTTCCATGCTTAGACTGTTGCCTCCGCGACCCGGCCCCGGATAAGCGGTAGATGATGGATGGATGGATGGATGGATAGATGGATGGTCAACCTGGACTGCTGGCGACATGGATTTCTCTTGGCTGCATCATTCTTAGTGTTTGTTTCCTGAAAGGTCCATCAGAAAATCCCTGGTTTTCTGTGTGTGATGTGCTCAAACACACTGTAAAGTTGGCAGATAAATAAAAAAAATGCTTCTTTGCATCTGAATTCTGTTCCAAAATTCACTAAAAGCTTGTCCGCCATTATTAGATCACAGCGAGTGACGGGTAGGCGGATTTCATTCGGCTGCATTGTTCTTAAAGTGCTAGTCTAATGAAAGTTATGTCAGAAAACCCCCAGTTTTCTGTGTGAGCCGTGCTCAATTACACTGTAAAGTTGGCGAATAAATAAATTGGTTTGAAAAATGCTTTTCAATAAAAGCTTGTCCGCCATTATGAGATTGCATCGATTTAAAGGTGGCAGTGCAGCATGCGTGATATTATTTGTGGCAGTCCCTTCTTTTGTTTCCACACGGACTCCAATACAATTCTCTGCAGTGGTGTGCGTTCTTGATACCGATTCTTTTGAAAAAGTCACGAAAGCTCTTCAAATTCATGCTCAATCATTGTTTGTTTGTTTGAGGATGATTTAGAATCTCTAGCCATGGAGAAAGAGGCAGACAAAAATCTCAAACTTTGGCCAGACACCAAAGCGAGACACATTGTTGACCACATGTAGGTCTTGTGCTAACCACGTGAGTTGTCAATGCACTTGGGTCACTGCTCAAATACTTACAGTATATGCGGTGATCAAAAGAAGATCGCCGCCCTGTTTCACGCCAAGAGCACAGGTAAAACCGATCCACCGCCAGCCGGACCAATATGGGTAGCACTCAACAGGCCTCAAATGTCACACCGGTCTGAGCACCTCAGTCCCCAGTCTGAGCACCTCTCATTACCTCTCCTAGGGAATCCAAGAAGGCCGGATCCTCTATACTGCTATTCGGCCCGTAGGCACAAACAACAGCAAGAGCCCTCTCCCTGACCCGAAGACACAGAGAAGTGACCCTCTCATTCACTGGGGTAAACTCCAACACATGGCGGCTGAGCTGGGGAGCTATAAGCAAACCCACACCAGCCCACCGCTGCTCACCATGGGTGACTCCAGAGAAGTGGAGAGTCCAGCCCCTCTCAAGGAGCTGGGTTCCAGAGCCCGAGCTGGGTTCCAGAGCCCAAGCTGTGTGTGGAGGTGAGCCCGACTATCTCTAGCCAGTACCTCTCAACCTCTCGCACAAGCTCAGGTTCTTTCTTCCCCAGTGAAGTGACATTCCGTGTCCCAACAGCTAGCCGCTGTGTTTGGGGATCAGGTCGTCGAGGCCCCTGCCTTCGACTGCTGCCCAATCCACACTGTACTGACCCCCTACGGCTACCTCTGTGGGTGATGAACCCACAGGAGGTCGGGTCCACGTCACCGCTTCGGGCTGAGTCCGGCCAGTCCCCATGGGCAAAGGCCTGGCCACCAAGCTCTTGCATACGAGCCCTAATCCCAGGCCTGGCTCCAGGGTGGGACCCCGGCTGCGCCATACTGGGTGACATCACGGTCCTCGATTTATCATTAACCCCCTATGGATTTGGTGAACTGCTCTTGGTCTGGCCCATCACCTAGGACCTGTCTGCCTTGGGAGACCCTAACAGGGGTGTAATGCCCCCAACAAAATAGCTCCTAGGATCATTCAAGCACACAAACCAGTCCAACACAATAAGGTGGCAGTTCTAGGAGGGGGAATTTTCTTACAAAGAAAAAAAATAAAGAATGCATTTTCTGTACAATTGTTTAACTGAAGTAATTGACTATATTTCTTACAGGAAGTTGGATGAAGAGCAGCATGGCAGAGCTTCCTGATGAACAAGACATGCTAACAGAACAAGAGATTGATGGCTCACTTACTCCTAACCCTCTCCCAGCATCTCTGTGGAGGAGAATGTGGAGAGCAAGCATTACAGCTGCAGCGTATATTCTTCTATATACTGTCTCTCAAGTTATAGTGAGTCTACATACACTTTACGCAAAGCCACTATGCAACATTTTTCTTTTTTGACATTTCTAATCAAAAGACCAGCGCGAGTAGCATTTTGAGATAATCTGTTAATGACACAAGTGACTTGAAAGAGGGATAAAAAAAAATCCATCTATGATTTAAATAAATAAATTTAATATCACAAATCAGCTTTTTTTCTATGCTCACAGGTACTCTATAAACTTTTCATAAATGTAGAAAAAGTGCTGTATGCAGTGTTGCTCAGGAATGCTAGATGTTTATTTCATCCTTTCGGAAATAACTAAAGGTGTCTCCCATTTGCTTATAAAAGGTTTTCCAAAAGAATACTTGGATTCACTAGAAGACAAAATATCCCAAAATATGTCATAATATCCCAAGAAACTGGTATGTTAATGGTGGCATGCAACTGGTATTCAGCATGCTGATGCAATTTTTCGAGCTAATGTAATTATGAATTCCAAGCTAATATGTTTGGTGGTGCTTTGTCAGTGTTGAAATATTGGCAACTGTATTGCAACTGCCATTTTCACAATTTTTAAATAAGTAATTATGTAACAGAGTTCAATTACAGTTAAATTTGAACTATAATACTGACCTGTTTCCAAATTCTCAAAAAAAAATTACAGAGATTGGTTAGCCAAAATATATTTGGGGCCCAATATTTTGGACAAATGTATTGACCATTTATAACCAGCAAACAGAAAACAAAACCCCGGGCCAAGCCATAAAAAAAAAAAAAAAGTCATGGTGTGGGGTTGCATCAGTGACCTTGGCAAACCTTACCATCACTTCTGTAATGGCAGCACTAATTCCAGAAAAGTACACAGAGTTTGGAGCAACATATGCTCAGTGTAAAACTACATTCTGCACACATAACAAAGCTGTGGAAAAAGAGGATGCCTGTCCCTTCTGTCCCCAACAGAGAATGTGTGATGAATTTTGAAACACAAAATATGATAACAACCTCAGACTTGCACAACTTAAGACCTATTTGCAGGAAGAATAGGACAAAATAGCACCTGAAACAATTCATTTTTTGTTGTCTCAGTTGCTAAACATCTTTTAAGTGTTGTGAAAAGGAATAGCAAAATTATAAAGTGGCGAATGCTTTATTGTCCAAACATTTTTGAAATGTGCTGCAAGAATCAAAAACGTGTTTATTTTGAAAAAAATAAAATAAAATCCATGAGGTAAAACATCAAACAATATGTTGTATTGTTTGAAGTGCAAGACAAGTCAAATATTATTTACAAATCATTGTTTTCAGTTTTAATTTCAGTTTCAAAATACTGTCTGATAAATTTTGATCAGTCTGTACTGAAGGAGGTTGAAATGACAGTGTGATCTAGGAATATCAATCTCTGCTGCCCAAGAGATTCTGCCTCATGGATCTATCCGGGAGTGACACAGTCACTGACGCAGACACAGCTGTTCATATATGTTACTCGGTTTATTGTAGGATAAACATTAGTATATATTCACATTCAAGAGTGTCTTGTAGCTATATGACTGGATGATGTGATTGATGAAGCTAAGTTATTTATGTAGGACAGGGTAACATAAGTAGGAGATGTAACATACTGTTACATCACCTACGGTATTTATGTTATACCAAATCAGTTGGATTACCTTATGAAAGAAGAGAAATATTACTGGTCAAAATAACCTTCATTAAACAGAGTGCAGATATACAAACAAAAATAAATCTCAAGGATTTAACTAGCCAAAACAAGTAGCAATCACTACAGCCTGTAGCAGTTTCAAGCATCAAGAAGCAATCAAAGCAGTCTGTACCAGTTTCAAGCATGCCAAACATATCTCTACCAATGCCCTCTTAGATTCTGAAAGGATCTGATGCATGCTTGCTCATTTCTGACTTTTCTCAGAAATAATTTTGAGGTCTCAAAATGATACAGTATACAAAGTATGTAGGTCATATAAGTCACAATAATGAACAAAGACAGTCTCCTATAACTAAAGATACACAAATGTTCAAAGAATGTTTGACCATTTTGCCTGTAGTCAGCTGGGATAGGCTCCAGTTTGCCTGCACCCCTGTAGAACAGGATAAAGTGGCTAGAGATAATGAGATGAGATGTTTGACCATATTGAATAAATCATTCAAACTGTGAAACTGAAGGTTGGAAAAAGTAAGTGAGCCCTAAGCTAATGACTTTTTAAAAAGCTCATCACAGTCAGAATTTAGCACACCTGGGTTCCATTTAATGAAACGAGTTCAGAGGTGTGCCTTATGTAGCCCTCCCATATGTGACCAGGCTCATTGTTTTACTCTAAGTAAGATAGTCACTAAGGTTAGGCACATTAACTTAAAATAAGAAAATAAAACTTATCACCTTATGAACCCTTCAACATGTAAATAGCACTCACTCTTGTCTACATGCCTTAATTACCATTTGAATAGATATACTCAGACACAGTTTTATATTTATGATAATGAGAACAAGAATTACATTTATTAACAAATAATGTGTATCAATATAAGTTAATTTATTATTATTATTATTATTATTATTATTATTATTATTATTATTATTATTATCCCAGTGATAACCCTAAAGATGACCACTCAAAGTTTCACCTCAAACTCTTAACAGTCCCCCTATTCAAAAAAGAAAAATCCCAGCGACCCAGGAGTTGTACTGGCCAGTAACGTTGGTGCACATTCAATACGTTGGCGCGCATTAGTTTGAGCTCAACAAGGTAAACAACTTGCCCAGTCAAAGCGACAGTACTGTAGCCATGGAAAAGACCTCACTCACGAGCACCCAGGCAAACAGGAACGCAACACTGCAGGCATCCGATGTCCACTTGTATTTCTCCCCTTGGCAGCAATCCTCCGAGCCTCGAACGGATGACCACCCGCCAGTCACGCCTCCGTCAGATAGTGTCCAAGGCAAAACTAGCTAACTCACTGGTGCAGGCGAAACTAGCCGGCAGAGTTTCAAACACCGAACCTCCGCCCCAACAGTTCGGCTTCCGAACGATATAGCATCTGCAAAACAGTCTCTCTACTGAAGAGGAAACAGTTATTTTACATGTCAACTGCTCTGTAGCGGTAAAAAAGTTTATTTTTACTCCAGCCCTTTTGCGTATTGCTTTCCAACCGGGCTCCCCCGTTTCTTTTCTTTTTTCACTTCCTCCCTCTTCTTCTCCCAATCCCCCCAAAAAAACAAATGGTGCCAGCGCCCCCTGTCTGTTGGGCATGAACTTAAAACACAGAACATTAATTTCTCTTTCATGAAAAGTGACACCTATCCCAATAATAATGTTGATTATGTAAACACAATGTCATTACACAAATGTTCATCAGTGTGAATATTACAATTTACATAGGCACTACACTCTCCCTCCACTAAAGAAGGTTATGTCCCCATAACACATCAAAATAAAATGAACAGAATGAGCAAGGTGCATAAGGAAACAAATATGACAATCACCCCCTTAATCCCATCATGACACACAGATTTGTCTACACTGAGGCTTTCCTACCCACATGTATAGTGTTGAACAATATCTAACTGGTAAGGCTGATCTGATTTGGGGCTCCCCTAACTCATCATATGTTAGGCGTTTGGGGGCTGTTCTAGTTCGTTCAGACCTTCGACAACCCTGAGGGCTTTCCTCATTTGAGGGCATTACATTTGAGGGACTTTCGTGAGGAGACAGTTCCCAAAGCACTTCTGGGGGTTCATGGGCACTGGTAGTTTCTCCAAATAGGTTCTCTAAGCCATAATCCTCAGCCAGCTCTGAATAGCCTTCCACCTGCTCTGGGGTCGGTGGATGTGGTGCCTCAGTGGCTTCAGCACTCTCCGTTTCACGAGGCTCAGTTTCATCTGGGTTCTGACGGAGTTCGAGTGTGTCAGTTTGAGTGTGTTCAGTTTCTTCCCCAGGACTCTTTTGAAGAGGCACACCAACCCATGATTCCCACTCTTCATCCTCACTATCGGGGCTTTCATAACCTTTACCATGCTCCACTTCCCTGGGCCTGTCCCTGGCCACAGTAGGACCCGCCTGTTGTCCATCTGTAGGTTTTCTTGGCCTCAGAGTTCTTTTTGGCTTTCCCTCTGCAACCTCTGTAGCTGGTAACAATCGCAGTCTATGACCCACTGGGAGGATGTGATTACGGTGAAGAGTCTTGAGCGGTCCATTTCCCCCCTCTGGCCTTAACCGGAACACAGGTAAGTTTGGCATCTGGCTTTCGACAACGTATGGTACAGGACTCCATCTGTCAGCCAATTTGTGTTTTCCGTGGAGGCCAAAGTTCCTAATTAACACTCTGTCGCCTGGTCCAAGATGCGAGTAATGCACCTTCTGGTCATACCTTCTTTTGTTCCCATCATTCTTTTTTTCTGCAGTTATCTCAGCCAAGTCATAGGCTACTTTCAACTCTTTTCTCATATTGTTCACATATCTCTGATATGATTTGGTTGAAGAGCCATCAGAGGAGGTACCAAAACTCAAGTCAATTGGCAGCCTAGCTTCGCGCCCGAACATTAAGTAATAGGGTGTGTAGCCAGTTGCTTCATTTTGGCTGCAATTATAAACATGCACTAGATGTCCAATATGCCGGCTCCATTGATTCTTCTGCTTAGGGTCCAGAGTTCCTAACATGTCCAGCAATGTTCGATTAAAACGTTCTGGTTGAGGGTCCCCCTGGGGGTGGTAAGGAGTTGTTCTGGATTTTTCCACCCCCAACATGTCTAACAACTCGTGAATCAGCTGACTCTCGAAATCTCTGCCCTGGTCAGAGTGCATGCGTCGTGGTAGCCCATAGTGCACAAAATACTTTTCCCACAGTACTTTGGCGACAGTGGTGGCCCTTTGGTCTTTGGTTGGAAAAGCTTGAGCATATCTTGTGTAATGGTCTGTAATGACTAAAACATTGCAAGTATTGCTCGAGTCAGGCTCAATGGATAAGAAATCCATACAGACCAAGTCTAAGGGGCCAGTGCTACTCAAGTGAGACAATGGAGCAACTCTTTTGGGGAGTGTTTTTCTCTGAACACATCGGGCACATGTACGGCAATATTGCTCCACGTCTGTTTTCATACGAGGCCAATAAAACCGGTCCCTTACAAATGCATAAGTCTTTTCAAAGCCGAGATGTCCTGAGTCATCATGTAAAGACCCAAGTGCAGTCTGCTGAAATTTCTGTGGCAGTAACAACTGTTTGTGACGTGGCTTGTTGGGGGCCTGGGTATGTCTAAACATAACTCCATTTTCCACCTTCAACCGTTTCCACTCTTTCATCAGCAAAGGAATGTCCTTGTGGGTTTTCTTGACTTTTCCAGGATCTTGACTTTGAACGGCTTCCCATAATCCACCGAAGCATGGGTCTGTCTTCTGAGCAGCAGACAGGTCAGCAGAGTTCAAAGTGGGAAGCGGAGCAGTGTTCAATGTGGCTAGGTTACAGTAAGCCCGTGGAACTGCCTTCACAGTACCACCCAAACAGCCAACAACTCGATGATTTGAGGAACAGGTTGGCTGGTTTACTTCTGATAGGTGACACATAGCCCTAACACCTGAGGGGGAGATGTGTACCCAATCCTCTTGCATCGGAATTGGGTGGCGACGCCGAGAAAGTGCGTCTGCATCAGTGTTTTGTGTTCCAGGGCGGTACTTTAAACTAAAGTCATAAACTGATAGGGCCGCTAGCCAGCGGTGTCCTGTGGCATCAAGCTTGGCGGTTGTCAAAATATATGTTAACGGATTGTTGTCCGTTTGCACTTCAAATTTGACACCATAGAGGTAGTCATGAAGTTTATCGACCACTACCCATTTTAATGCTAAAAATTCCAGCTTATGCACTGGATAGTTTTTTTCTGAAGGTGTGAGGCTTCTACTCACAAAAGCGACTGGACGCAGTCCCTGGCCCTGGTCTTGATAGAGAACCCCGCCTAGGCCCTCACAGCTAGCATCAATATGTAAAGTGTAGGGGAGTTGTGGGTCTGCAAAAGCTAAAACTGGAGCTTTGGTCAGTCTGGCTTTCAGCTCATTGAAGGCGATCTCACAGTCTTCATTCCACCTGTCACCAAATGGCTCTGAGGCACTATAGTACACCTTTTCATCAGTTTTCATTTTAGACTTCTGCCCCCCTATCTTATTTGACACACAGCCCTGAAGCAGTTGGTTTAATGGGAAAGCTACCTGGGAGAAATCTTTTACAAATCTCCGGTAATATCCACAAAAGCCCAAAAATGAGCGCAACTCAGTCACATTACAGGGTCGGGGCCAAGAGCTTACTGCATCTACTTTAGATGGATCAGTAGAAACACCATCAGGTGTAACAATGTGTCCGACGTAGTTGACTGAAGTCTGGCAGAACTTGCACTTATCCAAGAACAATTTCAACCCCTGATCCTTCAAACGATCAAGTACCTTGAGGAGCCTCTCCTCATGTTCTTCCAGAGTCTTTCCGAATATGATGAGATCATCAAGATAAACTAAGACCTCTAACAAATTCATATCCCCCACTGTCTTTTCCATAATGCGCTGAAAGGTTGCAGGAGCGCCCGATATTCCCTGTGGCATCCTCTGAAACTGAAAGAACCCAACAGGGCATATGAATGCTGTCTTTTCCTTGTCATCGTCAGAAAGAGGGATTTGGTAATACCCACTCCTTAAGTCAAGTACACTAAACCATTTGCTCCCACTAAGGCAGGCCAGAGCATCCTCGATTCGTGGTACTGTGTACTGGTCGGGAATTGTTCGCCGGTTTAGAGTCCTATAGTCCACACACATTCTTATCTGCCCATTTTTCTTTCTCACAACCACTATCGGGGAAGCATAGGGACTCCGTGAGTCAGAAATTATACCTGCATTCTTCAATTTAGCTAGGTGCTGTCTCACGTCCTCGATATCAGCTGGCGCAAGCCGACGGGATCTTTCCCGGAAGGGTTTATCATCAGTCAACCTGATTCGGTGTTGGGTACCCTTGGCACAACCCACATCAAATTCATGTTGTGAGAAAACATCACTTCGCTCCAACATCATCTTTACCAGTCTATTCTTCCACTCTGTAGGGACTGGGGAGTCTCCAAAATCAAATGACTCTGGTGTTAGCTGACTCTCAAAGTCACTCTTATCAGGAAAAACTGAAGGTGATATCATTTCCACTGGGAAAATATGGGCGATGGGTGTACCTCTCCTTAAGGTGACTGCATGGGCAGAGACATTTTGGACTGTTACAGTGAGTCGTTGAGACTGTAAATCATCGACAGGGTGCATTTCAGGTCTGACGAGTAGTTCTTCAGGGAAACGTGTCTCTTCTGGATAATCCACAAGGATCAGACTGCTAGAGGTTTGCAGTGGATACCTAGGGACTCCTGCTAGCCGTGTAGACTCCCCAGGAGATAAGGTCACTGGCTTATTGCCTGTTAACCAGACAACCCCCCGCTCCATGTCAGCTGGCTGGTTTGCGGTCACAATAGCTTTCTCATAAGCAGCTTTCATCATCGGGTGAACATGCAAGGTTGTAAGAAAGTTTTCCCCTACTTTGTTTTTACATGCCTCAATAAGTTTCTTCACCACAGAGGTGTTTGTTCCCACTAATATTGACACTTCATCTTTCATGATGGGGTCAGGGCACACCAACACAAGCGCATCTATGGTCTCAGTCACCCCTGTAACAGATCCTGGAAACTCAAGCTGCACAGACAAACAACCATCATATGGGTAACTGTTACTACTTAACCCCCAAATCTCCAAGTTCTCAATAGGAGTTAATGGCAAGTGCCTGAGGTATTTTTCATAGAAGGATCTGTACAGAAGAGTTACTTGCGACCCACTGTCCAGCAAAGCTTTAGCGTAGATACCCTCTATTTGAACAGGAAGTATAGAGGTAGGCCCTACTAACCCAGGTGGAACAGCAGCTTTGCTTGGCCCCAGTGTTCTGCACTTTGTGGAACGTGTTTGTTGCGGAGCTACAGGCCGTCCCCCCCCTGCGCCCCGGGATTGGTTTCCCTTTGGCCGTGTCAGTTTAATGAGACGCTGGTTGACTTTGCGCAGATTTTCTTCATTGCGACATTCGCATTTGAAATGGCCCTCTTCGCCACATTTATAGCAGAAAAGGCTTGCTGAACCAACTACTCTAGCCGGCACCGCTCTGTTAGCTGGAGGAACGGCTGCAGCTAAGCTGCGTGTTCTGGAAGGCTCTGATTGTGCTGGGCAGACAGTCTCTGCTAACAGCCGTGTCACCTCACTTTTTAAGCATGTAATTTCCTTTTTTAGCTGCTCAATGTCAGTTTCACATGATGGCACATTTACAGGGGGCACAGAAGACAAAGAGACTGTTGCTTTTGCTGTACTGCGGTTGTAGACCATATTCTCTTCTTCTCGTACCTCTTTAAGAAGCTCCGCAAAGGAAATTGGGTCTCGGAGCTTGTGGGTCATGCGAAGACGGAGTGCTATCATGTCATTTGGAAGTGCACCTCGAATGATCTGCTGTATGCGAAGTCGATTCATGTCGGAGTGCTCAATGCCCTTTTTGCGAAGCACCACATGCAGCAATTTGTCTAGTTTCAGTATATATGCAGAGAGTTTTTCCCCCTCCTGCTGAAATGTACTTTGAAACCTGACCAACAAATCTGATGCACTTTCAGTGTTGCCAAATGCCGTTTCAAGAGCACTGAGGTAATCAGAGCAGGTAGCTGAGGGTTTGTCAATCTTGGCAAATCTCACAATATCAGAGGCAGGTCCCCGTAAGCATTCCACCAGCTTCTGTTTCTTCAAAGAATCAGTGCATTGCCATTCTTCCAGGATATGAGAGGTTTGTTCAGCCCATGTGTCATACTCATCTTCACCACTAGGTGTAGGAATTACCCCTGAAAAAGTGCGTAGCTTCCTTATACCTTGGGCTTCAGCAGCTGGGGTAATGTGGCATTTTTGCACTAATGCATTAATAGCTCCAACTAAGTCTGCACTAAGGGTGGGTGAAGGTGAGGCTACATTTTGAACATCAGCTAAAGATTTCCCTTCCTGCTGAAGGAAAGATAGCAGCTTGGCATTAAAGTCATCACCTTGACTGGGTGAAGGAGAGTGGGGTGTTTCACTGACTACTTGTACAGGCCATGGGCCTATTTCATCCAGAATTCCCACCTGAGGTGGAAGAGCAATTTTGGACAGCTGAACAGAGCATTCCACTAACACAAACTCTTTGTTCCCAGTGTCATCATGACGTCGGTCACGTAGTTTTGTTTTACCAATGCCCTTCACTGTGTCTAAAACTCTGTAAATATCAGCCTCAGATGTGTCAAGGGGTACCTCACTTAGGACAATTGAATGCTGCACTGAGATTACTTTATCATCACACCACGCTATAATTTTGTCTGCATCCATACTGGTATCTCAATGGTATGAATCTTGTATCAAACACCACAAAAAAAAATAAAGAAACAAAAAAAAAGTATTGCCGTTCTGGTTATAGAAAGTAACTAAATAATTCACACTGAACAGCAAAACAAATAATTTCAAGGTTCACAATAAAAGTATCCCGGACGAGCCCCCACAAATGTAGCCCTCCCATATGTGACCAGGCTCATTGTTTTACTCTAAGTAAGATAGTCACTAAGGTTAGGCACATTAACT
>JAODXR010000020.1:10611288-10622534 GCA_028877395.1 Cathorops festae
TTAACCTAACCTGCATGTCTTTGGACTGTGGGGGAAACCGGAGCACCCAGAGGAAACCCATGCAGACATGGGGAGAAGATGCAAACTCCATACAGAAAGGCCCTTGCCGGCCACGGAGCTTGAACCTGGACCTTCTTGCTGTGAGGTGACAGCACTAACCACTACACCACCTTTGACCCCTGACCAGAGCATGTCTGTGTGTTGTATCCAACATGCTTTACTTTCATGCCGACATGCTTTAAATTTGCAAACACACTATTTTTTGCTCTGACACTCACTGAAAAATCACATCAGATTTCTACTTTGCAATGGTTGGGCATATTTTGAAGGGAAATCAGTGCTTTGGGCAAGTTTGCCCATGATGCACTCAGGCAGATCAGAAAAAAACATGGGAAATCCCCAATCACCACAAAAGCCCACAATCACTTTGCTGCTGCACCAGTACCAGTGCTTCAGTGTGTGGGTGAGCACCCTTGCACTGACGTCACATTTACCTTAGCAACCGTTGCTACCCTATGCCTGGGGGACAAGCGAACTTTGTTTACATACTGTTCACATACTAAAGCCAAGCGAAGATGCCTGGTGTCTGTTGCCTGAAGAAAACTACAGCTAAAAAATACCTCTACTACTGGATTACTTAATCTTAGTCAGAAAGAAGCAAAGGATAGATATACATGGAAATTAGAGTTTATTAGTGGTTATGATCCATACAAAATTACACAGAAACACTGGCGTGATGGTGCAGTGTTATTATTAGTATTAGCATTAGCTACATGTTGGAATATACTTTCTTTTTTCTGAAGAGTCCCAACATGGAAGAACAGTTTAAAAAAAAAAAACTACAAAAGCAAGAAAACCTTTGTGTAAAGAATTTTTACTAACATCAGCTTTTGTGAACAGAATTTTGCGAAAGCCAAAGCATTTACTTTCAAAGGACTCCTATCTGAACTGTAGGCAAGATGGTATTCCTGGCACACCATGTCTCAGCAACTCCATGGACATCTAGTTACACAGCACTCTATTATTTATATAGTGATATTATTGTTAAAACAATATCTGAAGTGTTATTTTTTTTGTAAAATAACAAAATATCTTGCTTAAGACTTTCAAACAATATTGTAAGATTTTATGTTATCTAACAGTGGATAGTACAATAATTACAAATGTTAACAGAGTCAGCACATTCCAGTTGTAGCTGTAGCCATATAGTAACTATAATCACCCTTGTAATAATAATTTCAATAAACAGTTAATGTTCAGTTCCCTCTTCATTTATTCTCTCTTCAAAAGGCACAACTGAATCACACAGGTTGATGTGTGTAATGGACAAGAACATATTTATCCAAAGTATGAAGCATTAAGTAGGCCTAAGTATAAAGGGCATTTGTGCAGTAAATGTAGTCTGCAGGGGGTATTATTAGGTTTTTCTAACTGCAACAGAACTTGGTTTGCAACTAAACTTTTGGTTTGTGGTGTCCTGGCAGTAGTTCAGGTAATAAAACAACATTATTATGTAATACATGATGTATAAATAAAGTCAGGTGATGACTTTATTTATTGCTCATGTGAACCCCATGCTGCAAACCACAGCATCACAGACCTCCAACCTTTTCAACCATGTTAACAGTAAAAAGTGGCACTGTCAGTACCACCATAAATGCTCCTAAAAGTCACCAGATCCCACCAAATGGACTCCATTTTTTTCAAAACTTTCCAGGGCAGGCATTGCAGTGTTTCTAGGAAACAAGCATACAACAGATCTACCTTTCTTTTTCTCCTACTGAAATCTAATATTTCACAGGCTGTTACCTCAATATCCCTGTGCTTAGAGTTCAGATACCACTTGGTTTTCAAACAGAATTGTGAGTAAATGATTAATTTGATGCCTAGTTTGGTTAAGGTTAAAAACATGTCACATCTGCACATGAGTGCACTCTGGACTCTGTTTCCTAGAAATTAATACATTCCCTGAACATCAGCAACATAGACATCGGACTTATTGGTACTGGGATCATAACTCTAAGTAAACCGTTGCAAATCCAGATCAGTGGACTACACCATGAAGAACTCCAGTTACTTGTGACAGCCACTCCCAAGCATGCCATTGTTGTTGGATATTCTTGAATGCGACACCATAACTCCCAAATTTCCTGGCCAGACAGAAATATCACTAACATGTCTCACTACTGCTTCAAGCACCGCCAGCACCTCCCTCAGAACACAATTGTGTCCACAAACCAAAAAGAACCAAGACAATCATAGCCAAATGCACAACCCCAAAGAATATCACAAATTCATGGAAGTCTTTGGCAAAACCAAAGTGAACAGCTTCACCTCCTCATTGCTTATTGAATTGTGTGATTCATCTCCTCCATGGAACCATTCCACCACATATCAGAATATATCCCTTGTCACTCACTGAGAAGCAACCAGTGGCCCTCAATATCACCAGCTTCAAATAAGTCCTTTTTGTTGAGAAAAAATGGGGAGGACTCTGTCCTTGTATCAATTACAAAGGGTTAAACCAGATCATATAGAAGTATCTCTAGCCACTGCCATTAGTCCCATTGGTGCTTCAAGACCTCTATGACACCAAGCTTTTTACTAAGCTTGACCTGTGAAGTGCATATAATCTAGTGCATATAAAGCTTGGTGATGAGTGGAAGGCTGCCTTTAGTGCCACCTCTGCCCATTGTGAACACTTGGTCTACCTACAGCCTTAAAGACAGCAGAAATCAAATAAATTTTAACCAAATGTTTCAGTGCTTTAGCATTCTTGAAGACATATTTAGTGAATAGGGAGTGCAGTTTCCACAGTTTGGAAAGGCTTTATGGAAAAACTGGGAGACTCAGTCAGTTGCATCTCTGGGTAATCACCCCTAGGTGAATGGGCAGTTAGAGCATACCAATTGGCTGCTTTCTGAGGGCATTCTGAGCAGAGAACCAAGGTGAGTTGGCTTGTTTTCTTCCTTGAGTAGTGTATGCTCATAACTCCCCATCATGCTGCTACTCATCTCATTCCCTTCCAGTCCATATTTGGGTTCCAACCTCCCCTATTCCCATGCAATCCCCACAAAAGCCCCACAATGGATGACTGGTTCAAGAGGAGTGAGTAAGTATGTTTGAGCATGCACCAGTGCCTGGAACAAGTGGCAAGACAAAATGAACACAGAGGGGAGACCACCAGTTACCAACCAGGAGACTGAGTGTGACTTGCCACCAGGGATATCAGGGGCTTGCCCAGATGCAAGAAGCTCAGCGGCTGGTACATTGATTAAAATCCTGCACTAAGTAAACAAAGTCATTTACAAACTGGATTTGCCAAGACACAGCACACTAGCTCCCTCCTTCCATGTGTACCACCTCAAATTCATCATCTCTGGTCCTCTGAAATCCACAACAACCCCTGGACTCTTGGACATAGATGGACAGGCTGTCTTCACTGTCAGATCCATATTCATTTCCCAGAGGCAAAAAGGCAGGTTGGAGTACCTAATTGACTGGGAGAGATAAGGCCTGGAGGAACAGTGCTGGGTTCTGATCTGGGACATATTTGAACCCCTACTCCTTCAAGACTTTCATGCCATAAACCCAGAAAAACCAGGTCCCCATCCCAAAGACTACCCAAGAAAAGGATCCACTCAGTTCTTCAGAGGGTGAGGGTGAAGCTCTGTCACATGAGCACTGGAGTCTGCTTCAGACTCTGTTTCCCCAGAATCCACCACAGCATACAAACATGGTTACCACAGACTATGAATCCAAACAGGTTTCATGTGGGATTTCACTGAACCTCAACACACACACCCCTGTCACACTGAATGCTGAAGCATCTAAGGATGTTACACACACACACACACACACACACACACACACACACACACACACACTGTGAAGTAATATGTTCAGTGTCTCATGCCTGTTATAGTTGTTATAGTGTGTGATATCCTGGTTTTGATCTAGTTCTTTTTCCTGTTTTTTGTATTTTGACTTTGCTTGTAAGTTGCTGTTTGCTGATCACCTGAACCCTTGCTAGATTTTGATCTTGATCTTGCCTCATGTATCTGCCTTATTTGTCTGCCTTTTTATTTTTTTTTATTAAAGACCTGAAACTGAGCTTGCATAAGTGTCTGCCCTCCATTTATAACACATATTGACATGACTGATCTTATTACTATCAAAAACACTTACTGTGCAAAAAGTTTCATAAAATATATATGAATTATATCATCTATATAATTAGCATGTGGTATGTCAGTATGTGTCAATTGGAACTGGAAAATAGGTCAGATGGGGTTTACCCTCAACTATTGCACAATACATTTACATTTAAAACATGCACTACTGAATTAAGCTGGCCTGTTAGGGTGGCATGGTATTCATCCACCCCTCTCATTTCTAGCAGCATAGTCTCACCTAGTTAATTTGTGACAATCCAGAGTCAAGGCCAGGGAGGAGATGAACAGGCTAAATCAACAGTCTGCTAGCTGCAAAGAAGCATCACTCAGGTTCCACTACAGTAGAGCACTGTTATAATACTATAATAATTTGCTATAACACAAAAAACACTGTAACATGGTCCATGCCTCCCAAAATTTTAGGCCAAGTAATTTCTGCTGGAAATTTTTGTGTTGGCGGTGCATTGCATGATCGAATTTTGTCATTTGTAATGTCACCAAGAACCAGTAGCAACTGGAACAGATTGGTGAAGTCAGTGAGGATGAGGATGACATCGTGGGTCCACCACCTGCCACTTCCGAGGTTATCAAGCCAATTGACAATGCGTTAAAATGGTTTGAATGCAACGATACTTCTGCAGCGAATGTCACACATCTATGAAACATGCTTCATTTCATCTGACTACAGGGCCACACAAGATTTCAAGAAACAAAATTTACAGATTTTTTCAGCAAAACAAAGGATAAAAATGTGCTGTGTTATGTGCTATACCTGAATTGTGCTGGTTGCATTGATCATCACTGTTCTATTCTTTGAACACTTCTTGTTTACATGTTATTATATGCAATTAATAATTACACAATTGTCCATATTCTTCTCACTGCTGTTGTAATTTTATAATGACTTGTAATTAACTGGGCGGCGCTACAATGCTGTATAGAATTATGCTTACAATTGTTCAGAGCAGGCCAAAAGTTGTATTTTTAATACCTTGTAATGAAAACATAGTATGTTGCTATAGAAAAAAAAAACAAGTTTTATAAAGAATACATTTATTTTATATATGCATATACATGTAAATAAAATTTATTGAAATAACTTACATCAGCTTCCATTGTTTCTTTGATAATGATCATTTTTATCAGTAGTGGTGGAATATTAAAATATTTGAGACACCGGCAGCAAAATATTTTATTACATATTATTTGTGGCATTCAGAGTCAACAAATAAAAAAAAAGTCATTAGCATAGTAAAAA
Organism: Cathorops festae; assembly: GCA_028877395.1. Lineage (NCBI taxonomy): Eukaryota > Metazoa > Chordata > Actinopteri > Siluriformes > Ariidae > Cathorops > Cathorops festae. The sequence goes on from JAODXR010000020.1 coordinate 10,616,722, forward strand.
TTATTGTATTTCTTGCAATTTCTTGGTCAGATATCTTCAGGGGACTGGTTTATCCGAAAAATAAAGCTCATAGCATGTTTTGTACTTGTCACAGCCAAAAGGCAAGAGGAGTAGACTAGACCCAAAAGCAGACTCACATGCACTTGGAGAGAAGAGGGCAGTTCTTTAATCCTAATCGTGGAGGACTGGACGGGAGGAGCAGCCGACAGTAGAAATATAGGAATGGGTAATTAGGGAAAAAATGAAGATTAGTGATCAGTGGACAGACAAGATAAAAAAAAAGACAAATGTGACAGAGTCCAGAAATGCAGCACCACAGCAGGAAAAGAGCTCTCTGTACAAAAACAAAGTTCAAAAGTTCAAAGTGAAACTGCATCAGAAGAAACAGGCTCACAGTCCCAAAACAAGGAGTAATCCACAGAAAGAGCAAAGTTACTCCACAGCACACAGCAAAGTAACAAAATAACAGAATATAAAAACAGTGAAAAAAGGCAAAAAACCATATCCCGAGGTGAAGAAAATCCCATGTCAAATGAATATCAGAGTGATATATAGAGCCATGGATGAGCTGATGAGAGACAGGTGTGCTGGCTGCAGCATGGGGGAGGCTCAGGGGAAAACCAGGGAATGGAGTAAAATATCAGTTTGGGACCTAGATGTTCCTGGCTGGCTCGTGACAGTAACTGCCCTCCTACAGATGCCTCCAGGCATCCCAGACGGGGCCTCTGGGTTCTGGCAGTGAAAGTCCCTGATGAGTGAGACGTCCAAGATGAAGCATGCTGGGACACAACACCTCTCCTCTGGGCCATATCCCTTCCAATCCACCAGGTACTGCAATGCCTGACCTCACTGCCAGGCCTTTAGCAACTTCTTGATGGTGTAGGCCTCGCCTCCATCGATGAACCGGGGTGGGGGGGCTTGGAGGGAGGGGAGACCAGGGGTCTTAGTTGAGAGACATGGAAGGAAGGGTGAACATAATCCATAGACCTAGGTAAAGTCAGCTTGACAGTAGTGGGGTTGATAACTTTGGAAATGGGAAAAGGACCAACAAACTTGGGTGCCAGCTTATGGGAGGGAAGGGGTATGAAGGGGAAGGTGGGTGGTGGATAACATAACCCTCTGTCTGAGATGGTAGACTGGGGCTAGTGTGTGGTGTTGGTCCACCTTCCTCTTATATAATTGGCTGGAGAGTAGTAGCTGACACCTGGCATGTGCCCATACCCTGCAACAATGTCAGATGAAGGCCTGGGCTGAAGGGACAGATGCTTCCTCATCTTGCTTGGGAAGAGAAGTGACTGGTACCTGAGATAACACTGGAACATGGTCAATCCATTAGAGGATGATGGGAGGCTATTGTGTGCATACTCAATCCAAGGCAGGGCCTGGTTCCAGAAAGATGCATCGTCAGTGGTCAAGTATCATAGGGTGACCTCTAGGTTCTGGTTGGTGCACTCAGTGTGACCATTAGTCTTAGGGTGGTAACCTGAGGAAAGGCTAGGGGTAGCTCCATTTAGTTTACAGAACTCTTTCCAAAAGTTAGCAGAAAACTGTGGACCTCTGTTGGACACGATGTCCAGTGGCAGACCATAGATACTGAAAACATAGTTAATAAGGAGCTCAGCAGTCTTTTTAGCAGATAGCAGCTTGGGGAGAGGGACAAGGTGAGCCACTTTAGAGAAACAATCAACAGTAGTTAGGCTACAGGTGTTACCCTTGGAACTGGGAAGAACAGTGATGAAACCCACAGCAATGTGGGACCAGGGACAATGAGGTACAGGTAGCAGCCTTAATAAAAGTCTTGCCACAGGCTAGTTATCAGTCTTGCTTCTGGATTACACGTCTCAGGCTGCCACAAAAGTCTGGATGTCCTGCTGCATAATTGGCCACCAGAAGTTGCCTGGGCCTAGATCACTAGCCAGGACCTCCTGGACAGTCTTCTCATTATCAAACTGAGTGGTGGCCACAAGGCAGTGGGCAGGAATGATCGTCTCTGTGGCATATTGCTGAGAGTCAGGTGAAAACTGTCTGGAGAGGGCATCTGGTTTGGCATTCTTGGAGCCCAGTCTGAAGGAAATAAAGAGATAATAAAGAGGACTTGGGCCACCCCAGAGTGACAGGCAAGAAGAGAACTGTGCCCCCACTGAAGTGCCTGGAAACATACACCAGTGGGCACAACCAGAACATTAGGTGGTCTGTTACCTGGGCCTGGATCGCTAGCCAGGACCTCCTGGACAGCCTTCTCATTATCAAACTGGGCAGTGGCCACAAGGCAGTGGGCAGGAATGATCGGCTCTGTGGCGTCTTGCTGAGAGTCAGGTGAAAACTGTCTGGAGAGGGCATCTGGCTTAGCATTCTTGGAGCCCAGTCTGAAGGAAAACACAAAGTTAAAGCATGAAGAGAATAAGGACCACCTTAGTGGGACCTAATAAGGACCACCTAAGTTGCTTGGCAGACTTGATGTACTCAAGATTCTTATGGTCAATCCATATGATAAAAGGGGTCTTAGTCCCATCTAACCAATGTCTCCACTCCTCCAGGGCCAACTTGATGGCCAAGAGTTCTTGATCACCTATGCTATAGTTGTGCTCAGCTGGAGTCAAGCAATATGAGAAGAATGCACAGGGGTGCATCTTGTCATCCTTAGATGATCTCTGGGACAGGACGGTCCCTACTCCCATGTCAGAGGCATCCACCTCAAGAATGAACTGAGCTGTAGGGTCTGGGATGATAAGAACAAGATCAGTGGAAAAATTGGTTTTGAGGGATGTGAAAGCATTCTCAATGTGGTTGTTCCAGAAAAAGAGGCACTTGGATGATGGGCAACAATGGAGCTATAATTCCTGATAAACCTTTGATAAAAATTAGCAAACCCCAAGAAGCGTTGCATCTCCCTGTGAGAGGAGGGATTTTGCCAGCCTGAGACTGCCTTGACCTTGTCTCGGTTCACTTGGACCTTACCTGGGGAGATGATGAAACCCAAAAATGAGATTGTGTGCTTATGGAACTCACATTTCTCAGCTTTAGCGAAAAGGTGATTTTCTAGTAACCACTGCAGAAACTGTCTGATGTGGGACTGGTGAGTTTTGAGCATGGGAGAAAATATCAAGATGTCACTGAAATATGTAAAGATGTACTGGTTGATAAAGTCTCACAAGACATCATTGACCAGTGTTTGGAAGACCGCTGGTGCATTATTAAGGCCAACAAGTAAGACCAAGTATTCATAGTGCCCGGTGGCCATATTGAAGTCCATCTTCCACTTGTCCCCCTCCTTAATATGTACCAGGAGAAAAATTGGAGAAAAATTGGGCCCCCTGCGGCAGTTCAAAGGCTGTGGACATGAGAGGAAGCAGGTAGTTCTTAATGGTGATCACATTTAAGCCTCAGTAATCAATGCACAGCCTGACAGACTTGTCCTTCTTGACCAAAAAAACCCCAAAACAAATTCCACCAGAGATGATGAGGGGCGAATTATACCAACCGCAAGAGACTCTGATATATACTTGTCCATGGCCTCTCTCTCTGGGGAGAAAGGGAATAAATGTGACCCCTAGGGGGAGTGGTCCCAGGAAGCAGATCAATAACACAATCGTAAGGTCAATGAGGAGGGAGAGAGGTGGCCCAGGCCTTACTGAACACCTGACTAAGGTCCCAGTATTCCACAGGGACATTGGAGAGGTTGATGGACTTATCAGGACTGGAGACTTGGGAGGTCTGGGGAAACTTGGCAGAGGACAGGCAGGTGGCCAAGCAGTGGGTGCTCCAAGAGAGGACTGTACCATTGCTCTAATTCAGGTGGGGATTATGCAGGCGCAACCAAGGTAGACCAAGAACAATAGACTCATGAAGCTTATTCATGGCAAAGAAAGAAATAGATTCCACGTGGTTCCCTGAGATTTTATGAGTGATTGGCTCTGTGATGTAGGAGACAAGACTGAGTTCAGTACCCTTGAGTGCCCTGGTATTTCAAGGGTGGTCTAACAGGTTGACCCCCAGCTCTTCTGCAAAGGAGGTTCTGATTAAGCTTTTGTCTGCCCCCAGAGTCATTCAGCACCTTTACTGGGTAACATCTTTTCTGAAAAATTATCTTAGTGAGAAGCACCGGCCTCTTGGCAGAGGAAGACTGCATCAGTACACTCACCTGTATCCTTGCTGCTACTGGTGGGCAGGCCCTTTTAACAGGCAATGAGAGATTAAATATCTGGGTTTGCCACAGTAGAATCAGGACCTGGTCTCACGGCTGTGGGTTCTGCCTAGCTACATGGGCTCTGGATCAGGGGAAGCAGTGGCCTCAGATGAGGAAGCAACATTCTTAAGTTCAAACCTGAGGTTCTTTCTCAGGCTTTGTTGGCATAACCAGGTAGGCACCTGACCAGCTAGGTCCACAAGGCTATCCAAAGTCTCAGGGAGATTATGAGGGATGATCTCATCCAATACAAAGCTGTTTAGTCCATGAAAAAAATGCATCATACAATAGACTCTTGAAGCTTATTCATGGCAAAGAAAGCCAAGGTATGTAACTGAATAGCATAGTCATAAATCAGCTGGCTGCTTTGCTTGAGCCTCATTAGTCACCTAGCTGCCTCCTTGCCCTTGGGCAACTGGTCAGAAACCTTTTACATCTCTTCAGAGAATTCCTTGTAACTTGAACAGCAAGGGGCCCCAGCATTCTTGTTGTCCACTCCTGAACTCTTCCAGTCAGAAGTGTGATGACATAGATGATTTGAGAGCTCTTGGAAGTGGAAGCGGAGGCCTGGAGTTCCATTGACAAGGAGCACTGGGAAAGGAATGAGCAGCAGGTCCCAGTCTCCCCCATTGTAGGGCTGTGGGGCAGGCAGACATGGCTCTGGGTTGTGGTGCTGGAATGACTGTTGGAGTAATGGGTGAGCTGACTGGCGCAGGTGCTGGTTGACTGGAGATGGCAATCTGAAGGCTTTCCATCTGAGAGGAGAGTTTCTGTAACATGTCTGTGATGGCCGTCAAGCTCTGATGGACAGCTGTAATCTCCTGCTGGTGATAACCCAGAATAGAGCCTTGTTTGGTGAAAGCTGCTTTAACTGTTTCAAAGTCTGCTGGGTCCATTCCTCTGGCAGACTTGTTCAGTCACACCCAAAAGGAGTAGACTAGACCCAAAAGCAGACTCACATGCACTTGGAGATAAGAGGGCAGGTATTTAATCCTAATCATGGAGGACTGGATGGGAGGAGCAGCTGACAGGAGAAATACAGGAATGGGTAATTAGGGAAAAAACAAAAATTAGTGATCAGTGGACAGACAAGCGTGATAAAAAGGAAAAACATGACAGAGTCCAGAAATGCAGCACCACAGCAGGAAAAGAGCTCACATAAGCTTAGTCATTCTTCCTCAATCACTAGTAATAGCTTTATTTGTGATAAGTGCAGATTAGTTAGTTTACTGACAGAGAAGACTGCATCTTTAGAGATGCATATCCAGACACTAGAAAGGGTTAGTGAGATTGAGAGCAGTGTAGTTTCTGCAGGGGAAAGTCTGGATGCCCTCGATCAGGGGTGTCAAACATGCGGCCTGCAGGCCAGATTTGGCCTGCTAGATGGTTTAATCCAGCCACAGACTTGTAGAGAAAAAAATTTCTAAGGATGTAAAAAAAAAAAAAGGACACCTTTAGCCCATTCCTGTGATGACTTGTGAATTTTTAAAGAATTAACAGAAATGCTCAATTCAGCCGCTTGGGGCAGCTAAAAAAAGCAGCACTGACATAACAAGAGATCAGGAAATAAACAGCACATTTTAGCAACGTGCCCAGATATGCTGTCTGATTCCATGAATGGCAGTCT
>JAODXR010000020.1:10634445-10645055 GCA_028877395.1 Cathorops festae
TTAAGATCCACCTGTGTGCAATCAAAGTGTCACATGATCTGTCACATGATGTCTGTATAAATCAACCTGTTCTGGAAAGACCCTGACTCTGCAACACTACTAAGCAAGCTACATGAAAACCAAGGAGCCTCCAAACAGGTCAGAGACAAAGTTGTGAAGAAGTGTGGATCAGGATTGGGTGATAAAATATCCCAAACTTTGAATATCCCACGGAGCACCATTAAATCCATTATAGCAAAATGGAAAGAAGATGGCACCACTACAAACCTGACAAGAGAAGGCCGCCTACCAAAACTCACAGACCGGGCAAGGAGGGCATTAGTCAGAGATGCAACAAAGATACCAAAGATAACACTGAAGGAGCTGCAAATATCCCCAGCAGTGATGGGAGTATTTGTCCAGAGGACCACTTTAAGCTGTACACTCCACAGAGCAGGGCTTTATGGAAGAGTGGCCAGAAAAAAGTAATTGCTTCAGAAAACACGTTTGGAGTTTGCCCAACAGTATGTGGCAGACTCCCCAAACACATGGAAAAATAATGGTCAAATAAGACTAAAATTGATCTTTTTGCCCATCATGCAAAATGCCATGTGTGCCGCAAACCCAATACCCTGAGAATACCATTCCTACAGTGAAGCATGGTGGTGGGAGCATCATGCTGTGGGCATATTTTTCATCTGCAGGGATGAAAACAGGAGAGCTGGTCAAGACAGAAGGAAAGATGGATGGCACTAAATATTTAAATATATATGGATGGATGGCACTATATATTTAAATATATAACAATTCTGGGGGAAAACCTGTTTGAGTCAGCCAGAGGTTTGAGACTGGGATGAAGGTTCCCATTCCAGCAGGACAATCACCCTAACCATATTGCTAAAGCTATGCTGGAGTGGTTTAAAGGGAAATATTTAAATGTTTTGGAATGGCCTAATCAAAGTCCAAACCTCAATCCAACTGAGAATCTGTGGCATAACTTAAAGATTGCTGTGCACCAGTGCAACCCATCTAACTTGAAGGAGTTGGAACAGGCTTGCCTTGAGGAATGGGCAAAAGTCCTAGTGGCTAGATGTGATCAGCTAATAGAGACATACCCCCAAGAGACTTGCAGCTGTAATTGCAGCAAAAGGTGGCTCTACAAAGTATCGACTTGGGGGGAATACCTATGCACACCCCAGATTTCTGGTTTTTTTTGTTCATCTTAATTATTGTTTGTGTCACAATAAAACAACAATTTTCACCTTTAAAGTGGTTCTGTAGGCATGCTGTGTAAATCAAATGGTGCTAACCCCAAAAAAATCAGTTTTAATTCCAGCTTGTAATGCAACAAAACAAGACAAATATATAGGGAGATGAATACTTTTGCAAGACACTGTATCTACTGCAGCTCCCCTGCCATGCTCACTGCACAGCCTCACTCAGATAAGAGACTAAAATTACACCTATTTTGCACCTCACACCCATTGTGTGTCTGTGTCTGTTACTGTCATGAGGGATCCCTCACGCTGGATACCAGTGAACAGTCGGCTTTGAGTGAAGATACACATGGGGTGACAGATGGTTGTACAGGTTTAGGTGGCGATGGTGTAGATTCTGCCTCTGGAGAGACTGGACCTCAAGTGGCAGAAACAGGCTTCAGAGATGGTAGCGGCACGCCACTGGTAGAAGATATCTCCATGGTGATTTACAGTGCTGGTTGTGACCTCACAGGTGAAGATGCTGCCAGTGCTACATCTGCCTGTAACAACTGGTCTGTGTGTCTTCAGAGAGTGTCCTCTGCTGTCTGAACAGTGTAGGACATGGGACTAGTCTGTGCAATGACTGTACCTGGAACCCATTTTAGACCACCTGTGTAGTTGTGTGCCACAACATAATCTCCTGAACAGAAAACTCTCTCCTTTGTGCTCTTCTCAAACCTTTCAATCTGTGTTTGCTGTTGACATAGCACAATAGACTTGGTGTTGGGTGCTTTCAGCAGATTGAAGTTAGTACATAAGCGCCACATCATAATAATTGTTGACAGTGACTCCTTTGTTGTTCCATGTGGCACATTTCTGTACAACAGCAAGAAGCATGCAGTCATTGATGGAGTGAGCTATGTCCTTGTGAAGCCTTGAGTGAGTGTTTCATGACTCTATACAAATCTTTCTGCTCATCTGTTAGTAGCAGGGTGGTATGGAGCAGATCAGGCATGCTGGACTCCATGTACTTCAAGGAATTTAGCAAATTCTTCAGAGAGAAAGTGAGAACCATTGTCATTTATCAGCTGTTCTGGAAAACCAAACCAGCTGAATATTTCCTTGAGCTTCTCAATGTTTTTCTGGGCTGTGGTTGATTTCATAATTGCAATTACTAGCCACTTTCTGTGTGCATCAATAGCTACCAGCAGCATTCCCTCTTCAAATGGGCCAGTGAAATCAACATGTATGCACTGCCATGCCTTCTCAGGCCAGTCCCATGGGTGTGGAGGGGCTAACTGTGGTGCATTGCAGACTCTGTGTTATCTTTGGTGCCTTTGTTGCATCTCTGATTAACACCCTCCTTGTCCAATCTATGAGTTTTGATGGGCGGCCTTCTCTTGTCAGGTTTGTAGTGGTGCCATATCAATTCCATTTTGCTATAATGGGTTTAATGGTGCTCCGTGGGATATTCAAAGTTTGGGATATGTTTTATAGCCCAACCTTGACTTCTTCATGACTTTGTCTCTGACATGTTTGGAGAGTTCCTTGATTTTCATGTTGCTTGCTTAGTAGTGTTGCAGAGTCAGGGTCCTTCCAGAAGAGGTTGATTTATATAGACATCATGTGACAGATCATATGACACTTTGATTACACACAGCTAGATCTTAAACAACTAATTATGTGACTTATGAAGTGAATTGTTGGACCAGCTCTTATTTAGGGGTTTCATACAAAAGGGGATGAATACCTATACACACTCCAGATTTCTGTTTTTTTTTTTCATCTTAATTATTGTTTGTGTCATAATAAAACAACAATTTTCACCTTTAAAGTGGTAGGCATGTTGTGTAAATCAAATGGTGCTAACCCCACACAATCCATTTTAATTCTATCTTGTAATGCAACAAAACAGGACAAACACCAAGGGGGATGAGTACTTTTGCAAGACACTGTATGTGACACCTTCTCCATAAAGTGACACATCATAAGGTAACTGGAGAGGAAGCAAATGGTCAAAATGTGTCAGTATATCAGATTTCAGCAATGCTTCCTTGGTTTGTGCAAAAGCCCACTCACATTGAGCTGTCCATTTCCACACTTTGTCTTGACACAGAAGCTGACAGAGTGGCTTCAGCATGGATGCCAGTTTGGGAATAAATCTACTATAATAATTAAGTAGACTAAGAGAGGAACATAATTTAATTAAAATTTGTGTTGCTGGTGCCTCTGTGATTTCCCACATCTTTGATGGAGCCTTGTGTAAGCCCTGAGCATCTATCACATGCCCCAAGAACTCAACAGAGAGTTGGAAGGATTCACACATGGCCTCTGAGTCCATACTCCTTCAGACTTTGCAGGGTGGCATCAAGATTTCTCAAATTCCCATCCTCAGTCTTCCCTGTAACTAGAATATCATCCAGGTAGCACTGTACTCTGGACAGGCCACTTAGAGATTGATCCATTGCTCACTGGAACGGTGATGGGGCAGATGTGACTCCAACAGGCAGAGAAAAGTATCTGTATAGCCCCTTGTGTGTGACTATCATCAGCTGCTCTCAAGACTGTTCAGCAACATGCATTTGTAGGTATACTTGGCTTAAGTCTATTTTACTAAATTTTTGTCCTCCTGCTAGACCAGCAAAAAGATTATCAATGGGAGCGAGTATTGTTTGACTTCCAACACTGGGTTTAGTGTCACCTTGAAATCCCCCACAAATTCTTACTGTACAAAGCCATCTTTCTTCATTACAGGAGCTATGGGCGTTGCCCAGTCACTCACGCTGACAGGTTCCAGCACCCCACTCTTGACTAGGGATTGGCAATCTCTTGACTAGAGATTGTAACTCCACCTCAACTTTCAGCACTGGTTGAGCTTTCATGAACATGGGTTTACTACCAGCCTTCAGGTCTAGCTTAATAGTAATGTTTTTCATGCTTCCCAGTTTCTCAATAAACACCTCTGCATGCTTTTCCAGAACTGCAGTCAGACCAGGTTCAGCTTTGGAGATCACAAAGATTCATGACCAGTCAAGATGCATTTTCTCCAGCCATGCATGACCAAAAAGAGATGGGTTTATACCTCTGTATATAGAGAGCTGCTTAGAACCCATAGCTGCTTGATTGTTTAATTGCTTGTTTAATTTGACCTATGGAACTATGCCTCTGACTGGTATAGGTTCACCAGTGTAGGTCTTCAAGCTGATACTGGATTTTTTTTTAATGGAGAGGTGTTGCAGTGCCTTTTTATAGACACAGTTGACACCACTGCCCTAGTGTCAATTTTCATGTGAGTGAGTTGCCCTTCCACTAATGATGAAACCCAGTACCCCTGTGATCCCCCTACAACAGAAAGAATATGCACACCTTGATCATCAGCTGAACTGTTACATCAGCATAGTTGTTCTGCCTTATGCACATCTTTCTTTTTAAAACCATGTTTTGATGTGTGGGGCTCTTGTTTGGTATTTTTGCCTATTGCCCCTTTACATTCAGCGTGCCCCTATTTGCCACATTTCCTACAATCTAGGTCTTTACTCCAGCATTCAACTGCAATATGTCCCATCTTATCACATCCATAGCTTTTCTTTTGTTTTTAATGTGTTTATTTTCAACCTTGTGCAATTTTGCACTTGAGCTTAGGTGATGTGCCTCTTTTGCTGCTAACTCCAGAGATTTGCTAATTTCTATTGCCCTTTGCAATGTCAGTGCATTTTCTGTTAGCAATCATTTCTGTATGGCTTTGCACTGGAGGCTGCACACAAGCCTGTCTCTTATGGCTTCATTCAGCACCATATTGAATTCACAATGCTCTGCTAGTTTCTTTAATATGGCACCAAACATTGTCACTGACTCCTCCTCCTCCTCTTGGTTTCTCTTATGGAAATGGAACTGCTCTGTTATGGTCAACAGTTTTGGTGAGAAGTGTCCAGCTAGTACTGCCACAATTTCATCATACTCTTTGTCACCATGTTTATTAGGTTATACAAAGGACTGCAACAGATTGAAAGTCTTTGCTCCCATCCTGCTGAGAAACATGTTGACCAGCTTCTCCTTGTCTTTGTCATTTGCTTGAACAAAGTACTTAAAACACTCAGTATACAATCTCCATTGTTTAGTCTGTTCATCAAAAGCACCAATGCTCCTGAATAGCCCCGCCATTTCTTTCTAGATCTTAAGCTTGTCTTTTCAGTCCAACACATTTTCAAATGCACAATCCACTCATTTTTCTTACAGTCACTTATAGAAGAAATGAAAAAGAGGAGGAGGAAGAAGAAGAAGAAGAAGAAGTAGAAGAAGAAGAAGAAGAAGAAGAGAAACCTCCAACATGTGCACACTTCAAGCACACTGAGATTCATCCTCTGCATTTAACCCATCTGAAGTAGTGAACACACACACACACACACCCAGAGCAGTGGACAGCCACACTACAGCACCCAGGGAGAAGTCAGGGGTTAAGTACCTTGCTCAAGGGCACTTAAGCCCAAGGCCACTCCATCCATCCATCCATCCATCATCTGTAGTTGTTTATCCTCTTCTACAGGGTTGCAGGCAAGCTGGAGCCTATCTCAGCTGACTATGGGCAAGAGGCAGGGTACACCTTGGACAAGTTGCCAGGTTATCACAGGGCTGACGCAGAGACAACCATTCACACTCACAGTCAATTTAGAGCCACCAATTAACCTAACCTGCATGTCTTTGGAGGAAACCAGAGCAAACCCACGCTGGCATGGGGAGAACATGCAAACTCCACACAGAAAGCCCCCCATTGGCTGCTGGGCTCAAACCCAGAACCTTCTTGCTGTGAGACAAAAATGCTAACCACTACACCACTGTGCCACCCTTATCCATTCATTGTTATCAGAGTTTACTTACAACTCCTTATTTTAATTTACAGTCCTTTTTCCTTCCACTTGGTAAGGTTTCTTTACTCATGGCTCTTTTCTTTACTGCTCATGTGTCATCCTATTTTTCTCCCTCTGTAGAAGTTGCCACCTGCTCACCTGTTAGCCTGCTAGGCTGTCCAGAATCCACGGAAAGTTATGAAAACCTCATTCCAGCTCTTCAAGTCAAGTCAAGTCAAGTCAAGTTTATTTGTATAGGACTTTTAACAATAGACATTGTTGGAAAGCAGCTTTACAGAAAATTAAAGACTTTTAACATGAGCTAATTTTATTGCTAATTTATCCCCAATGAGTAAGCCTGTGGTGAAAGTGGCAAGGAAAAACTCCCTCAGATGGCATGAGGAAGAAACCTTGAGAAGAACTAGACTCAAAAGGGAACCCATCCTCATTTGAGTGATAACAGATAGTGTGATTATAAATAATTCACTTCTATAACTGTGTCCACAGAGTATAACTGTGAAAATAGGAAAATAATTTAAACATGAAGTCTCTTTTGTTGACGTTATAAACTGTTCATTGATGGAGTGCAAAACTGTTCGTGACAACTGCAGTCCTAAAGTTACCAAGTCAACTGTAGTTATCAGGCATAAATGTATTACTGTAAGTGTTGAGAGCCATCTTCTAAGTGTGACTTTCAACTGTCCATATGAGGCCATCCTCTGCAGGAGTGAGGAGATGAGAATTCAGCCAGACATAGGGCATCAGGCTGGATCAGGCGAGTCCGAGGAGCAGAAGAGGTCAGCATCACTGGTGTCTCAGGATTGACATGTAACTCAGAGAGGAACAAACAGAGGGAAGAGATGGGGGGAAAGTGTGTGTGTGTGTGTGTGTGTGTGTGTGTGTGTGTGTGTGTGTGTGTGTGTGTCAGTCACAGTCCTATCTGCAATTACCTCATGTAGAGGGAGATTTGAATTCCAACGCAGTGAGAGCAACACCTGATTTTACCAGTTTAATACATATAGCTAATAATTTTGCTTTGGATCTTGATGAACCTTTAATACTGAAAACAAATTATGTATTTCATACAATAGTCATTGCTTTATACAAAAATTGTTGCTTATACCATATTCTTACCACTATACACTAATACTAATGATAGAGCACTTTATTGTTCCTTTGTCTGTATTTACTGGTTGCTCGTCTTTTTAACTGTTGTGCATTTTTATTTCTCTTTGTTCCCCATTGCTGTGATCCAGCAATTACTAATTCCTGGGGACAGAAGATTACCTACCTGCTTTAGGAAACAACCTTGTAAGCACATGAGGCCATCCACCCTCCTGATCTACATCCAAATTTTTCTTTCACTATATTTATGGTTAGTGTTGTCTTGCATGATATATTGATGAACTTTACATCTTTACCATCAAATTGGCATATACTTTCTCCTACTAGCAGCCCCTTATTTAGCCAAAGACATAGATATTGTTTGTTAGTTTCATTTTGGTCAGTTTGTCTGCATGCTGGTTGTATTTTGTACAGGACTGGTGCTGTTCTTTAATTACCTGTTTTACTATTTTTGATCTAATTAGGCTCTGGATCCACCATAACCACATTAAGATGAATGAATGAATGAATTGCACATTGTAACATTTAATTAAGATGAATACTTACGCAAGAAACTGTAGTTTACAATTTGATTTTTATGTTAAAATGTAGCCTATATTGTACAATTTTAGCAGCATAACCATAATACTGCTGCAAATAGTTTAATAGTAATATACTGTTACCAATATGCAGTCCTGTAAAATTATTTATACACTTGTAGAATTTATCCCCAGCCACTTGGGCACAATGTGTTTAAAATGGTTTTGGTGGTCACACCTGCACATGTTTTGCCGAGAATTCTTTTGGGAGCTGTAGATGGGAATTTAGAGATGAATATGGGCATGAGGCATATTTCTAGTGGCATGAGAACTTATTTTTGTTCAATGCAAACTGTTCCAACTTCCTGTTCAAACTTTATACAGCTGTGTGCATGGCACAGCAGAATTATAGCAGTGAATTTATTGGTGGCACAGCACTGTGAGGACTAATTTTCTGCAGGCTTCTTCTGTATTCATTGAAGGCAGTATTCCCCCCTCCCCCCAGTGGCTTGTTTATCCATCTGTTTAAATGCCATTAGAGTGGCCCTGGATTATTAGTGCCACCCCTGAAAGAAACCCTGGCACCCCACACCTGGCCATCTCTGTTAACATCAATAAAATCAAATAAGTCAAGGAACTAAGACTTATTTAGACTTAATTATAGGTTGATTTACACCACTATTATCATGTTGGATGGATTTTGTTCAATAACTGCAACTTTACATTACATAGAAAAACTATGATGGTATTACTGATGTTGTTGTGCCTACGTGCCTATGTCAAGGAACAAATCAAATATAACACTAAAGCATTGGGACAACAGATCCACTTGTTAGACCCCATGCACACTGATGATGCATCATCATCAATCTTCCCATCTTTGAGTGATTAACATGTGAGCGTAAATGGTCAAATCATAATGTGATTCACTGGTGTACAGCTCTAATAATTAGAGCTAATTGTTTTTGCTAAATGAAAAATGAATAAAAATGCCAGAAAATCTACAAAGCAATTATGTGAATAAACTGTCTGTGTGAAGTCTGATATGTTGTATTCATGAGGTTCCTCTGGGTTCTTTGATTTCCTCCCACTGTACAAAAAATAAAAAATAAATAAACAAAAGAAAAATGAAGACAAATTAAATTGCTCCTAGCTATTTGTGTGTGCCCCTAAAATGTGTGTTCATTCTACCATGGACTGGCATCTCGTGCAGTGTGTTTTCCTGCTGCACATCCAGTGTTCCCAGGATATGCTCCACATCCATCACGACCCTGACCAGGATATTCAATACAATACAATACAATACAATAGCTTATGATATAACTTCTGCTCAAACAAAAGGTGATATTAGCGGCCTCTTCCGGTTTGAGGTGGAACTGCACGCAAACTCCAAATAAAGAAACCCTCAGGGTGATTTGTCAGTGTAATGACAGAGCTGAAGAGCAGGACTGATGGAGGTTAGTGCTAAAAAACTGTGAGCTTTCAGTTAAAAATTAATATTGAATTTGATCACACAGGCCCAATACTCACACTATGCATATTTTATCAAATCTTAAAGGGTCATGCCCAACAGGAGAAACTGATCAAAAAGCAAGCTGTATGAATGAATTTGAATATCATATTTAGAACCTGAAACTTATATATATGAGGAGATGAAACTGACTGATTTTAAGGAATTCAGGTCAGTCAATACTATAATCTGTCTTTGTTATAAGGAGATATAGCATTTACAGTGTCCTGCAAAAGTATTCATCCCCCTTGGTGTTTGTCCTGTTTTGTCGCATTACAAGCTGGAATTAAAAAGGGTTGGGGATTAGGACCATTTGATTTACACAACATGCCTATCACTTTAAAGATGAAAATTTGTTGTTTTTGGTAACACAAACAATAATTAAAATGAAAAAAAAAAAAAGAAATCTGGAGTGTGCATAAGTATTCACCCCTTTCATATGAAACCCCTAAATAAAAGGTGGTCCAATCAATTCACTTCATAAGTCACATAATTAGTTGATTAAGATCTACCTGTGTGCAATCAAAGGGTCACATGACCTGTCACATGATGTCTGTATAAATCAACCTGTTCTGGAAAGACCCTGACTCTGCAACACTACTAAGCAAGCAACATGAAAACCAAGGAGCCGCCAAACAGGTCAGAGACAACGTTGTGGAGAAGTACAGATCAGGGTTGGGTTATAAAAAAATATCTCAAACTTTGAATATCCCACAGATTTCCATTAAATCCATTATAGCAAAATGGAAAGAATATGGCACCACTACAAACCTGATAAAAGAAGGCCCCGCACACCAAAACTCTCAGACTGGGCAAGGAGGGCATTAATCAGAGATTCAACATAGACATCAAAGATAACACTGAAGGAGTTGCAAAGATTCACAGCGGATATGGGAGTATCTGTCCATAGGACCACTTTAAGCCGTACATTCCATAGAGTGGGGCTTTATGGAAGAGTGGCCAGAAAAAAAAGTAATTGCTTAAAAAAAATCATGTTTGGAGTTTGCCCAACAGCATGTGGCAGACTCCCTAAACACATGGAAGAAGATTCTCTGGCCAATGAGACTAAAATTTAACTTTTTGGCCATCATGGGAAATACCATGTGTGGCGCAAACCCAACACCCTGATAACACCATTCCTACAGTGAAGCATGGTGGTGGCATCATCGTGCTGTGGGGATGTTTTTCATCTGCAGGGACAGGAAAGCTGTTCAGGACTGAAGGAAAGATGGATGGCGCTAAATACAGGGTAAGCCTGGAGGAAAACCTGTTTGAGTCGGCTAGAGGTTTGAGACTAGGATGAAAGTTCACAGTCTAGCAGGACAATAACCCTAAACATACTGCTAAAGCTATATTGAAGTGGTTTAAAGGGAAACATTTAAATGTCTTGGAATGACCTAGTCAAAGCCCAGACCTCAATCCAATTGAGAATCTG
>JAODXR010000020.1:11052208-11064914 GCA_028877395.1 Cathorops festae
TTGAGTTTGTTGCATTTTGTGCAGGTATCAGGAATATTTTCATTATACTTGTGTAGAATAGCTGGAGTTATGTAAGTCCGCATCAACCATTTATATTGCAATAATTTCAATCTTACACTTATTGTTTGTGTCTGAGCTTCCTTACATGCCTCTGTCCAATCACTCTCACACAGATCTTCTTTTAAGTCTTTCCTCCAGGCTTCTAATTTATTAATTGACGATTCTTTTGATTCTGATGCTATAATTCTGTATAAATGTGAAATTAAACCTCTTGCATAGCAGTCTTTTACCATTTCTGTCTCTAAGCTGTTTAGTACTGGCATGTCTAAAGAATTCTTTTGAGCTACAAAAATAAAGTTCCTTATTTGTAAATATTTAAAGAAATGATTTTTAGGTATATTAAATGTATTAACTAGTTCCTCAAATGACATAAGTTTGTTTAAAGAATACAAATCTTTAATAGATTTTATCCCTTTATCTGCCCAACTTTTAAAACCTGCATCCAACTTTCCTGGTTTGAAGTCTGTATTACCCCAAATGGGGCTATAACAAGATAAATTATTAGGAATACCAAAATGTTTCTTCACCACATACCATACATTGATCATATTAAGAACAATTGGGTTTGAACAGTTTTTCCGGTGGTGTTTGAGATTAGCTGAGTATATATACCTTTTTAAGGTCAGACCCTGTGTGACTTCCGCTGATTCCATATTAACCCATGATGGGGGACCTTCTGTAGAAAAATAAAACATTATGGTTCTCAGCTGAGTCGCCCAATAATACCATTGCACATTAGGGCACTGGAGCCCCCCTCTATCATAAGGCAAGTACAAGAGTGAAAGGCGGAGCCTGGGACGCCTGTTGTTCCAAATAAAGTTAGTGAATAACTTAGTAAGTCTCATGAAAAGGTGCTTTGGGGGTGATAAAGGAATATTCAGAAATAAGTACAGTAATTTGGGTAAAATATTCATTTTCAGAACATTTATGCGACCAATTAAGGATATGGGTAGTAATGTCCATCTATCAATAGAATTAGAAATATTTTCAAATAGTGGTTCATAATTTACAGAAACTATGTTCTCTAGTTTTGGTACAACTCGTATTCCCAGATATGTAAAGCTATCGGTTAAGTGAAAAATTGTAGGGTTGTTCTGGAAATGTACCCTATCGTTATCGTTTAGTAACATTAACATACTTTTTGAGTGATTTACTTTGTATCCTGATATCTTCCCAAATGTTCCTATAAGCTCTAAAAGAGCCGGTATAGACTGACTAAGATTTTTAAGAAAAAGGAGAACATCGTCGGCAAACAAAGCAATTTTGTGTTCCACCTGGCCAACATTAACTCCAGTAATGTCCATATGTTTTCTAACTGCAATGGCAAAGGGTTCTATAGAAATTACAAAGAGGAGAGGAGAAAGAGGCGATCCCTGCTGACATCCCCGCGATATATTGAAAGGTTTCGACACTGTATTGTTCGTAAGCACCTCAGCTACTAGGTCATTACAGAGAATTTTAACCCATTTGCAAAATTTCTCCCCAAAACCAAATTTAGCCAATAGATCAAATAAGTAGGGCCACGTTAAAAGGTCGAACGCCTTCTCGGCGTCCAGCGACAAGATGGCAGTGTCTGGCGCATTCCGCTGGTTATGAAGGATGTTGAGAAGCCTTCTTACATTATGAAATCCTTGTCTGCGTTGTATAAAACCATTTTGGTCCTCTCCTATTAAATTAGGTAATACTGCTTCCAATCTCCGTGCCAGCAGTTTACATAAAATTTTAGTATCTGAATTGAGAAGACTTATTGGGCGCATGTTTTCACATTTTGTATTACTTTTTCCTGGTTTTGGTAATAGTGTGATTAGTGCTCCTCTCATTGATGCTGGAAGAAGGCCAGATTCAAATGCCTCTACTGCCATATCTAATAAGGGATTTATCAATTTTTCTTTAAATTTCTTATAAATATCTATGGGAAGACCATCCGGGCCTGGCGTTTTTCCTGATGTCATTGCATCAATAGCTAATGCTATCTCTTCTACAGTTATCCCATCTTCAAGATTCAGCTGATCTTCCTCTGAGATTTGAGGCAAATCTAGATCTTCTAAAAATTGTGTTCGTAACTCATCATGAGGAGAGATATCTGGACTATATAAATTACTATAATAGTCTCTGAAAGCTTCATTTATCTTTATTGGATCTATAATGTTTCCAGATGGTGATTCTATTGTAACAATAGCCCGTTCCTCTTGTCTTTTTTAATTTGCCAAGCAAGTAGTTTTCCTGCTTTATCTCCATGCTCGTAGAAATTCTGTTTTAGTTTACTTATTTTTGCTGCTGCTTTTACTGCTGATTTTTCATTATATTGTGCCCTTAAAAGAAGTAGTCTATCATGTTCATCTTTATTTGCTACTCTATTCTGATATATAGTCCTTTCCAATTCACTGATCTGTCTCTCCAGCTGCCTTATGTCTTTTCTAGATTGTTTGGATCTTGAGCTACAATATCCAATAATTTGACCCCTAATGTAGGCTTTGAAAGCTTCCCATCTTATACAAGCGGATGTTTCAGATGTATTTATTTCAAAATAAAAGTCAATTTGTTTGCCCAAAAATTCTACAAATGAAGGGTCTTGTAACCATCCTGCTTGCAATCGCCATTTAGGAGGAGTGTTGGCCATCCTTTTATCTGCATATGTTAATGATACAGCAGCATGGTCAGATATTACCACAGTATGATATGTACAATCTGTTATCTTTGAAAGCAGTGTTGCTGATAACAAAAAGTAGTCAATGCGTGAGTATGTTTTGTGTGTCCCAGAATAACACGAGTAAACCAAAGAGCTAGGGTTAAGATGTCTCCAAATATCCAACATATTTAAATCTCTCATAAATTGTTTTATTATTTTCCTAGATTTGGCATGTGTAATATCTAAGCCCGTTGAGCGATCTTTCACTGGATCCAATGTGCAGTTCATATCACCTGCCATAATATGTTGGCCTCTCAAACCTGATATTGAAAGGAACAAATCACTGAAGAAAGCAGGACTATCATCATTAGGGCCGTACACATTAATTAAATTAATTTTATCTCCAAACAAAAACCCCTCAACTATTATAAATCTACCAGCTGAATCTTTTGTTACTTTTTCCACTTGTAAGGGGATGGATTTATGAACGAGTATCATCACTCCTCTGGCATTTGAGGCATAACAACATGAGAAAACCCGACCCTGCCATCTCCTTTGTATTCTAATAGTTTCCCCTGTTGTCATGTGCGTTTCCTGCAAAAATACTATTTTTGCCTGAAGTAATTTGATTCTGTCCATTACTTGTTTAACTTTTTTAAGATTACCCATTCCCCTACAATTCCAAGTTATGAATTTCACCTTTTCAATTTCAGACATTAATTTTTTTACTGTAATTACTCACCACATGCACCCCTTTCAAATCATGAGACAGACCTACCACTGAGAAGCTAAAACAAAAAGCAAAAAACACACACAAAAACACAGTAAGCACCACACAAACCAAAGCTTTAAATCTGAACCTTGTAAGTCCCTTCACACAAACCCTTCCATTATGTTGGCCTATCCCCCCTCCCCCCTCTGTGTTTGCTCCCTGTATGGGTACGTTAGAGCCACACATCTGTGAGGAGCTAACTACTGATTGGCTGTCTCACTCACCTACTTTTAACACAACCCTTTACCTTCTATTATTCTACTCAAATTTTCACACCAAATTCAACCTCAAATTACACGTCTTAAAATGTATATAGCATAGGCCTAGTAATTAGATTATCTCAATCTGAGAATAACTCAAAACTTTGTTCAGAATAGGTACACTGTTTATCAAACTAGGTTTTAGTGTTATTATCCCCTTTTTTGATGTCCACAACATAAAAAGGCTATCCATCAGTCAACCATTGAAGGGAAAAAAAAATTAAGACTGAAGGTGAGGAAAAAATATTCCAAGCTAGAAAAAAATCCTCAGCTATCAAACGTGATCAGTCCGTCTGCATTAGTTGAGCCTATTTCAAGCATATTTTAACATAGCCTACACCTGCAGACAAAAATCAGGATAGCAAAAATCTAAAAAAAAAAAGATTAAACGACACCTCTTTTTCTCAGTTACCCAGTCCTTCCATGAAGTGCTCCACCTCGGTTGGGGTGTTATACAGCTCGGTTTTCCCATCGTAGGTGAGAAGCAGTCGTGCAGGAAAGACGACACGGTGCTTATTGATTCCCCTCTGCCGTAGCTTCTGTCTCACTCCATCGTAAGCCCTCTGTTTCTTGTGCGTTTCAGCGGTGACGTCGGGGAAGAATCGAATTGCTTGATCTTTATATTCCACTGTCCCTTTATCTTTGGCCGCCCGCAACACCTCTTCCTTCTGTCTGTAGTTGAGAAACTTCATAATGAGAGTTCTCGGTCGAGGTGGAGTGGCATTAGCGTCGGCTCCGTTCTCTGCCTGGGGCCGTGGGCTGATTCTATGTGCACG
Source organism: Cathorops festae (assembly GCA_028877395.1). Taxonomy (NCBI): domain Eukaryota; kingdom Metazoa; phylum Chordata; class Actinopteri; order Siluriformes; family Ariidae; genus Cathorops; species Cathorops festae. The sequence goes on from JAODXR010000020.1 coordinate 11,056,706, forward strand.
TTCCAATGCGAGCGCGGTATCCTTCATCCCTAGGATTGAGGGAATCCAACTTTCTAGGAATTTACACGCATCTCGTCCTTCTTCGTTCTCCGGCAAGCCCACTAACCTCACATTATTTCTCCGACTCCGATTTTCCATCTCATCCATTTTCTCTAGCAGCAACTTCACTTGGGATTCTAAAGTGTTAACGCGAGTTTTAAGTTGGGTTACTTCGTCCTCTGCCCCCGAAATGCGTTCTTCCGCCTCTTCAACTCTTTCAGTTATTTCTTTGACTTTTTCCAGTACTCCATCTATCTTATCAGTAATTCGCTTTTCCATTCCTTTTATTGCATTCATGACATCCGAAGTGCTGGGGCTGCTAGTAGAGTTATCATCAAGGGTTTCAGTTTCGCTATCGCCATCTTCAATCTCCTCGTGTTCAGATTCAAAAAGTCTTTCGGTGTCTTTTCCTTGTTTTTGCTGTTTTTGAACAGCTGTCTTTCTCCTCGTTTGTGACATTGTCACTAAAATGTTGAGATCAGAACTAAAATTTCGATAATGAGTAGAATTTAAACGTTTTCAAGGAATTATAATCAGGAGGGTAGGTGTCTCGCAGCCTCTCAGCACCCCGCCATTACCGGAAGTCATCTATGATTATTTAAGATAAGACTGTAGGTACAGCACATCTCCACAGCTACATTTCCCATAACTCCCTCAGTTCCTGCCCCGGACGATATCCACTTCATCTGAACTTTCACTGCAACACGATTGGGTAGTATACTACTGTAAATCGTGATGCAAGCTTGTCTATAAATTGGGCAACCTGAGCAAGTTTTGCTCTCTCTTGGACCAGTGCGCTAAGAAGCACCTCTCTCTGACTCTGTCTCTGCCCGACCTCTTGACACAAGTCTCCTGCATCCTGCTGTGCAAAGGCCTCATCAAGGCCACAGATGCATGTGGCTGCCGGTGCCTCTTTCTCCATCCTCCCAAACCTAGTGCTCTCCCTCTGACCTCTGCTCCGTCGGTATTAAAAGGAAATGCTACAGCCTGCAGGCGGAAGCGAAGAAACAAAGGAATGAACATGCATTATACATGGACCTCTGGCCACTGTTAAAAGGTACCTCAGTCGTGTTTCACTTTCGTTGTGTTTGAAACTGGCTATTGTTATTACTACACCACAGTAATGCAAATCAAGAAGATTCAAGGTGAGCGGTTCCCTACATGTCTTTAGCCAATGAGCATTCGACCAAGGACCTTCTGGATCATGAGATCCCACCTAGGAAGGACTTTTGCAACATAGCAGAGTTGAATTAAACTACATTGAAGCTGTGCTCCGCTCTCTTCAGAATAAGTACACCGACTGGAGGATCAGTGACAAATTCCTTCATACTGCCACATGAGAGTGATCTCAAGTAAAGCTGGCATTTGGGCAACATTTAGTCTTAAGCCTGGCACATATGGGCGATTTTCCATCGCAAGCATATTGTGATTTTTGGACGCAAGTTTCCCCTCTCAGGTAGCTGTGTGTGCGCATTTCTGTGACCAGTGGGCGATTTGGGAAGGGGGATGGAAATCACGTGACTACTTCATGGGTGGGGATTGGCTTAGCCTTTGGAGGTGATTACTTCGTTATTGCAAAGACACACATGCAGCGATATCTCTGCAACAAGTCACCAACTGGCTTTTTTTGGCAGAATATCAAGCATGTTTGATACCTGTGGTCTGTCACAAGCAACAAAAAATCACTGTCGCAAATATCTGCACACAAAGCAATTTTTTGCTTGCGTCAAAAAGTTGCATGACCAAGTAACGGAAAATTGCTGGTGTGTGCCAGGCTTTAGCATGATTAGTTTATGTGAGAAGTGCTATTTAAACCTAAGTTTTTTTCAGATCTTCACATAGTTTTTGTTTAATCATGTTGTTGTATTTCACAGTTTTACTCTGGTAGATAGATTTTTTGCATGTCCTATCTCTCCATTTTTCTCTCTCTAGCATTTTCTTACCACACACTATTATACACATCTCAACATTCAGACTTTAGTAAACTAAAGGCTGGTTAGCTCAGTTGATTAGAGTGTGTTGTTGAAAATGCCAAGATCATGAGTTCGATCCCTGTATGAGCCAATGTTAATTTATGCTCCTTTTGTTAAAATATTTTATCTAATCAGTCACATAGAGTACCTATGGTCCCATCCCCCACCTTTTTTCACACCTTTTTCATGCACGTCACTCAAACACACACACGTTATTACTACCTCATATCACCATTTTGTGCCTTGATTGTTAAACTGCTGCTAGTATTATTGAATGTACCTGATCAGTATTATTCTCACTTGATTGCCATTTTAATAAATTAAATATTTACAAGAAACTGTCTTGTCTGTTTTGCTGCCATATTACTTGAATCCATCCTCTGCCATCAAATAATTCACATTAACTTCACTGATCTAGTGTATCACTAGATTAATTAATTCACTAATTTAATAATTAATAGAAATATTGATTCGTAAAATTAATGAACTGATATTTTGAGACTGATTGTATGAGACTGATTTAATAACATAATTGCACCCACTTAATTTTGGTGCCTCTTGTAAGGACTGCAATTGCACCTACAAATGCATCCCTGTTTGACACCATGATTGACAAGAAAAGCTTCACTAATGTCTCTTCCGATTGAAACCTTTCCAGACATGTTCTCATGGAAGAGCTTAATGAGCCATAGCAGTCTTTCCATGCATCCGTACGCTTCTAGTATCTTCCAAAGCTTCTCTTGGTTGACGGTGTCAAAGGCATTTGAGAAGTCTACAAAAACTACATACAGAAGCTGATGTTGCTAGATGGCTTTCTCTTGGAGTTGTCTCAGCATAGTCCTGGGTATGACTTTCAACTGCAACCAGTGATGAGTCTCGGGTCTAGGAAGACTTGACTATTGGGGCAAGTGGAGTTATCCCTTAATCACCATTGCTCCCAGGTCTGTTCTGACCTGGAGTGGTAGCACCTGCCTGGGTTCCAGCTATGAGTTAAATAGTACATCACCAATAAGGCGCTGGCAACAGGGTACTTTTCCATGCAATGTGGCAGATGAACCCAACAGGCTCAATGGCACACCACCAGAAGGAATGTGGAAGAGCCATTCAAATGGCCAATGGATGGCATCACTTGGCAAGTCAGTTGTCCCTGCGGGGCAACTTCCATACCCGTCAGGTCTGTGGCACTTTTGTGTACCACTTGGCATTAGATCTGGAGGTCCAGAGAGATAACACAATGGGGGCATGACATCGTTTGTCTTACCTTAACATGCAAGGCACTTTGTTAGGAGAGGATAATGGTATGCAAGACCTCACAAGGTCAGACATTCCATGGTGGCTCGCCTGGGCCATTCATGCCGCCACTGCGGGCAATTCTGTTGCTCTGGTGTGGGCCTAGCAGCCCATCTGCATTTCTGTGCATCCTAATGAAGCAGTAATCATTGCTATTGATGGACAGCCATCACCAATGACAATATGCTAGCAACAGCAGATTCGACCAAAACTTGCACAGAAAATAGACGTGGTTATCACCAAATGGAAGAACACAAAACATGATAGACCTGGTATTAATTGACAAAAGATGGAAGAGTGCTGTGTGGAATTGCAGATTATATCAAAGTGCAGACATGGTGTTTGATCACAACTTGGTGATTGGCAAGTTCCAGATGCGGTTCAAGTGCTCAACATCAGGTGAAGAAGCGGTACAACATCAAGAGCTTGATGGATGAAGAGACCTAAATTTGCTTTAGAGAAGTCCTAAAAGATTAACTTGCTGCCCTTCCAGTGGGGAATGTGTCACAGATCGTGGACACACAGCAGTTCATGTTGACTGTTACAAGAAGTGGCAATGCAAAGACAAGAAGTGGCAATGCAAAAACACACTTGCAATCAAACGAAAATATGCTTGAATATAGGCAGCATTGCAACAGAGTACACAGATCTACAAGAAGAGACAAAAATCACTGGGTCTGAGAACAGTGCAAGGTAATTGAGGCATCAGCCACAGAAAGAAATTCTATACCAAAGAAAGGAAACACACTGGACTGCAACAACTACTGCACACTGTTGTTGAACCATGGGTGCAAGGTGCTGCTGGCAATCCTATTGGAGTGATCGAAGCATGAGATTGAACCTTACCTGTCAGAAGAACAAGCTGGTTTCAAGAAGGACATAGGAACAGTGCAGCAAATCCTCATATGGAGACTTGTAGCACAAAAGATGTGGAGGAAAGACAGTGACGTCTACAACTGCTTTGCGGATTTCCGGAAGGGTTTCAATACTGTGAACTGTGATGTGCTATGGGCAACGCTGAAGTCATTTGGAGTAAACGCAAAGCTGGTGAGAATTTTGCTGGCAATGTATCAAAATACAGTAGTGACAGTGAGGATCAGCAAGGACTGCAGAGATTGGTTTCAAATGCAGAAGGGCACACAACAGGGTGACCCAATCTCACCTGACTGGTTTAAGATCGATCAGGAGCAAGAAATGAATGCATTTGCTGAGATGGATGGTGTGTCCATACATGGGTGACAAGGGAACAACCTGAAGTATGCCAATGATATTCACATCCTGATGCACACACATTTCCAGTTTATAACTGCAATATAAACTGGAAGTACTGGTGGAACAAGCTGCAGCAGCAGCACTTGAGATCAACTTGAAGACAAAAATGCTGGTGATGGGGCAGCAGGACATTGGACAGTGGCTACTTGTGAACAATGTACACCTAGAAAATGTAAACAAGTTTGAGTATCTTGGTAGCCTTATCACCATGGTACAGTGACTGCAGCATGGAAATTTGCCAGAGGACTGGGAAGGCATTTGGTGTGTTGGCTGGCTTCAACAAGTTGTGGAATGCTGGTGAACTGAGCCTATGGACAAAGGTACAACTGCTATGTGTTTGTGTTTTCAGTGTGTTGCTGTATGGCTCTGAAAGTTGGACATTAAATAAAGATGATGAGTGAAGACTGAAAGCCTTCAAGATGAAGTGTTACAGAAGGTTACTTGATGTGAAGTGGTTCTATTATGTGACGAATGGAGAGAACAGGCAGCATGTGCACCTGGAAGATGATGTGACTATCATCAAGAGAAGGAAAGTTCAGTTGTTTGGGCGCATGTGTAAAATGAATGATGACTGGTTGTTGAAGATAATCATGCTTGGTATGGTTGATGGAAGCAACAGAAAGGAGCAGCCTAGACAGGTGGGGATTGATGACATCACAGAATGGACAGACCAAATGACGGAGACTATACAAGATTGAGAACGGTGGAGGGCAGTGGTAAAAGTCAGAAAATGAAGCACCAATGGGATTTTTTTCAAGCCCAAGGAGTATTGATTGATCAGAAGGTCTGTCCTCCCAGTTTTCCCGGATGACGTTCAAGATGTCACGAGCTTTGTGACCATACAATAATTTAATTGGTGAGAACACAGTGGAGGCATGGATATATAGACATGGTATTTTTATTTTATTCATTTATTTTTTCTTAAAAGGAATTGAGGAATCTGATGGATTGTGGGAACAAGCTCCTACATAGTCTGTCAGTCTTACACCTCATGCTGTGGTAGTGTTTGCCAGAGAGTAAAAGTGTAAACAATCCATGGACAGGGTTAGTGGAGTCTCTGGCTATTCTGCTAGCTCTGTTCAGGCAGTGTTTCAAGTTCAGCTCCTGTAAAGGTGGGAGGGAGATCTCAATGACTTTCTCAGCTGTCCTTACCACCCTCTGGAGTGACTTTAGATCTGAGGCAGTGCTACTGCCATACCAGATTGAGATGCTGCTGGTCAGAACATTTTCTATAGTGCCTCTGTAGAATGTGGTGAGGAAAGGAGGGGGAAGGTTTGCTCTTCCCAATCATCACAGAAAATGCAGATGCTGCTGTGCCCTCTTAACATGGGAGGTGGTGTTTTTAGGTCATCTGTGATGTGCACCCCCAGGAAACTGGTGCTCCTAACTGAGTCTACAGTGTTGCTGTTGATTGTGAGCAGAATATGTACTGCATGGTTCTTCTTGAAGTCAACAGTGATCTCCTTTGTTTTGTTGAGATTCAGTGAGAGGTTGTTATTACACCAGACAACGAGTTAGTTCACTTCCTCCCTGTAGCAGCCTACAGGGAGACTTCCTTCGTCATTGCTAATGAGGCCCACCACTGTAGTGTCATCTGCAAATTTAATGATGTTCTTTGAGTTATATTGGGCACAACAGTCATGAGTTATCAGGGCAAACAGTAGAGTACTCTGAACACAACCCTGGGGAACCCCAGTGTTTAGGATGATGGTCTCTGAAATGTTTTTTTTTTTTTTTCCAACTTGTACTGTCTGGGGTCTGTTCTGTAAGGAAGTTTAATATCCAGTTACACAGTGGGGTGTTGAGACCCAGTGGGTCAAGTTTCCTAACCAAGTGTTGGCGGTTAACTGTATTGAAAGTGGAATGGAAATCAATGAAGAGCATCTGCACATAACTGTTCCAGGTGTGCCAGACTCAGGTGCAATGCTGTTGATAGGACATCAGTGGAGTGGTTAGGATGGTATGAAAACTGGAGTGGATCAAGTGTTAGAGGGAGTCTAGATGTTATGTGGTCCTTGACCAGCCTCTCAATACACTTCATCATGATGGACATGAGTGCTATAGAGCAGTAGTCCTTGAGGGTTGATGCTGGTGTCTTCTTTGGCAATGGTATGATGATGGTGGTGGCCTTTTTCCCCATTTTTTCCAAAAATTCCAAAAACCATTCCAAAACTTTTTACCAATTTTTTCCCATTCTAATGTTTGTGAAAATTAAATTGAGCAAAGCATAGGTCAGGCAGGCCACAAAGTCAAGCTCAGCCCTCAATCTCAGCTACTTCAGCTGACTGAAGCTTATTTCAAGCCAGCCCACATCAGCTGATAACTCGGCTGATTACCTTCTACAAATTCTATTGGCAGATCTCTCACAGTGTACCTTATTTAAGCTGCTTTAATCTGCCTACCTTTTCTGTTTCCTCTGCAAGTCATTTTGCAAGAAAGCATCATTTCCTTTCACGGGACTGCTTGTTTGGTAAGTAAAAGTCTTTTGCTGCCAGGATTAATGAATGGCCTGTGCCCAGCCTCCTGGAAATCTTGTTTAAAAATAGCATTGTGGCTCCAGTTGGAGATTCACTTAAGGAACTATTTGCATTGCCATGGGGGACATCTGGATTGAAATCCCAGCTGCAGATCTTTTCAGCTCCTCTGCTAGTAGGGAAGTCACCTGAAAAACAAAAACACCTGCCACAAAGTCCCAGCATTGGCTGCTCTGCTGCCCAAGAGAGCATCAGTCTTAGCCCCAGCAACCACACCTGTGGACCTGAATAGTTCCTCTTTGTCAGCCTTGTCCAGCAGCCAATCATCATTTGCCACCATGAACTCCAGAATCCAAGCACTAGAGTTTGGTTTGGCTCCCTCTACAAGTTTGTTTTTCCCAGCAACAGCAGGTCTGTTTATCTCCCTCCATACTTCCAACCCATCTGCAGGACCAAGTCCTCCATCGCAGAATGATGTCACCACTCAACTACTCACTGATAACCTCGCACTCCTGTGATGAATGCTGGGAACTGCAGTCCCAGTCTCCAGCAGGGTTCCATTCTTCCATCCTGCTGCTGCATTCTTTCCCAATCTCAGAAGCCAGTCCTGGTAGGTAATGATGACAGTCTGGTGAAAATCTTGCTGTGCTCTAAGCTGAGTGACCGGCATACTGTCAGTTGTGGAGATGTGTCAGTGATGCTGACAGATATTGACCCCTGGCTTTCAAAAACCTTAACTGTGGCTGAAATTATTGTGACTTTTGGAGTATCTGAATACCCCAAAAGCCACAATAATTTCAGCCACAGGTTTTTGAAAGCCAGGGGTCAATATCTGTCAGCATCATTGACACGTCTCCACAATTGACAGTACACCGGTCACTCAGTGTATCCATCCCATAGATCTGACAACTCACATTAACTCTATAGTAAATATTCTGGGGGGGGATGCCTAATAATCAATTCATCTACTCCTCATAATGATGAAGCTCAAAGCATTCCTTTGGCACCCTTCTCCCTGTTTATGCTTCCCTGGATGATGCTCATCTCATTATCTCTAGCTGCTTTATCCTGTACTACAGGGTCGCAGGCAAGCTGGAGCCTATCCCAGCTGACTATGGGCAAAAGGCAGGGTACACCCTGGACAAGTCGCCAGGTCATCAC
>JAODXR010000020.1:11559736-11571099 GCA_028877395.1 Cathorops festae
ACGATCTGCATTGCCATCGGAAGTGATTTAAAACCACCACATTCGTTGCCGTGGACGAAACGACTGCTCCGTTGGACAAAACGACCGCTGCCGAAACGCGAATGGACGAATCGACCTGCTCCCCTATAAAATACATACAATAACTGACACGCACAAAAATACCTTATTGAACCCTCCAAATGGCTTTTAAGTCATTATCCCTAAAACACCCCTGTCAGAATGGTCACAATGGGCTGCTCCACAAAGAGCCCTACAAAGAGAATATACACCCCTGTATATTCCACTACAGTGGAAGATTCCATCGGTTTCCCCAAACGAGACACGTAAGAACGTTTTGAATGCCTGGTGAGTGAATTGCTCCCGGAGTTGTAATAAAGCTTTAACCAATAAATGAAGTTTTTAACAGCCAGTGTGGATTATTTTACTTTTTGAGACTAGAGAAAGATGATACAGATGAAGAATGTAGCGACAGGACAGCAGTGATTTTAGAAATGCCGGCAAATGGCTGCCTGTGCGCTGTGTCAGCGTCACGGCTCAACCCGTCACACTCTTTCACAGCATTTTGAAGGACTGTGCGTCTCCACCCTTTTATATGTTTTCCAATTTAATTGAGAGGTTTTACAGGGTTTAAAACATGGATTTTGGATGCAAAATCGCAGTTTTAATTTGTTTTTTGCTCCTGCACGTGCTCTAACGTCTAGAGTGGGGGAGCTCCTTATGACGTCATCACTCCCGTTCATTTCAATGGCACGGAATTTTACCGAAAAATTGGAATACCTTGACAAGTGGTAGCGCAACCATTTGAACAAGCACACCATTCCAGACCGGGCCCTACGCTTCAGCGTTGTAATGGTGTCTCTATCTCAAAAGCCCTAGGAGGAGTAGTGGATCCAAAAAACGGGTGAAAACGAATAACAATAACTAGAATGCATTTCCGGAGAAAATGCAAAAGCGTGCTTGCTCAGGTGCGCCGCCATGGCGACCTGGCAAGAGAGGCGACTGCACACCCACATGACAAGGGTTGTGTCAACACGCAAAATTTTGGCCAAGACACAAGGCGGATTGACACCAATTTTAATGAGGGCACATGAACTGGTGCCAAAAGTCCTCTCAACAAATATGGTCTTGATGCATCAAAATGTTTGAGATATGAGCCAAAATACGTTTTTGCTAATTGTGGCACTCCCTAGTGGCCAAATGACACCATATTTGATGAGGGTAGTTTGGATGGTGTCCAAAGTCATGTCACTAAATATGGTCTTGATACGTCAAAGCGTTTCCGTGATATGAGCTCACTTCCTGTTTGGTGGCTTCGTCATTGATTTTGATTGGCTGTCACGGGTGAACGCTTCGACGTATGAGCGCGAAACAAATAGGATTCATTAGGCAAGGACTGGAGATCATGTGTACCAAGTTTCGTGATGATCGGACAAAACTTGCAGCCAGGTTCACTTCACCTCCACCTTGGACAAAATTCAAAATGGCGGAAAATCTAATTCGGTGCAAAATGACGTCACAGGATGCGTTGGAATCGTCGAGCTCTAAGGATTCCAACGGCACCAGACTTATGAAAATCGGACATACGGATCAAAAATTACGTGCATGAAGGCATGCAAGCCTGTGATCAGTTGGTGGCGCTACAGCGTGAGACGCACCAACATGAAACCTGATATCAATCAGGATCCACTCCTCTGTCAGTGTACCACGTTTCATGACTTTACACCTTACGGTTTAGCTGACATGCACAAAAATACCTTATTGAACCCTCCGAATGACTTTGTCATTACCCATGAAACACCCCCGTCACAATGGACTGCTCCACACCCCTGTATTTTACCGGAAGATTCCATAGACATGGAAGTTCGTTTTGAGTGAATTGCTTCCGGAGTTGTAATAAAAGTTTTAACCAATAAATGAAGTTTTTAACAGCCAGTGTGGATTATTTTACTTTTTGGGACTAGACAAAGATTATACAGATGAAGAATGTAGTGACGGGTCAGGACTGCAGCGATTTAAAAATGCCAGGAAATGGCTGCGCCCTCTCAGCGTCGCGGCTCAGCCTCTTTCACAGCATTCCACCCTTTTATATGTTTTTAAATTTAATTCAGAGGTTTTACAGGGTTTAAAACATGGATTTTGGCTGTAAAATCGCAGTTTTAATTAATTTTCTCTGCTGCGCGCGCTCTAACGTCTAGAGCGGGGGAAGCTCCTATGACGTCATCACTCCATTTCATTTCAATGGCACAGAATTTTACCGAGAAACGGGAATACCGGACGAACGACAAGGGGTAGCGCTACCATTTGAACAAGCACACTATTCCAGGCCGGGCTCTACGTTTCAGCGTTGGAACGGTGTCTCTATCTCAAAAACCCTAAGAGGAGTAGTGGTCCAAAAAAACGGGCGGAAACGAATAATAAAAATAAAACTTAAGAACAATAGTGTGCCTTTCCAAGCACACTAATAAGTTTGTTATAGTTGGGATATAAAATCACACATCAGGTTATGATTGATGAGACAAACTTCTCAGTACTATGTAGTCCCACAAGACAGACTATTATAACTTGCTAGTATCTGTTACATTTTGTCAACAAATGTGGCAAATCATTGAATTTCAGTTTGACTGACTCAAACAAAACTCTGTACCTTATAAAGACTGGATTCTGTGTACCTGTATCAATCCAGTGACTATATTGTATTCCAAAAACCTTGTGATGTTGCAGAGTTCAAAAGTTTTTTCCTATTGGAATCTTTGTGAGAAGTTTTCTGATTGTGACCTTCACAATTCTGAAGCTTGTTGCCAGAAATGTGTACAATAGATATCAGATGGCCTGTGAGTAGAGTATCTGCGGTTGAGGTCTAAGCAAAGCGAATGACACTATGAGATTGTCTCAACAGACAGCTGTTCCAGGGAAAGAAGGTGGAGTTCCACAGGTGCTGGTTCAGCCCAGTCATGGCACTCAGGCAGACCATGGGCGTGTCCCATCCTGCCCCTCATCAGACACCCCCCACCCACCACCCACAAACTGCAGCAGGTAAGTGAATTTTTGCATTATTTTATTTTGAGCTAGTTCTTTCTTTGAAATATTTTTGATAGGTAATAGATATTTAATTGTAAAAAAATCTTATTGTGTTTATTTCATCTAATATACAGATTTCCACTGTGTTTGTGTGTAGTGGTGATACAGATGTGTTGTCGAGAAGTAGCGAAGGGAAGTGTGTGTTGCCTTCAGATGCCCCTGAGACGACGTTCACCAGGAAAGTGGGAGCTTTCGTGAACAAACCCACCACACAGGTGAGTACACAGCTGCACAAAATAATTAATAAATAACATGGGGAGATTGTATTTACCACCTGGTTTGTGATTGTGTAGGTGACCACTGCTAGTCTGGATCTGCCATTTGCTGCATTCGCTCCCAGAGGTTATGACCTGGAGAAAAATGACCCCATGGTACAAACATAATGTGAACAAACACACAAATGCACATGCAAACATGGCCATGTGATCAGCAGTCAGTCATCACCGCTAACTGTTTTAAAACTAAACAACACACTACTGGTTCATCAACTATCATATTTGCGATCTGGAGCAAGAAAGATGGCATAATCCAGTCTCAGCTATACCACTATCATTTAAGACAGAGATGAGATGTTTTTTGATGTTTTAAAATAAATGTTTGCAGTTGTATAGGCCAAATCAGGCCAACCTGTATGCTTGTAAACATGTAGATTGGTGGTACTTTAGGATGGATAACTCGTATCAACAGTGAATGTAGCATATAAAAGTAATGGACTTTAAGAAACTGAAGCAAAACACTGGCGATATAATGGCTTATCTTTGTGGTTGTCATGTGCAGTGTACTCCAGTACACAGCTGAATAGGTTTAAGGTCATTCTGTTTCTGCCAGCTTTGTATGATGTCATGTTGGCTATGTTCTATCAGCCTGATCCTTCACATTACAGAAAACAGAGTTGTTAAATTCGAGTCCATCCCTATTACACTAATAAGACATGTCCAGCTTACTTAAGAAGCTGAGCTTCTTGAGTAGAAAACCACTTTGCTAATATCAATAATAATGACATTATGGGCATATCAGTCTCTCAATACTTTTGTACTGTATGTTGATATTTAATCACAAGATCACAGGATGCATTGTGTGTGTTCAGGTACAGCCGCCAGCATCACCCACCCCCTCCTCTCCATTACAAGACAGTCTGCACTCACAGAGCTCCAGCCAGAGTGGAGGCCAAGCACAAGATGACTTCGTTATGGTCGATTTTGTAAGTTTAGAAAAAAATATGTACACACAGATATGTCTTGTAGAAAAACATTGACACAAGACTTCAAGCCTTTTCTGTATTCTAAACACAGTTATGGTCTCTTTCTCCTTGATGGTGATATCACCCCAGGTGTAGTCTATAAATCTCAGTATTTTAAAATATACTTCAAAAAAATATAGACCCTTGTATTTATACATTCACAGTTTGTGAACACCTTTTAAGATGGAGCTAACCTAAAGGGAAGTTGATGTATCGTCCAGGAGGCTTATAAATTGTAGCAAGTGTGAATGCATTTTGTTTTGGGTGGAAGACAAAAAGACATTTTAAGTAATATCATGAGCAAGTGAGACAATTTGAGACACAATATGATCAAATATGATGTTTAACTTTGCTCTGTCAATAGAAATAGTTCCCAAAGAGGCCACAGGTGGATAGTGTTGCATGTTGCCATGCCAACACACAGACTGACTCAAACTCATAATTAGCATACTAATGGTTTCGGTGTATTGGTAGAGTTGGACTTTTATTTAGCAAACACAGATGGGGAGTGATGCAGACAGTGAAATGTACCAGTGCAGTTATATTAAATATCAGCACTCTTGGAGCGCCGCTTTTCCTATCAAATTACTGGAACTAAATTTTGTATCATAACATTTTGGAACCATGAGTTCGACAGAGCTGAACTCATACTCCACAATTGCTCGTGGTGTTGAACTCTCAGCAAATCAATCCACCCACAAGAACCAGATACAGAGAGACCAGAAATCAAATTTGTGAAAATCAACTTTGTTTAAAAACGTAGTTTTGTGTGTTTTGCAGAAACCAGCGTTCTCCAAGGACGACCTGTTACCGATGGACCTGGGCACTTTTTATCGGGAGTTTCAGAATCCTCCCCAACTCACAAGCCTTTCCATCGATGTCAGCACTCAGTCTATGGCTGAAGACTTGGTGAGGAAAACATTAGGACTGATTACAGCTTATCTCTCCATAATTGTGTACACACAGTACTTACCATAATTTTGGATCAACTTTATCAACTGTGTATTTCCTGACACTGCTAACAAAAGACTTGTCCTGAATGTCTTGTTTCACTACAGACTTTATCCAATGACAGTATGTTTATTTTGCAGGACTCTCTGCCAGAGAAGCTGGCCATCTATGAGAAGAACATTGATGAGTTTGACGCATTTGTGGACACACTACAGTAGATAATAATATAATCTAATTACTCTTAAGACAGTTTTTTTTGCTTCAGCCAAAACATTAGATAGCTGATTACTTTGGAGTTTCCTGCTCATCTGTTGTTTATTGTCTATGTTTAAGCCATATGCTGTAATATTTAAAGCTTTTTCTTTCACCTGGACTTCCTGATATTCTTGAGCATGATTCATGATTCTGGCCTGGAGTATATGAGAGGTTTTAGGTAAATAGTTAATGGTTTAAAAAAAAAAAAGTAGTCTTTAAAATATGTTCATTTAGGTTCTCTACTATTAGTATTTTTATAAATGTATCTATCAACTCATTTAGCTTCATGATAAACCAAAATGGAAAACCCATAGAAGATCGGACCCTGAACATTGTAGATCATTTTGCACTGGATTACTTCAGTTATGTTTGAATTGTGGGGTTGGTGTGAAAGGACCTTGGCAGGCCCAGATCATTGTGATGAATGTATATAGTGCACACTTTTTATTTAATTGTATAGAGCACTGCCAAGACCTAGAGGCCCACATGCATCTGATATGCTCTGCATAGATTTCAGTGGTTGAATCACAATAATCCTTCTTTTATACCATGTTTAAGATGAAACAAACAAAAAAAAATAACCTGTCCACTGGAGAGGAAATGTTTTCTGGAAGAGTAGCCTTTAATTCTGAGCAGTTATGCGAAGATCATTAATAGGGATTCATCTATACCAATCCTGGGAACAGGTATCCACCCAATACCGTACTCATTTACTCGTGCAAATGCTCTGATACAACACTCAGTACTGCGTGATATTATAGTGTCATGTGAACCTAGTATACTTTGTCATGCTAGTGAACAGAAAGCACAAATCGACAGTGATCTGGAAGCATTTCATGATTAATGATCAAAACAAAGGACAGTGCAACCTGTTGTGTGTGAAAATATCAAGAGGAGTTTTTGACAAACAAGAACTTTGATAAAACAAATTATTGTAAATAGTACCTTAAATAGAGCATGTAAAGATTATCAGCTTAAGCTTGTAGTGCAGTATCGGCAAGAGTGTTATTAAATCTTGGTCATGAATTGCGTACACACATACACAAAGGCAGTGTGTGAAGTGAAGATGCAGAGAAGCTGTCGCACATGACAGCAGTTCAATTCTGTGAGCACTAAGAACTTTACTGGATCTACACTTGGCTGGAAAGTCAGAGTACCAAAAAACATGTACTTGAACCTAGTCTGAGGAAAAAGAAGGTATTTAGGAATTTGAATTACAACAAGAAAAGATCTCAAGATTGAGGTTTTCAGTGATTCCCTCATTTTGAGTCCCTCATCAGAATACAAAAGAATGCTATGCATTTATGCTCTGCTCCTGATACATTCTTGACCACATGGATGTTCTCCTGAATAATTCATTGTTGCTATTTTTAATATTTAAGAATTTGCTTGAAGCATGTATAAATTTTATTCTTGAGTGAAGAATCATAATTATCCATTGTGATCATAATATGTAAAAACTTCTAAACCAGAGGGCATAGTCTAGTTCAACACTTCACATTACTCTTCTGTGTAGTGTTATTGTGTTTACAGCTAGTGTTTTACAAGCTTCAGTTTTTCCTCTCTGTTCCCTGGCATATACATGTGTGCAATAAACTGATTTATTTCAAAAAGTTCCCAAGCATTTCACAAAAATTACATGTTTGAAGTACATACAATTCAGTGCAAAAGTTTGCATCCCCTGTGGGTTCTCAATGGGGGTAAAAAAGAAAGATGTTTGATAAAAACATAAGGAAAAATCAACAGAAAAATAGTCTGAAAAGTTTTTTTTCATGACACTCCTAGTCTCCAGACCTTATTTGTAGAAAGCAGTGTAAAACATCTGGCAGAGGTACAATACTTGTGTTCAGAAAACAGTAAAAAAAAAAACAGGCAAGCAATCTGGCAGAGTTGGAACAGATGTCAGGAAGAATGTGGAGAGAGAATTTTACAACTGAGAATTCAAAAGCTGTTCAGAGGAAACCAAAGAGTCTAGTGGCAGCTTATGCATCCATTAAATTTTGAGCCTAATATTTGTGGGTCCATAAAATGTATTTCACAGTTAAATGGGACTATAGTTAGAGGGATTACATTGGGCAGTGTAAAAAAAAAAGTCATCAATTGTTGTCATCAACAGACATTGTTGCAAAGCAGCTATACAGAAAAATAAAGATATATATATTTTTTTATTCCTGATGAGCAAGCCGGTGGTGATGGTGGCAAGGAAACACTGCCTCAGATGACATGAGGAAGAAACATTGAGAGGAACCAGACTCAAAAGGGAACCCTTCCTCATTTGGGTGATAAAAGACAGCATGATTACAAACAATTCACTTTTATGTATGTCCAATATAGTCACAAAATACAATTGTGTAACCATGAAATTCATTCTAGTTTTAGCAAGAAATCTATTTTGTTGAAGTTATCAATTGTTCATTGATGGAGACTTGAGTGCAAAACATCATGGCAGTTGTAGTCTGCAGCAATCGTAGCAAAACCATGTGTCCAGAGCCATCTTCTAGTCTAAGCATGTCTTTTGACTGTCCATATGGGGCCATCCTCCACAGAAGCAATGTGTTGAGACTCCAGCCACACGTAGGGCATCAGGATGGATCACGCAGGTCCAAAGAACAGAAGAGGTCAGCATCATTGGTGTCTCAGGATCGACATGTAACGAGGGAAAGAGAGAAATGCAGGTTGTTAGATATGCTTGGTGTTATCAAATGGTTAAGAACAGGATACATTTTTCACTGAGGGCAAGCAGGGACTCCGGCAAGACTAACTATGATAGCATAACTAAAAGGGAGAGCCAGAAGGTAACACAGACCTGAGGGAGCCCTGGGACATAAAGCAGCCAGCCTCTCCATTGTCAACAAACCCGAGTGGGGGATGGGTGTTACTAAATCACTCGATGCCTCCAAATCTACTCCTTTACTGAATAAAAATAAAAACACTCTTAACAAAAGGCTAAAAAGATATGTTTTCAGCCTAGACTTAAACACAGACTGTGTCCGAGTCCCAAGCACTACTTGGAAGGCTGTTCAATAACTGTAGGGCTTTGTAAGAAAAGGCTCCACCCCTGATGTAACCTTCACTACTAGTGTATCTCAAAATATTAGAATATTGTGGAAAAAAAAATTTCACAATTTAATTCAAAAAAGGTAAACTTTCAAATATTCTATATTCATTACATGCAAAGTGAAATATTTCAAGGCTTTTTTTTTTTTTTACTTTGATGATTATGGGTTATGGCTCATCAAAATCAGAAATCCAGCATCCCAAATATAATAATTCATGTTTGAGTAAAACACTAAGAATACTGTGTACCTCTTGGTCTAGTTCAGTACATGCAACCATAATCATGGAGAAGACTGCTGACTTGACAGTTGTCCAGAGGACACTCAACACCCTCCAAACCACAGATCATTACTGAAAAGGCTGGCTGGAAAAGGTGCACAAGTATCAGGGATGACCGCTGCCTTGACAGAATTGTCAAGAAAAGTCCATTCAAGAACTTGGGAGAGCTTTTAAATTAGGGATAAAATTAGCTCATATTTAAAGTCTTTAATTTTCTCTAAAGCTGCTTTGCAACAATGTTGTTAAACGTGCTATACAAATAAACTTGACTGGAAACTTGAGAGCTTCACAAGGAGTAGACTGAGGCTGGTGTCGGGCCACCACACACACACACACACCTTCAGGAAAGGGGTTACAACTGTGGCATTCCTAATGTCAAGCCACTTCTGAACCAGAGACAACATCAGAAGTGTCTTACTTGGGCTAAGGAGAGAAAGAACTGGACTGTTGCTCAGTGGTCCAAAGTCCTCTTTTCAGATGAAAGTAAATTTTGCCTTTCATTTGGTAATCGAGGTCCTAGAGTCTGGAGGAAGAGTGGCGAGGCACTGAATCCAAGGTGTTTGAAGTGCAGTGTGAAGTTTCCACACTCTGTGATGATTTGGGGTGCCATGTCACCTGCTGGTGTTGGTCCACTGTGTTTTATCAAGTCCAAAGTCAATGCAGGCATCTACCAGAAGATTTTAGAGCATGTCATGCTTCTATCTGCTGCCAAGTTTTATGAAGATGCCGATTTCCTTTTCCAGCAGGACTTAGCACCTGCACACAGTGCCAAAACTGCTACTAAATGGTTTGCTAACCATTATATTACTGTGCTTTATTGGCCAGCCAACTTGCCTGACCTGAACCCGATAGAGAGTCTATAATGTATTGTCAAGAGGAAGATGAGAAACAGCCGACCCAAAAATACAGATGAGCTGAAGGCCGCTATCAAAGCAACCTGGGCTTCAATAACACCTCAACAGTGCTACAGGCTGATGAACTAAGTAGTGAGTGTATAAATGAACATACTTTTCAGATGTTGGACATTTCTGTATTGTAAATCCTTTTTTGATTGATTTTAAGAAATATTCTAATAATTTGAGATACTGAGCTACAGTATAAGCCATAATCATCCAAATTAAAACAAGGAAGGCTTGAAATATTTCACTTTAAGTGCAATGAATATAGAATATATGAAAGTTTACCTTTTTGAATTATATTATGAAAAAAATTAACTTTTTCATGATATTCTATTTGCTTGAGATGCGCTAGTATAGCCTCTTCTGTACATTTAAGCACCAAAGGCTTGCTGGGCATCACTAAGAAGGCCTGGGAGCATCAGCATTGTTTTGACCTATTTATATAGTTTCAGCGGATAAAGCAGCTAGAGATAATGAGATGAGATGAGACAATATCACAGAATGCCTGACTACCACTATCCTGTGTATTGCAGCTCAGTGAACGAATTATGATAGTGAAGCTGTGGAGAAGTGATCAGCTCTATTATATTGACTTAAACATTGGATCAGACTTGTACCCACTCTATCAGCTATGGCTGATTCAAAGCCCCAAAACTGAGAATATATTGGCCTGCAACTAACAACAAATAAGCTTCAGGAGCTATTAGAATCAGAGTATTATTTTCTGCATGTTTTTACAACAGTCACTAGACAAACCAACCCCAGGCCATCGAGAAGATGCGCACATAAAGCACATGGTTAAGCCCATAGTCCAGCTCCATGGGAATGATGCTGAAACCAGATGGGTTCTTAGAGTTCTGTGATGACTATCAGAAGTGTAGCCCATTTGACAAGTATCCAGTGCCAAGTGTGGATGAGCTCATGAAGTGTTTGAGGATGTCATGTTATATATTTGTACTATATTGGGTTAGCTTGATATTATTAACACTCTTGGCTGACACCCTTAACCTGAGCGATTTATATAAGTGCACTTGAAATTGAAGCTCGTACAAATAGACCAGGGTCTTAGAATCACAATTTACTCTTTCAATCTTCCATTTCAAACATGATGGTGGGACTGTGGCTGCTACACCACTGGAATGATATCCTGACCTCTGTTTGGTGGACTTTTTTCTTTTCTTTTTTCTGCCTGTTATTGTAAAGCGACCTTGGGTTTTGAGTAAGGTGCTATATAAATTGAAATTATTATTATCATTATTATGATCAAAAGGAGCCAACCCAAAAAGTGAAGCTGCACTCTGAAGCAGAGGATGTCTTCTGCGTTCTGATGGAAATGTACTCATGTATCCAGACTTCATTCCCTCGCTCATGCCTTAGTGTTTTTAGCACTGGTATAGCCGACATACATGTTTTGGGCATGTAACCTACTAATGATCAAGCACGGTGGTGTAGTGGTTAGCACTGTCGCCTCACAGCAAGAAGGTCCTGGGTTTGAGCCCAGCTGCTGACGAGGGCCTTTCTGTGTGAATTTTGCATGTTCTCCCCGTGTCCGCGTGGGTTTCCTCCAGGTGCTCCGGTTTCCCCCACAGTCCAAAGACATGCAG
>JAODXR010000020.1:11629771-11641728 GCA_028877395.1 Cathorops festae
CCCTGTGATGACCTGGCGACTTGTCCAGGGTGTACCCCGCCTTTCGCCCGTAGTCAGCTGGGATAGGCTCCAGCGGCCTGCGACCCTGTAGGACAGGATAAAGCGGCTAGAGATAATGAGATGAGATAGTTTGTTCTTTGTTTGAATATTTTGTCCGCCAGTTGTAGCATAGCTCCGGACCCAGTTTTGGTTGTCAGTTCCCTTCAGGTTTTGGTCCGCCAGGGGTGATGCCTGTGCTGCTCGCTGTGGTCTGCAGTGAACTTGCTGTTCTTTTTAACATCAGGGTTGTCCAGCACTCTGTGGGGCAGTGCTTCTGTGCTTAGCATGGTGTTCTAAGTGATGTTGCCCAGTGGCGTCGCGGTGGCTATCCGGGCGGTGTGGGCAATCCCTTCATGCACCTTTTGGTGGGACTGTGGGTAGCTATTCCATTAGAATTACATCCTGACCCTCTTTTGGTGGACTTTTTTTTATTGTAAAGTGACCTTGGGTGTGAGAAAGGCACTATATAAGTTGAAATTATTATTATTATTATTATTATTATTATTATTAGTCAATCTGACAACTGGTATCTTTTGGGAGGTGGAACAAAATCCACAGAACATGCTCTGTGGTCCAAGCAGACAACTTCTGGAGGTGTGATGTAGCAACACTACCCCTGGCATGACCATTCCACCAACATCATCATCCTACTATTGTAATATTGAGATGATGTCAAAAAGAGGGGTGGCACAGTAGTGTAGTGGTGAGCACTGTCACCTCACAGCAAGAAGGTTCTGGGTTCAAGCCAAGTGGCTGACAGGGGCCTTTCTGTGTGGAGTTTGCATGTTCTCCCCATGTCTGCATGGGTTTCCTTTGGGTGCTCCGGTTTCCCTCACAGTCAAAAGACATGCAGGTTAGGCTAATTGGTGGCTCTAAATTGACCATGTGTGAGTGTGAATGGTTGTTTGTCTCTATGAGTGAGCCCTGCAATGATCTGGTGACTTGTACAGGGTGTACCCCACCTCTCGCCCATAGTCAGCTGGGATAGGCTCCAGTTTGCCCACGACCCTGCACAGGATAAGTGGTTGCAGATAATGCATGGATGTTAATAAAAACATTTGATACAGTACTTAACCACAGATTCAGGAATATTTGGGCCGCATCCCAAACTACTCACTATTAACATTACTTATGCTAATTACATCTGCTCAGTTCACTTGCAAATCGATTTGGATAAAAATCGCTGCCAAAAGCAAAGAGCAAGTGTACAACTAAATGTAAATCTCTTTGAGACTGTGTCACTCCAGCATATGTTTGACACCTCTGACATAATGCCATTTTTTCCCATTGCCTCTCAGCTTTATGCTGAAAAGGCCTCCTTCAGTCCCTCCTCACCTTACCTCTTCATTGACAACAAGTCATGGTCAGGACAGCTGCAGATTGGCCACCACGGCTCCATACAGCACTCTGTTGGCCATATTGGACCATGCTTTTTTATTTGATAAGCAGGTGTACAAGTGGATTTGCACAGAAGCAGAAAGGTTCACTATTCAGCACTCTAAACAATTGGGTGGGGTGGGATGGGGTGAGATCTATAACCAGCCATTAACCTCTAAGGATATATTCATCCATGGCAGCATCCTATATTGCCTCATTCCCACTGAGCTTTCGCCCATATCAGAGACTGCTTTCACTGGCCCTCATTGGATGCAGAGGAAAAGAGGTCTTGTGATCTCTGTCCCTCTGCCACTCAATCAGTTCCCCTGTTGCCATAGCCCTTTATAGAGACGTCCTTTAAGGGTCTTGATAATGACCTGGTGAGATGGCTGCTACATTTGGCCCAAGGCCATGAATACATGCTGGGGATTGTTCTATTGCAATCCTTCCTGTTCACGCTGCAAGAAACACCCAGGTATCTGCAGATTTATCTCCACTTGAGCTTCTCTCCATCTCCAAACTGTGGGATTGCCTGGAAAGATCTTCTTAATCCCAACAGGCATCTGCATTTTCCTGATGACCCTGAAAGTCACCTACACAGTTATTGAGAATCTTGGGCAAGCAACCAACAGGGGAAACAAAATCCCCATAACCAAGGATTCCTGGAATTGGATACGAACATCAATCATACTAATATCATATTTGCACCCTTCAAGGTGTCTTTGGATGGTAACAGCTCATTGAGAGGCCTGACTTGCAGACTGGATTCTACTTCAATCCAAAGATGTTGGGATGGGATGGAAGTCAGGGGTCTCAGACCAAACTCATCTCATCTCATTATCTCTAGCCGCTTTATCCTTCTACAGGGTCGCAGGCAAGCTGGAGCCTATCCCAGCTGACTACGGCCGAAAGGCGGCATACACCCTGGACAAGTCGCCAGGTCATCACAGGGCTGACACACAGACAACCATTTGTACTCACTTCACACCTACGGTCAATTTAGAGTCACCATAAAAAGCTTAACTAAACAAATATGTTTTCAGCCTAGACTTACACACAGACTGTGTCTAAGCCCCGAACACTACTAAGCAGGCTGTTTTTAATTGTGGGGCTTTATAAGGGAAGGCTCTACCCCCTGATGTAGCCTTCACTATTTGAGGTACTAACAAATAGCCTGCATCTTTCCATCAAAATAGGCATGGCAAACCATAAAAGACCACAAGCTCGCTCACTTACTGTGGTGCAAGACCATTCAGTGCTGTATTAGGTCAATAACAGTATTTTATAATCAATGCAGTGTGGATAAGATAGGGGTGATGTGGTCATATCTGCTGGTTTTAATAAGGACTCTTGCTGCTGCATTCTGGACTAACAAGAGTTTGTTTATGCATCTACTGAAACATCCAGACAGTGAGGTATTACAATAATCCATCCTAACAAAAGCATGAAGTAGTTTTTCTGCATTGTGCAGAGACATATTTATTAGCAATATTTCTGAGATGAAAGAAGGCTATCCTAGTAATATTTTCTACATGATCTTCAAATGAAAGGCTGTAGTCAATAATCACCCCAAGGTATTTAACTGTTGCACATGATAAAACAGAAAGGCCATTCAGAAATCTTACATGTGGTACTAGTAAAGGCACTTCTGCCTTGTCAGAGTTAAGTCGAAGGAAGCGAATAAGCATCCAATGTCTGTCCTTTACTCAATTTTATTAAGCTGGTATCTCTTATCTGGTTTGCTGAAACATGCAACTGTGTGCCATCAGCATAATAGTGGAAGCTAATACCATGCTTACAAATATTATTAACATAGCAGAATAGGTAGCATAGCAGTGGGCCTAAAACAGAACTATGCAAAACACCAAACTTTACCTTAGTATGTGTAGAGAAGTCTCTGTTTACATCAACAAACTGAATTATTATAATCATCACAAATACATACACCACTAGGATAAGCTCTTTGAAAATAATCAAATTTTATTTGCAGATGAACACAACTTTTGAAAGAGATCTGATTTTGGAACTCTTTTCATTATCATAAGAACATCAGTCATCATCAGCATTTGAGTTCTCGATGACCTTCCTTATCCAGTTGCGCAGACGGAACAAATGAGTATAGAATCCATATTTCCCATCCCGATCACAGCCCTCACCCCATGAAACGATACCAATCTGGTACCAGCGTTTATCATCAGGATTCTGTAAGGGGTATGAGATTTCAGTTGGATCTTGAATATAACTTATATAAATCCAGAAAGCACTCTGAAATCATGGGCTCTATGAATCCAATACTTTTGAAGAGGGAAAAAAAGAGAATAAGTCTTCTCTTACCTTCATTACAAAAGGTCCACCACTGTCTCCTTCGCAGGAGTCACCTCTTTCATTATCTTTAGGACTATAACCTAGAAAAATCACATCAAGAAAAGATTAAGCTCATTGCATTATCAATATTAATTTGTGCAGTTTTCTTCTGCAAAAGTAGCAAGAAAGGATTTGAATTCATGTCATTCAAGAGCCCCTCACCAGCACAGAACATGTTGTCTGTAATGCGGATGCGGGTGGATTGGCGGCAGGTTTGTTGGTCTACGATGGGTAAGTGGACCTGCTGCAGCACTGCTGGAAGGTTTAAATGGCTAGATGTCCATGATTCTTTCAGGTTCCCCCAGCCTGTCACACGACCCTTGTGGCCAACTGCCATCAAACTACACAGAAAATTAAAGAAGGAGGCTCTTATTTCCTTTATATTATGCACAAGTATTCTATTTGTGAATTTTTGACTTCAGAATTCTGACTTCAATAAAGTGAATGGTGCTTGTTGAGCAGGTGAAAATCATCCGAGTATGAATTAACTAAGGGAGTCATGTTTATGGTGGAATGATACAATGTCAAAAGTGTCTCACATTTTTACGATATTCTTGGTAGGCAGGCAGATGGGGTGGATCAGATTGGTGAATTCAGGAGATTTCTTCAAGTGCAGCAGAGCGATGTCTCTGTTCAGATTCTCTTTCCAGTTATACTTAGGATGGATGATGATTTGATCAATAGCCACAATCTTCTCTTTGCCTTGCTCATACCTAATTTTAGAGAGACAATAAAACAAGGGAATTATTATAAATCACAGTAGCATAACTGAACATCAGCATCAACTCCTAACTTAAAGTACTTCCTCAATGTATGGCTCTTAACAGCTTTTTTTTTTTTGCTGAAAAACATTTTAAGCCTTTCCATGTCCTGATTGATATTTCATTCTGTTTCATTTTATGAAATCATTATATATAGCCCAAGTCATCAAATTAAATGCCTGGGCTCAGAAACATAATATAAAAAATGCAATCAAAACAAACAAACAAAAAACCCAAACAAAAAAACCTAGAATTGTCACATAGACCAACAATCTCCTGATGTGTTAGTCTTGAAACAGTAAGTACAAATGCGCAAGGCTCTAATCCTGACCACAAAATAAATTAGCTGTTTATGTAATTGATGTAGTATTCTGGTGCCTTATGTTTACATCAGCAAGTTAATGTGTCATTAATACTATTTTAACCACATTATAATTACAGTGAGCTCACTTGGCCCGGTCATGTTTTCCAAGTCGCACAAGAATGTCCTCAGTGGTGTAGTTCTTGTCCCACGGTGGGTAAAAGATGCAGTGGGCAGCAGTGAGTATCCACTCGTTGCTGATCAAGCTGGCTCCACACAGTAGCTCTTGAGGATTACGCTTGTACAGCATCACTTGCCTGGCAATCACACAACACACACACACACACACACACACACACACACACACACACACACACACACACACACACAAAAATAATGCATCAAGTACCATACATCTCTGAAAACCAAAATCAGCATCAACCTTGCAAGAATGTGTGCTTTATATTGATATAATTTTGAGCAAGAGTTTTCAGTTACCATGGTGCACTTCCTTCTTCAGCATTTTGCCCATGTACAATTCTCTGTTGATAGGATCTGATTAGCTCAACTTCTGTTTTATCTTCTTTGTTTTGTTTCTCAAACAAGGGACGCTCGCCACATACTGACAGCAATGAGGATAAAAATAAATCACTACAGCATTCATAAGACAGACTTGTAAAATTTTAAAGAAGATTAACAAAATACATTTACAGCCTATTAAACTATTATATCCACCAAGCTAATGCAATGCAGGATGCATTTAGAAAGATTTTTTAAGAGGAGGGATATACACTGGGGCACCACCTAGCTCAAGGGTAGGCTGCAGGGGGCGAATGGGAGACGTCCCGGTCACTGCTCCACCACCAGGAGACGTTCCGGGTTCAAAGGGGTGAAATGTCAAGGAATGGTGGTACCTGGCTGTTGACCCTGCAGCAAGCCAACCCAAAGGCACCGGGGGAGTTGCGTCAGGCAGCAGTGCCTTAGCAGGCAAACATCTACCTGTGTGTGTACTGCTTCTGGTAACCCAGTGACTACTGCGAACAGGGCAATTGGAGGACAGCCAGGAGAGACTGGTTGGCGGCAGGAAAGACTGCACAGGAAGTGGGCGGCCGGTAACCCAACCCACTTGTCTCTGTTAAGAGACACCCAAAATCCATCACAAAGACATTAAATAGAAGACAACCCGCAGGCCCTCCGAGAGGCAGGGAGAAAGATGGGCCTAATTGGATGGATAACGTGATAATGACAGGAACGGAAAAGGATAATGAGAAGACTCTACGGGTATGTGGGTGCGGATGGGAAAAGGTGACCTCAGTAAGAAGCCTCCGAATCCACCAGGGGAGAACGAAGTGTGGCGGGAATACCACACAGCAACCCTGCACTGCTACAGCAGGTCAGACAAGAGGGACCAAAGGCCAGAAAGAAAACCACAGTGCCGCCGGTCCCATTGTTGCTGGGGAAAGTCAGGTAGAGGTGGAGGAAAACCCAGTGGAAGAGGAAGGCCAGTACTGCAGGCACCAGGAAGACCCACGTAACCCCCCTGAAAAGGCAAAGCCAAGAGGCACAGAGGAGAAGGCTCCAGCCAGGAGAAACAAGATCAAATGGCCGAAATCCAGCAAGTCAGCAGCATGGCAGAAATTGGACCTGGATCTCAGCCAGGTGCTACGGTCCCTGCAGGGTAAATGTGGAGTCCAGGCTCAACCTGTTCAGAGAAATTCTCTACGAGGAATGCAAGGACAGGTTTGGAGTAATTACCAGCAAGAAGTCCACCACACCAAGGCAGAAGGGGAGATGAAAGCGATAGATTGAACAGCTAATCCAGCAGCGGTGGCAACTCCGCAAGTGTTGGAGGAAGGCAGACCAGGCTGAGAGAGAGGGTCTAAAAGGCCTATGGAATGAAATCAGACAGAGGCTAGCCCACCTGCGGAGGGCAAAGCGCATCCAAAGGAGGCGAAAGAGGAAAGAGAAGAGCGAGCCAACTTCTTCAAGAACCCCTTCAGGTTTGGCAGGCAGCTGTTGGAGGAGCCAAAGTCGGGGACATTGGAGGTCTCTAGAGAGGAGTTAGAGGAGTACATCAGGAGGCAATATAGCAATCCAGTGAGGAATGAGCCCTTAGACCCACCAGGCTATCTGCCTCGTCCAGACCCACCAATGTGCAAGTTCAACGTCCTCCCCCCAAAGCCGAGTGAAGTCCAAGAGGTTGTGAAAAAGGCTAGATCTGCATCACCCCAGGTTCCAATGGGGTACCCTATAAACTGTTCAAGAAGTGCCAGACAGTGCTGAAACAGTTGTGGAGTCTTATGTGAGCTACATGGAAAAAGCTGACCATCCCTGAGGCATGGTGGAGAGCCCATGCAGTCTTCATCCCCAAGGAGAAGGACTCAAGAGTCATTGGCCAATTCCAGAGCATTGCTTTGCTTAACGTCGAAGGAAAGATCTTTTTTTCCATCTTAGCATGAAGAATGACCAACTACCTGCTCGAGAATGGATACGTTAACACCAGCTGCCAGAAGGCAGGCATCCCCGGCTACCCAGGGTGCATTGAGCACTCCTCGGTAATCTGGGAGCAGATCCAACAGGCTAAGCACAAAAGAGCTGACCTGCACGTTGTGTGGCTTGATGAAGCAAACGCACATGGCTCAGTGCCCCATCAGCTCATTGACTATGCCACTGAGTTTTTCCACATGCCAGACAGCATAAGGACCATCATTAAAAGCTACTTCAACGATCTGCAGGTGGCCTTCTCCTTACAGGATTTTACAACCGGGTGGCAGCAGCAAGCAGGCATCGTAATGGGGTGTTCAGTATCTCCCATCCTCTTTGTGGCTGCGTTTGAGGTAATTCTCATTGGGACAAGGCAGATGGTAGGAGGAATCAGACTGCCATCAGGCCAGAAACTTCCTCCCTTGAGAGCCTTTATGGATGACATCATCAGCCTTCTGCCAACAGCACCATGTACATCAAGGCTGCTGAAGAGAGTGGATGAGCTGATGTCCTGGGCCAGAATGAAAATCAAACCTGCCAAATCCTGAAGCCTCTCTCTCCAAAAGGGGGTAATAAATGACCGTACCATCTTTTCCATCGGTGGGGAGATGATCCCCCTGCTTACTGACTATTCCATCAAAAGCCTGGGGAGACATTATAAAGCAGAGCTCTTGGACAAGCAAGCAGGGAAAACCGTGATGAAGCAATTAACGGACGGCCTCTCAAGAATTGATCAATGCCAGCTCCCAGGAAAACTCAAGGCCTGATGTTACCAAACCACACTGTACATCATGTGGCCACTAAAGCTATGCAAGATCCCAGTATCCACAGTAAGCAAGTTGGATGGGAAAACTAACATGTTTATCCGGAAATGGATGGATCTGCCGCAATGCCTGTCGGAGACTGGTCTCTTTGGAAGAAACATCCTCCAGCTGCCCTTGCAGTCAATTACTCTGGGCTACGTGCAGGAGAAGACTAGGTTGGTGCTGAAGATGAAGGAGTCCACCGACCAGGCTGTGAAGGCCACCAATGTCCAGATCCATACTGGCTGTAAGTGGGAAGCCCAGACTGAAGTCAGCAAGGCAATAAGCAGGATGCAGCACAAAGAAATCATCAGCCAAGTGCAGGTAGGAAGAGCTGGCCTTGGATATGGAGAAGTCCCAAAGTTCTGGTCAAAGGCAACCAGGAAAGAGAGGAAGGAGCTGGTTGTGGCAAAGGTGACAAACATGGAGAGCGCGCATCTCAGGATCAAGGCCATTGCTCAGGGACACCAGGGGGAATGGACGACGTGGGAGGGTGTGGTTGGTAAAACCATCAGCGTGGCCGACCTTTGGAAGATCCCACAGGCAAGGCTTAATTTTCTGGTAAGAGCCACGTACGACTCTCTCCCCTGCCCATGGAATCTAGAACTGTGGTTGGGCAAGGAGGAATGTTGCCCTTCATGTAACACCAGGAGTGCAAGCCTTCACCACATCTTGTCAGGCTACAAGACCACACTCTCCCAAGGCCGTTACAGATGGCGGCATGACCAGGTCCTGGGAAATCTGGCAGAGGTCTTAGAGGGACAGAGGCAGGAAGCAAGCAGAGGGCACCCTCAACCAGCGGTCCGGTACATTGGGTTCGTTCAAGAAGGGGAGGCAGGTGCAAATGCTGCTCCGCGAGCTCCTCAGAGGCTTCCATGGATATCACCTTTTGTGACCCAGGGCTGTAATACAAGAGTCAACCTGGGCAGGAAGCTTCAGTTCCCTGCTGAGATCACTAGCACAAGCCTGCATCCAGACATAATGCTGCTGGACCACAGCACAAAGACAGTTTTCCTCATTGAACTAACCATCCCATAGGAAGCAGATGTGGAAGCTGCATGGGAATGGAAGAGGCTTAAATACTCTGACCTTGCAGAAGAGTGCAGGGAGGCGGGATGGAGGACCACTATTCACTTGGTGGAGGTTGGCTGCGGTGGCTTTGTGGGGACATCAGCCATCTATTTCCTGAGGGATTTGGGTGTGTGTGGGGCGGGCCTCTGGAAGGCAATTAAAGACCTGGCAGAGAAGGCAGAGAGGAGTAACTTTTGGCTGTGGCTAAAGAGGAGGGATATACACTGGGGCACCACCTAGCTCAAGGGTAGGCTGCAGGGGGTGACTGGGAGACGTCCCGGTCGCTGCCCCGGCACCAGGAGACAGTCTGGGTTCAAAGGGGCGAAACGTCAAGGAATGGTGGTACCCGGCTGATGACCCTGCAGCAAGCCAACCCAAAGGCACTGGAGGAGGTGCGTCAGGCAGCAATGCCTTAGCAGGCAAACATCTACCTGTGTGTTTTATTGCCAGTAAAAATCACTCTACATTTATTGGGATTCATGTGTTTGTTTTTTTTAAATTCTCTAGTCACAAAAAAAAAAAGAACTGTGTTCATATCTAGAGGTAAGTAACAACCATTTGAGTGAAATGGTGTATGGACATGCCTTGTGAACATCAATAAATAAGGATAGAGGTGCAGAAGTTAAGAGAAAATAGCAGTTACCTGTGTAACTGTACAGTATGTCACTTTGAGAGTATACTGTGTAACTCGCCTTGTACCACATGTAGACTACAGTTAAACTGTCCTCCAAAGCTGGCGATAAGCAGTGTCTCATCCCTTCTGCTTTAATAAGTGCATGTTTTATACATTGTCCATTTTCTAGTGAAATGCTAGACTCGCCAACCGAGGACTGGAATCTAACAGTATAGGAAACACTCCTGAACACACTTCCCAAGTACATGGGCCTTGTATGCCCAGAGTTAGAAGCTTTTCTGACCTTCCAAACTTCAGAACAACTTTCTGAAAGTGGAAAGATGCCTATATCATTCATGATTATCCAAGAGCTGGAGAGCTGGAATCCCTTAGGGCCACTCCACGAGCCTATGCAAGATGCCAAACTGAAATGGATGTTTCTCAAAACTGTCTTTTCAGGGAAAGAGTTGGAAAAAGCAATGTTGATATGCCACTCAATGAGTGAGTCCTTCTCATGGGCATTACTTAGAGGCATGCCTCTCCAGGAAGTCTGCTACCTGGGTGTCACTGTGCACCTTTATCCATATTTTGGATTACATACATCATCCAGATGATTCTCACTGCACCTGGCAGTTAGGAGGGGCAAAACAGAGCATGGGGAAGCCATGGCCTAATGGTTAGAGAAATAGCTTTGGGACCAAAAGGTCACCAGTTGGATTCCCTTGACCAGCAGGAATGGCTGAAGTGCCCTTGAGCAAGGTACCCAACCCCCAACTGCTTCGGGTATGTTGTACGTTGTTCTGGATAAGAGCATCTGCTAAATGCCTGTAATATAACGTAATGAAACTTATTACATATGTAACTATAACTTATAAACCTCAAATAACCTCCAAGAATCATTGTTATTCAGAATCAGCACCAACCCACCCCAAAAAGTTTAAGGGAAATATGGAAATACTGCATCATACTTTATATAGTGACTTTGTTGGAAGGTCTCGGTATGGTTAGTCTGTGGTGAAGCATGCGAGTGAAGAACAAGTACACTGGCTCTACATCTGCTGATCTTACCCAATTCTCCATGGCCAAAGCTTTTAGGGTTAAAGAAAGTGTTTCTTTTGGCTGCAACAGTTCTTTGTCGAACACTATTTATGTCGTCTATCACCCCATCCAGAGGAGCATCTGAAAGACAAAAAGACAAATGCTACCTTTGCACGCCTGTATAAGAACACTAATTTGCATTTGGGTCCACAGAATAATTAGTAAATGATCACAAGATCTTTTAAACTTATAAAATATAATATTTTGGGGCTAAACTCACCACAGAGCTCCAAATCACAGTAGTCTACAGTAAGATTTTCCGCAGCTTTCACAAAGCACCATGGTCCCTCCAAATCTCCGTCTGGGTTCCTGCAGTAGTTTTTCAATAGAGTAACCTCAGGGTTCAAATCCTTACCCACACTCAAAGCTTTCACTTTGGGAAGGTTCCAATCCAGGCAGGTGTGTCCATGCAGAGTCACTGAGAGTGTTCCAGTGTAGCTATCCCCATTGCCCTGTAAACAGTTGGTTTGATGGTAGAGCTCAGCCAAGTCCTTTACTTGGACAGGGTGAACAGTGGGTGGTAACGTCTCACCTGTGTGGAGAGAAAACACAGAACAACTTAATACACAAATGACTGAGTATATTAAAAATAATATTTTCTTTGTGAAAAGAAAGTGTCAAGTATACATGCAGTGTTACATAATTACTATGATATTTTTTTTCTATTTTAGTGGAAATATATATAACCTAAAATATTCTGTAAGTTTAAAATAAAAACTACTGAATTTTGATTTCTGCCTTTTTTTTTTTTTAATCTCTCTGTAAACCTAATAAACTGCACAGATAAGGAGCACCCTCGGCTGTAAGTTATTAGCCTATGATAAAATTTCTGTTTAAAAGTACTCTACGCTCTCAGTGTTCTGGGTAGGGATGTCCCGATCCAGCTTTTTGCACTTCCGATCCGATAACGATATTGTATTTGCACTTCCGATCCGATACCGGCCTATTCGAGCATGTATTAAAGTTATTTAGCCTACTTACTTAGTTGTCAGACTCATGTTGAAAAGGGTTTTACTCTTGATAACAACTAGCCAGCTGAATTAGGT
>JAODXR010000020.1:12254745-12269868 GCA_028877395.1 Cathorops festae
GATGAAGTCTGCCAACACCATCTGTACCCCCAGCCTGTGGACCACCTCAAATTTAAATGGCTGGAGTGCAAGATACCTCGCATTGGTATCCTTCATGCGGTGGAGCCACTGGAGGGGTGTGTGGTCTGAACAGAGGGTGAAAGGGTGCCCAGCAGGCAGTACCAGAGGACAAGGACCACCCACTTGATAGCTAGGCACTCTTTTTCAATTGTGCTGTATTTGCCTTCCCACATCAACAGCTTCCAGCTAATGTACAGCATGGGATGCTCCTCCCCCTCCACCTCCTGGGACAGAATGGCCCCCAGCCCTCTGTCCAATGTGTCTGTTTGCAAAATAAAGAGGAGAGAAAAGTCAGGGGAGTGTAACAGTGCCCCCCCCACAGTGCAGCCATTACCTTAGAGAAAGCCTGTTGGCATTGTTCCATCCACTGGACCGGATATGGTGCTCCCTTTTTAGTGAGATCAGTCAGTGGGCTGGTGATGTCCGAATAATTAGGTATGAACCTCCAATAGTAGCCAGCCAGCCAGTCCCAGGAACTGTCTCACCCCCTTTTTGGTCTTGGGCCTTGTACAGGCTGCAATCACTGCAGTCTTATTAATTCAGGGATGCACCTGCCCATGGCCCATATGGAAACCCAGGTACCATACTTTTACCTGCCCAATCACACATTTCTTTGGGTTGGCTGTGAGACCCGCCCACCTCAGTGACTTTAGGATGGCCCTAAGGTGTTCAAGGTAGCACAGCCAGTCATTACTGTAGATGATGATGTCATCCAGATATGCAGCTGCATAGGTGTTGTGGGGGTGGAGGACCCTGTCCATAAGCTGCTGGAATGTAGCAGGTGCCCCAAACAGCCCAAAAGGAAGTGTGACAAATTGGTATAAGCCAAACGGTATGGAAAAGGCCATTTTCTCTCAGGACAGAGGAGTCAAGGGGATTGGCCAATATCCCTTTGTTAAATCCAGTGTCAAATAAAAATGAGCAGTGCCTAATTGATCGAGCAACTTGTCAATGCAAGGCATTGGGTATGTGTCAAATTTAGACACCACATTGACTTTCCTATAGTCCACACAGAACCTGACTGACCCATCAGTCTTGGGGACCAGGACCACTGGGCTGTTCCAGTCGCTGTGGGACTCCTTGATTATGCCCATTTCGAACATGGCATCCCGGACCACCTTTTTTTGTGTTCAGGCAGACAGCAAGGGTGGCTGCGCACTACTACCCCTGGGGGTGTCTCAATGTGGTGTTCTATGAGGTGGGTGCAGCCAGGCGGGGCGAAAACATGTCGGAAAATACTTTCTGCAACTTGGCTACCTCTGTGATCTGGGTCAGAGAGAGGTGGTCTCCACAGGGGACCGGAGCGGGGGGGTGATGACATTTTTGAACCTCCGGTCCCAGCTCCGCCTTCTCTGGAATTGCGGACACCAATGCCATAGGGACCTCATCATTCCAATGTTCTAATAGATTGAGGTGGTAAACTTGCAATGCCCCACCCCTGTCTGTTCACCTCACCTCATAGTCGATGTCCCTGACTCACCATGTGACTTCGAAGGGCCTTTGCCACTAGGTGACCAATTTGGAGCTCGACATGGGCAGTAATTCAAGTACTTTGTCTCCCGGTGTGAAATCCCTAAGGCACGTGTCCCTGTCGGGCTTGATGTTCTTGTGCCTGCTGCAAATTCTCCTGGGTTAAGTCAGAAGTCAGAAACACTTTTATTGCCAAGTATGTTAACACATATGAGGAATTTGACTCCAGTTCCACTTAGCTTTCATAGTACAAACAGATAAAAGCGTATAGACACAAAAAAAGATAAAACAAAGCAAAGAGTGTGAGTCCCACTGCAGTGTTCTTCGGGGTAAGATTGCAGCCATGACAACGACCTTGAAGGCAGTGGGAGAGCCAGAGAAGATTGGAATTTGTGTAAGCTTGAAACTGGTAGATGTGTCCTTTTCTGGATAACCAGTTCACCCATTCTGGTCAAAATGGTCCATATCCAGGACAGGCTGGTTCCCCCAAACCCAGGCTTCTTGTCGAAAAGATTGTGTCAATTGCATGAAGAGACCAGTTTATCAAATCCATTATTTTGATTTGAAGAGCAATGCTGAAGAAGTCACTTGGAGAAGATGAACCAGCAGAAGCAAGCAGAAGAGATTAGGGAGGGGAGGCAGAGAAATGAGAGATGAGAGGGAAAAAACACCCCCGCATTATGCTCTTATCAAGAGCAAACTGTGGAAGCATTTAAAAAAAACTCAGCGCGGCATTCTGTGAGTGCACAGAGAAGAATTAACACTACAATTACACAAAAACAAAGTATGAGAAAGCAAAGTACTGAGGCAGCTGTCTGCGGTGCCATCATAGATGGAAAAAAAAAGTGTGTGAGTGTGGGGAGTTTGGTGCACAGGTTGAGAAAGTATTGAATTTTGTTCTTACTAGGTGAAGGTCCCTCCTCCCAATTTTCACGTAGCACGTCCAAAATGCCATGCAGCTTACACCCACATAACAATTCAAACAGTGAAAATCCTGTAGAGGCTTGCAGGACCTCTCATACTGCAAATAACAGGGGCTCAAGCCACTTGTCCCAATTACGTGCATCTTCACTTATGAACTTCCAAATTACATTTTTGAGAGTTCGATTGAACCATTCTACTAAGCCATCTGTTTGTGGGTGATGGGCGCTGATGCGGATTGACTTAATCCCCAGTAATCTATACAGCTCATGTGACATGAATGTAGTGCCTTGGTCTGTCAGGATTTCTTTTGGAATCCTGACCCGGGAGATAAAGCGGAAGAGCACCTCTGCTATACTACATGCTGAGATATTGCAGAGAGGCATTGCTTCCAGATATCCCATTGCATAGTCCACCAGAACTAAAATAAAGTGATATCCCCGTGCTGATTGATCTAATGGCCTGATGAGATCCATCCCAATTCTTTCAAAAGGGGTCTTGATTAAAGGGAGAGGGCACAAAGGTGCTTTTGGAGTGGCCGCGAGATTTACTAATTGGCATTCGCGGCATGCCACATATGGACATCCCCGTGAATCCCTGGCCAATAGAACTGGGCCATTATTTGGGCTAGTGTCTTATCCTGCCCCAAGTGTCTGGACATGGGATTAAAGTGAGCCACCTGGAATATGAATTCCCAGCAGCTCTTTGGAATTAACAGCTGCGTTATCTTTTTGCCAGTTTGAGTGTCCTGGTCACTTGGTATAGCCTATCCTTAATAATAGCAAAGTAGGAGAAGGCCGGCATCGCATTTGGCTGGAGAATTTGACCATTGATTACTCTCAAATGCATGCCGCAGAGTCCCATCTCATGACTGCTCTAACGGGAAATCCCCAAGGGAATCTGTGAGAGAGGGAGGAGGGGCGGGGCACTCCTCACTCCACGTATTTCCCTGACGCGGTGCTGATGTAGACGGCTCTGTGACAGCTTCTCCCGCCAATCCTACTCTGGGGCTTTCCCTAGCTGATTTACGGCAGGACCCACTCTTCACTATGTGCATCATTAATTCCGTAAACCCTGGCCAATCAGTCCCCAAAATTAGTGAGTGGGTGAGACAAGGGTTACCCGCCACCTTTACACTATGCTTTTCTCCTTGAAATAGAATGTGGACAGACACTAAAGGGTAGTTGTGAACATCCCCATGCATACACAACACCTTCACCATTTGTGCTCTCCCCAATGCCTCACCTTGGCTTTGGGGATTGTGGTCTGGTTACAGCCGGAATCCACCAAAGCCTGATAGATATCCCCTTGGACATTTATCAGTATTCAATATGCTCCAGCCTGATTGAGCGCAATTTCTGATGCGTTGGGGACCTGAACCACTGCGCCCACCTCCATTGCAGAGCACTGATGTTGGAGATGTCCTGGTTCCCTGCAGCACCAGCACACCAGCCCAGGCTCTCCCTCTGCACCAGTGTTATGGACATCACTCACCTGAAGGGGAGGAGAAACAGACAAGGAAAGGGGAAATGTGAGGACACCACAGGTGCACCGGGCCGGCTGGGGGGGAGCTGGCCCCCGCAGTGGGGGAATGGGGCGAAGACAGGTAACAGAGGGAGAGAGAAGAGAGAGGAAAAATGCCATTCTGCCATCGGAATGGCTGCCATGTGGTCCTCTGCCAGCTCGATTGCCTGGTCCAGCAACACCAGGTGAAGACACTGGACCCACTCCGCTGTTCCTTCCAGAAGTCGCACAACAAATTGTGCCAGTGTCACCACGTCGATCACTCCCTCAGCATCATGGTCATCTGTCCTCAGCCACTGCTGGCAGGCATCCCAGAGTTGCTGCCCAAATGTGAATGGCCGGTCGACCTCCTCCAAGTGCAGCAAGCAGAAGCGCTGCTGTTGTTGTTCTGGGGAGCAGCCAACATGCTGGAGGATGGCTCTTCGAAGGTCTGTGTACAGAAGCTGGCTGTCAGCAAGGAGCTGCAGAGTGGCCAGTTGTGCCTCACCTGTCAGCAGGGGGAGGAGGTGCACCATGTGCTGGTCCACCGGCCAATCCCACACCTCCACTGCCTGCTCAAAGAGCACGAAAAAGGCTTCCGGGTCAGTGTGAAGACCCATCTTTATTAGTGTGAGGTGGGGAGGGTCCGCTCCAGTGGCGGTCGTGGGCCCCGCCAATGTGAGCAGGTGCCAGAACACCTGGCGGTCCTCCTGAACTTGTCATGAACAGTTTTGCATTCAAGTTTCTATCAATGAAGAGTTACAACACCAATGAAACTGTCTTCATGTTAAAACTGTTAATATTATAGTCATGCTGTCTGTTGTTGGACAAATGAGGATGGGTTCCCTTTTGAGTCTAGTTCCTCTCGAGGTTTCTTCCTCAAGTCGCCTGAGGGAATTTTTCCTTGCCATTGTCGCCACCAGCTTGCTCATCGGGGATAGATTAGGGATAAAATTAGCTCATGTTTTAAGTCATTAAAATTCTGTAAAGCTGCTTTGCAACAATGTTTGTTGTTAAAGGCACTATACAAATAAACTTGACTTGACTCAACTCCTGTTGGGCCAGCATCAAGGCTTCAAACCATTGTTCTTGCTGCTTTTGGAGGGCAACCAGCGCTTGGTGCTGATTCTGCTGGGCTGTGGCGAGGGCATGGATCAGGTCCTTAAAAGGTGAGGACTCCATGGGGCTGTTCCCTTCTGCACTCTTCCCGGGTTTCAGCACCACTGTAGTGAGACCCTGATGTGGGTGGAGCACAGAAGCACAGCAGATGGTTGTGTTTTAAGTGTTTCTATTATTTTTGCTTTTCAGCATATCTCTCACTCTTGTACACACACAGGCTATCATCGAGCCCTCGGCGCCATCCTCCCCTTCTCACTCTCCTTTTATTGGGCACAGTCACTGAAGGAGACACACATACACATGTTAATTGATAACAGGTGTAGTGACATGACCACTCACTTTCCCTGACTCCACCCTCCATTCACAGACCGATGCTCAGCCATGACCCTGCTGCCACAGTTTTATTTTGCTGTGCACTGTGGGATTACACTGCTCTTTCTGTTGGATTACTTTTGCCTCTTGTTTTTTGTGGTTGCAGGCACATTTCTCCTGCCATGGAAGTGCTCTGGACTTTTAAATCTTGTTTTTGCACTGTGAGCTCTTTTCCCATTCTTTTCCCAAAAAACTTAAGGTATTGAAGGTAAGGTATTACTAGAGTAAGTTTTATATTAACTGAATAACTGATTCAGTACCTTAAGTTTTTATTTTTAACACCCTGTAGCCACAGGGCAGGTTTAAAGAGTTGCATCTTTGTTGTTTTGCCTTTTTTCATTTTTTAATCCTTCAGAGTCCTATTTTATTAATAATTATATTGTATTACAATTATTTCAAGAAATCAAATAAAATACAAACACATAATAATGAGTTGTCAAATATAAACCATTATATATCTCTACATACCAATGGTTTCTTTCACTGCATTCCTACAGCATTTACATTTAAATATGCATATATGTTTAAATCATATGTAGCAATTATTGCAAAATGAACCCTGTGGCAGCAGGGGCATGGCCAAGCATCAGTTTGTGAATGGAGGGTTGGTCCAGGGAAGGTGAGTGGCTAAGTCATTACAGTTGGTGTCAATTAGTGTGTGTGTGTGTGTGTGTGTGTGTGTGTGTGTGTTTGTTTGTTTGTTTGTTGCAGGAATGGTGGAGCATAAAAGAAGGGGGAGAGCAGAGAAGAGATCTCTCCTGACCAGAACATGTGTGCGTTATGTGTGAATGTGTTTGAGCAGTGAGTGAGGAAAGCTGAAAAGCCAAGAGAAATCACTAAAATAAAGAGTGTGTGTGAAATCAACTCCCACTTGCCATGCTTCTGTGCTCCACCCACATCAGGGATCTGTTACAGTGGTGCCAAAATCCAGGAGTACAGAAGGGAACCACCCCATGGAGTCCTCTCCATTCAAAGAGCTCATCCATGTCCTCACTACTACCCAGCATAACCAGCATCAAGCACTGATCGCCCTCCGGAAAGAGCAAGAGCAACGCTTTGAAGCCATGATGCTGGCCCAGCAGGAATTCTAACATCTGTTTGGATCGGCAGGGGCTTCAAACATCACAGCAACAGGCACCCTCATGAAGATGGGCCTGCAGGACAATCCAGAAGCATTCCTCTTCCTCTTTGAGCAAGCGGCCAAAACGTGGGGGTGGGCACTCGTGCAGCACGCCTCCTCCTACTTCTAACTGGCGAGGTGCAGCTCACAGTGCAGCACCTCCCTGCTGACAGCCAACTGATGTATGCCGACTTGAAGAAAGCCATCCTGCACTGTGTCAGCTGCTTCCCAGAAGAACATCACCAGCGCTTCCGGACACTGGCTTTGGAGGATGTCGGCTGGCTGTTCGTATTCAGCCAGCAACTCCAGGATGCCTGCCAGCAGTGGCTGAGGGCAGAAGACCACAACACTGATGGGATCATCGATCTGGTGACACTGGAACAGTTCATCTCTCGACTTTAGAAGGAACGGCAGTATAGGTCCAGTGTCATTGCCCGGCCTTCCTAGAACGAGTTATCAATTTGGCGGAGGACCATCTAGAGGTGGTTCCAATGGCAGGCAGATGAGGTGCCTCTCCTTGCTTTTTCTATCTCTCTCTCCTTTCCCCCCTCTGTCTCTTTTTCCATTCTCCACCTTGTTTCCCCACCATGGAGGCTCCCCCCCAGCTGGCCCATTGCACCTGTGGTGTTCTCCTGTCTCCCATGTCTGTGTTGTCTCCTCCTCAGGTGAGTGACGCCTATAATGCCAGTGCAGAGGGAAAGCCTGGGCCAGCATGCTGGCGCGACAGGGAGTCGGAGCATCTCCAGAGTCAGAGCCCTGCAAAGGAAGTGGAAGCTGTGATCTGGATCCCCAATGTGCCATACACTGCCCCTGATCGGGCCGGAATGTACTGCATACCGGTAAGTGTTGAAAGGGAGACATATCATGAGTTGGTGGATTCAGGTTGTAATAAGACCTCAGTCCACTAAACCCTGGTGAAAGGAGAGGCATTGGGGATAGCACAAGTGGTGAAGGTGTTATGTGTGCACAGGGATGTTCACAATAACCCTCTAGTTTCTGTCCATATTCTATTCCGGGGCCAAATGCATAGAATTATGGCAGTGGTTAATCCTCGTCTCACTCATTCACTAATTTTGGGAACTGATTGGCCAGGGATTAAAGAATTGATGGAACACATAATGAGAGGTGGATGCTGCATAAATATATCATGGGAAGATTCCAGTGTGGCATTGACTGAGGAAGCTGTCAAGGAACCTTATATGTCAGCACCACATCAGGGCGATACGAGAAGTGAGGAGCAACTCACCCCTCCTCACTTTCTCAGGGACTCCCTTGAGGATTTCCCATTAGAGCAGTCATGAGATGAGACTCTGCAGCATGTGCTTGATCAAGTGAGAGTAATCGATAGTCAAACTCTCCAGCCGAGTGTGACACCAGCCTTCCCCGATTTTGCTATTATTAAGGATAGGTGATGCAGGACACTCA
Source organism: Cathorops festae (assembly GCA_028877395.1). Taxonomy (NCBI): domain Eukaryota; kingdom Metazoa; phylum Chordata; class Actinopteri; order Siluriformes; family Ariidae; genus Cathorops; species Cathorops festae. The sequence goes on from JAODXR010000020.1 coordinate 12,262,736, forward strand.
AACTGGCAAACAGATAACCCAGTTGTTAATCCCAAAGATCCGTAGGAAACTTGTATTTCATGCGGCTCACTTTATTCCCATGGCCCGACACTTAGAGCAAGATAAAACACTACCCTGAATTCTAAAGCCCAGTTCTATTGGCCAGGGATTCATGGGGATGTCCATCGGTGGTGTGTGGTGTGATGCAAATGCCAATTAGTAAATCCCACAGCCACTCCAAAAGCATCTTTGTGCCCTCTCCCTCTAATCGAGACCCCTTTTGAGAAAATTGGCATAGATCTCATCGGGCAATTAGATTGGTCAGCACAGGGATATCAATTAATTTTAGTTCTGGTGGACTATGCAATGTGATAGCCAGAAGCAGTGCCTCTCCGTGATATTTCTGCATGCAGTATTGTGGAAGCACTCTTCTGTATTATCTCCCAGGTTGGGATTCCGAAAGAAATCCTGACAAACCAAGGCACTAGATTCGTCATGCACACTGTGCAAACTGTAAGGGTTATTGGAGATTAAGTCTATCCACACCAGTGTCTATCACTTACAAATGGATGGCTTAGTTGAGTGTTTTAATTAAACACTCAAATACATAATTTGGAAATTTGTAAGTGAGCATGCACGTAATTGGGATAAATGGCTTGAGCCCCTGTTATTTGCAGTATGAGAGGTCCCACAAGCCTCCACAGGTTTTCCACAATTTTAATTATTATATGGGCATAAGCCACATGGCATTTTGGATGTGCTATGGGAAAACTGAGAGGAGGGACCTTCACCTAGCAAGAATGAAATTCAATACATTCTCAACATGCATGCAAAACTCCAAACACTCACGCACTTAACCCAGGAGAATTTACGGCAGGCACAAGAACATCAAATGTATGACAGGGGCACGCACCTTAGAGAGTTCACACCAAGAGACAAAGTGCTCTTATTATTGCCCATGTCTAAATTTGATGCATATCCAATGCCCCACTTTGATGAGCTGCTTGATCGGTTAGGCACTGCTCACTTTTATTCGACAGTGGATCTAATGATCTCTGTAATAATTTCTCTTCTATCCCAAGAGAAAATGGCCACACCGTTTGGATTACACCAATTTGTCATCCTTCCTTTTGGATTATTTGAGGTGCCTGCTATGTTATAGTGGCTCATGGACAAGATCCTCTGCCCTCGTGCTGCCTACGAGGCCGCATACCTGGATGACATAATTTATATTAATGACTGGCTGTGGCATCTGGAACACCTTAGCGACATCCTAGAGTCGCTGAGGTGTGCAGGTCTCACAGCTAACCTGAAAAAGTGTGCAATTGGGCAGGTAGAAGTACTGTATCTGTGTTTCCACATGGGTCATGGGCAGGTGTGGCCCCAAATTAACAAGACTGCAGCAATTGCAGCCTGCCCGAGATCCAAGACAAGGTGAGACAGTACCTGGTGCTGGGTGGCTACTATTGTAGGTTCATATCTAATTATTCAGACATTACCAGCCTGCTGACTGATCTCACTAAAATGGCAGCACTAGATCTGTTCCAGTGGATGGAGCAGTGCCAAAATTATTTCACCAAGGTAAAGGCTGCACTGTGTGGGGGGGCATTTTTACACTCCCCTGGCTTCTCTCTCCCTTTTATTTTACAGACAGATGCATCAGACAGAGGGCTGGGGGCCATTCTGTCCCAGAAGGTGGAGGGCGAGGAGCATGCTGTGCTGTTCATCAGCCACAAGCTCTCAACACGTGAAAACAAGTACAGCACCACTGAAAAGGAGTGCCTGGCCATCAAGTTAGTGGTCCTCACCCTCTGATACTACCTGCTGGGGTATCCTTTCACCCTCTGTTTGGACCACATGCCCCTCCAGTGGCTCCACGGCATGAAGGATGCCAATGAGCAGATCATCTGTTGGTATCTCACCCTCCAGCCATTTAAGTTCGAGGGGGTCCACAGACCAGGGGTGCAGATGGTGGTAGCGGACTTCTTGTCCCATCGGGGGGGTTCGCTGCAGGCTGGACAGCTCCCTGGCCTGAGTCGGGTGGTGGGGGTATGTGGCAGCAGGGGCATGTCCAAGCAACAGTTTGGAAATGGAGGGCGGGGCCAGGGAAGGTGAGTAGCTAAGTCATTACACCTGGTGTCAATTAATGTGTGTTTGTTGCAGGGATGGTGGAGCATAAAAGTCAGGGAAACACAGAGAAGAGGTCTCTCCCAACCAGAACACCAGTGTGTGTCATGTGAGAATGTGTTTGAGCAGTGAGTGATGAAAGCCAAGAGAAATCACTAAAATAGTGTGTATGAAATCAACTCCCACCTGCCATGTGTCTGTGCTCCACCCACATCAGGGATCTGTTCCACACCCATTACATAATAACCTAATGTAACAGTTTCTGATGTGCGTGAAGCAAAGAAGCACGGCAGGCGAGAGTTGATGTTTACACACAAACACTTTATTGAGCTTTTCAGCTTTCTTTCACTCACTCGCTCACTCACACATGCATTGTGGTCAGGGAGAGAGGCCCTTTTCTCTGCTCTCTCTCTCCTTTTATGCTCCATCGCTGTAACAAACAAAGAAACAAACACATATACACACACAGCAGGTGGAATGACATAGCCACTTACCTTCCCCGACCCCACCCTCCATTCACAGACTCCTGCTTGGCCACACCCCTGCTGCCACATACCCCCACTGCCCGACTCAGGCCGGGGAGCCATCCGGCCTGAAGCTGACTCCCCCCCCAATGGGACAGGAAGTCCGCCACCACCATCTGTGCCCCCAGCCTGTGGATCACCTTGAATTTAAATGGTTGGAGGGCGAGATACCAATGGGTGATCTGCGGATTGACATCCTTCATGCGGTGGAGCCACTGGAGGGGCACATGGTCTAAACAGAGAGTGAAAGGGTACCCCAGCAGGTAGTATCGAAGGGCAAGGACCACCCACTTGATGGCAAGACACTCCTTCTCAATTGTGCTGTACTTGCTTTCGTGCATCGACAGTTTCCAGGTGATTTACAGCACGGGGCGCTCGTCACCCTCCACCTCCTGGGACAAAACAGCCCCCAGCTCTCTGCCCGATGCACCAGTCTGCAAAATAAAGGGGAGAGAAAAGTCAGGGGAGTGTAAAAATGGCCCCCACACAGTGCAGCTTTTACCTCAGAAAAGGCACTGCTCTGTCCACTGGAACGGATGTGGAGCCCCCTTTATAGTGAGATTGGTTAGCAGGATGGTGATGTCCAAATAATTAGGTAGAAACCTATGATAATAGCCAGCCAGCCCCAAGAACAGTCTCACCTCCTTTTTGGTCTTGGGCCTCGGACAGGCTGCAATCACTGCAGTCTTGTTAATTTGGGGATGCACCTGCCCATGGCCCAAGTGGAACCCCAGATACTGTACTTCCACCCACCCAATCGCACACTTTTTTGGGTTAGCCGTGAAGCCCGCTCACTTAAGCAACTTTAGAACAGCCCTCAGGTGTTCCAAGTGCTGCAGCCAATCATGACTGTAGATTATAATGCAGTCTAGATAGGCAGACGTGTAGGCAGTGTGAGGGCAGAGGACTCTGTCCATAAGCTGCTGGAATGTAGCGGGCACCCCAAACAACCCAAAAGGGAGTGTGACAAATTGATATAAACCAAACGGTGTGGAAAAGACTGTTTTCTCTTGGGATAGAGGAGTCAAGGGGATCTGCCAATATCCCTTTGTAGATCCAGCGTCAAATAAAAGTGAACAGCATCTAACTGATCAGCCAACTCATCAATGCGAGGCATTGGGTATGTGTCAAATTTAGACACCATATTAATCTTTCTATAGCCACACAGAACCAGACAAACCCAGCAGTCTTGGGAACCAGGACCACTGGGCTGCTCCAGTCACTGTGGGACTCCTCAATTATGCCCATTTCGAGCATGGCCTTGAGTTAATCCTGAACCACATTTTTCTTGTGTTCAGGCAATCTTTAAGGGCAGCTACGCACTACCACCCCTGGGGTCATTTTGATGTGGTGTTCTATGAAGTGGGTACGACCAGGAAGGGGCAAGAACATGTTGGAAAAGTCCTTCTGCAACTAGGCTACCTCTGTGAGTTGGGCCAATGAGAGGTGGTCTCCACAAGGGACCGGAGTGGTCTGAGAGGTTATCTTTTTTACCTCTGGCCCCAGCTCCACCTTCTCTGGGACTACCAACACCAACACCACAGGGACCCCCTCATTCCAGCATTTTAAAAGGTTGAGGTGGTAGATTTGCAGTGCCCTGCCCCTATCCATTTGTTACACCTCATAGTCTACATCCCTGACTTGCCGTGTGACCTCAAAGGGCCCTTGCCACTTGGCGACTAATTTAGAACTCAATGTGGGCAATAATATGAACACTTTGTCTCCCGGCATGAACTCTGTAAGGTGCATGCCCCTGTTATACATCTGGCTTTGACATTCTTGTGCCTGCTGCAAATTCTCCTGGGTTAGGTACGTGAGGATGTGGAGTTTGCACGCAGGTCAAGAATGTACTGGATTTCATTTTTACTCGGTGAAGGTCCCTCCTCCCAATTTTCTTGTAGCACATCAAGAATGCCATGCGGCTTATGCCCATATAATAATTCAAAGAGAGAAAACCCCATGGAGGCTTGCGGGACCTCTTGTACTGCGAATAACAGGGGCTCGAGCCACTTATCCCAAATACGGGCATCTTCACTTATGAATTTATGGATTATGTTTTTGAGTGTTTGGTTAAATCACTCTACTAAGCCATCTGTTTGTGGGTGATAGACACTGGTGCAGATAGATTTAATCCCCAGTAACCCATACAGCTCCCGCAGTGTGCATGACATAAAAGTCGTGCCTTGGTCTGTCAGGATTTCTTTTGGAATCTCGACCCAGAAGATAAAGCAGAAGAGCGCTTCCACAGTACTGCATGCTGAGATATTGTGGAGAGGCACTGCTTCTGGATATTGTGTTGCATAGTCCACTAGAACTAAAATAAAGTGATATCCCCATGCTGACAGATCTAATGGCCCAACAAGATCCATCCCAATTCGCTCAAACAGGGTCTTCATTAGAGGAAGAGGGTGCAAAGGCGCTTTTGGAGTGGCCACAGGATTTACTAATTGGCATTCGCGGCATGCCGCACACCAATGACGGACATCCCTGCAAATCCCTGGCCAATAGAACCAGGCCATTATTCGGGCTAGTGTTTTATCTTGCCCCGAGTGTCCAGCCATAGGATTAAAGTGAGCCACATGGAATACGAGTTCCCTACTGCTCTTTGGGATTAACAACTGGGTTACTCATTCATTAGTTTGAGTGTCATGCATCACTCGGTACAATCTATCTTAATAATAGCAAAATACAGGAAGGTCGGTGCGGTGCTTGGCTGAAGAGTTTGACCATCGATTACTCTCACTTGGTCAAATGTATGCCGCAGAGTCTTGTCTTGTGACTGCTCTAATGGGAAATCCCCAAGGGAATCCCCGAGAGAGGGAGGAGCGGGCTGCTCCCCACTCTGATGCGGTGTTGATGTAGATGGCTCTGTGACAGCTTCTCCAGCCAATGCCACACCAGAATCTTCCCATGACCTACTAGTGCAGGACCCACTACATGTTAAATATTCCATTAGTTTTTTAAACCCTGGCCAATCAGTTCAGTTCAGACAATTTTATAATCAGTACCCCAAATCAACAACTGGGTGAGACGAGGACCAACCACAACCTTTACTCTATGCTTTTGGCGCTGGAATAGAATATAGACAGACACTAGAGGGTCATGGTGAACATCCCCATGCACACACAACACTTTCACCACTTGTACTCTCCCCAATGCCTCACCTTTCACCAGGCGTTGATGAATTGAGGTCTGATTACAACCGGAATCCATCAAAGTGTGATATGCATCCCCTTGAATACTCACCGGTATGCGATATGCTCTGGCCCAATCAGGGGCAGTTTCTGGCATGTCAGGGATCTGGATTACAGCACCCACCTCCTTTGCAGAGCTCTGACCCTGGAGATGCTCCAATTCCATGCCACGCTAGCACACTGGCCCAGGCTTTCCCTCTGCACTGGTATTATGGGTGTCACTCACCTGAGGGGGAGACAACAAATACACAGAAGAGGGAGAGGGAAGGACATGGGTGCGATGGGCATGCCGGGGAGGAGCCAACCACTGCCTCCGTGGCAGGGGAACAGGGTGGAGAGGGGGACAAGAGACAGTGGGAGAAAAGAGAGAGAAGAGAAGTGAGGGGCGATGCCTCATCTGCCTGCTGTCGGAGTCGCATCCAGATGGTTCTCCACCAGCTCGATGGCTCGCTCCAGCGACGCCGGGTGATGACACTGGACCCATTCCGCAGTTTCTTCCGCAAGTCGAGAGACAAACTGCTCCAGTGCCACCAGATCAATGATCTCATCGGTATCATGGTCTTCCACCCTCAGCCACCGCCGGCAGGCGTCCCGGAGTTGCTGGCCGAATGCAAACGGCCAGCCGACCTTCTCCAATGCCAGCATCCGGAAGCACTGGCAATGTTGCTCCAGGGAGTGGCCAAGTCGCTGCAGGATGGCTTTCATTAGGACAGCATAGACCAGCCGGCTGTCAGCAGGGAGCTGCTGCACTGTGAGCTGTGCCTCGCCAGTCAGGAGCAGGAGGAGGCGCGCCATGTGCTGCTCCAGCAGCCACGCCCATGCCTCAGCTGCTTGCTCGAAGAGAGTGAGGAATGCTTCTGGATTGTCCTGCAGTCCCATCTTTGTGAGGGTGGTGGCAGTGGTGGTCGACACCCCTGCTGACATGAGCAGGTGCTGGAACACCTGGCGAACTTCCCGCTGGGCCAGTATCAAAGCTTCAAAGTGTTGCTCCTGCTCCTTTTGGAGGGTGATCAGTGCTTGATACTGGTTCTGCTGGGCGGTAGCAAGGGCAAGGATTAGCTCTTCGAATGGCAGGGACTCTATGGGGTGGTTCCCTTCTGTGCCCCCAGATTTCAGCACCACTGTAGCACTTCCTGATGTGGGTGGAGCACAGAAGCATGGCAGGCAAGAGTTGAAGTTTAAAGCCAAACACTTTATTCAGCTTTTCAGCTTTCCTGCTTTCACTCACACATTCACTCACACATGCATTGTGGTCAGGGAGAGAGCTCCTTTTCTCTGCTCTCTCTCTCCTTTTATGCTCCATCCCTGT
>JAODXR010000020.1:12751006-12762356 GCA_028877395.1 Cathorops festae
TGGATTACAACCACTGTGTACCACCTGCTTGCCTGCCTGCCACCTACCTCTCTCCCTCCCTGCTTTCCTGCTTGTCACCTGCTTGCCTGCTTGCTACCTGCTTGCCTGCCTGCTATCCATCTCCCTGCTGCTTGCCTGACTGTGTACCCTCTCCCTACCTGCCTGCCTCGTCTACAATCTGTGAACACAGGTATGCGCAACAGCCGGACACAGTGCTTTAAGATAAGCGCGTAATGACTGTACAGCATCTACACTTTGGATTTAATTTGACCCTCACACAGATGTTGTTTCAGACCACTATATCGTGAGAACTAGAATCAAGCTTAAGAAGACTGGCAAGTCCCCTAATTCTCAAATTAGGTATGAGGTCAACAAGCTGAGGGATCATAATATCAGGAACAGCTTTTCTGTGGAACTTCATAACAACTTGGCAGCTCTTGAAGCTTTCGATGATGAGCAGAATGTTAACACCAGATGGGATCAGTTCAACAAGGCTCACAACATCACAGCTGCAAAAAATTTAGGATGCAAGAAAAGGCATAGCAAGCCATAGATAAGTGCAGGATCTTGGTTATGCATTGAGGAGAGGAAACATCTGAAGAGACAAGAAGAAGGTGCAAGATCTGAGAGAATACAGCAACAACTAAGGGCGAAGTACAGATCAAAGGATAAGGAAGTGAAATCAAGTATTAGAGCAGATCAAAGAGCTTGGATAGATAACCAGATGAACATGGCCCAAAGAGCAGTGGACAATGGCAATATGAAGACTTTGTATGAGATCACCAAGAACATCTGCAATGACAAGTGTCACACCAATGCCACAGACAAGGATAAACATAATATCATAACTGAGAACAGATGACTAGAAAATGGAAGGAGCACTTTGAGGAAGTTCTCAACCGAGATCCACCTGAGAACCCCATAGAAATTAATGTGAATTTAACACCAGAGATTTGAAAGCATTAGTATAGAACCAATCAGCTTAGAGGAAGTAAGACTTGGAATTGCAGCTCTTAAGGATGGAAAGTCAGGTGGTGTAGACAACATTGTAGCAGAGCTTTTAAAGGCAGATTTACAAGCATCTTCAAAGAAGTTACATGAGATTATTAAAATTGTATGGGATGAAGAGAAGATTCTGGACCAATGGTTGAAATAATTGATTGTAAAGATACCAAAGAAAGGTGACTCAGGAGACTGTGGCAATTGGAGAGGCATCATGCTTCTGATAATTGCCAGTAAAGTGCTTGGAAAGATTCTCATCAGGCAAATGAAGGATGGTAGCAGTATTAGGTTAAGACCTAAGCAAGCAGGATTCTTAGAAGGGCGGAACACCACTGAACAGATCTTTATTCTGCATAACTGTGGCAGCGGGGGCATGGTCAAGCGTCAGTCTGTGAATGAAGGGTGGAGTCAGGGAAGGTAAGTGGTAGAATCACTGCACCTAATGGGAATTAACCTGCGTTTGTTTGTCTTCCCCAGTGACTGTGCCCTATAAGAGGAGAGGGAGAGCAGAGGAAGGGAGCTCTCCCCAACCTGAACACTGGTGTGCATGCGTGTGGCTGGGAGGGTGAATGTGAAATGCTGAAAAGCGAGTAAATAAAGTTTTGTAAGAACTCGGTTCTGGCCTGCCATGCTTCTGTGCTCCACCCACCTGCGGGGATTCTACAGTGGTGCCAAAACGCATGAGAATCGGAGTGCAGAAGGGAACAGCCCCATGGAGTCCTCCCCCTTCAAGGACCTTGTCCATGCCCTTGACACGGCCCAGCAGAGCCAGCAACAGGTGGTGATCACCCTCCGGAAGGAGCAGGAACAATGGTTCGAAGCCCTGGTGCTGGTGCAGAAGGAAGATAGCCAGGTATTCCGGCACTTGCTCGCATCGGCAGGGTCCACCACCGCCGCTGCAGACCCTTCCCATCTCACCCTAATGAAGATGGGTCCGCATGACGATCCCGAAGCCTTCCTCGTGCTCTTTGAGTAGGCAGCAGAGGTGTGGGGTTGGCCAGTGGAACAGTGCACAGTGTGCCTCCTCCCCCCACTAACGGGCAAGATGCAGCTGGCCGTGCTGCATCTCCCTGCTGACAGCTGGCTAGCCTACACGGACCTCTGCAGGGCCATCCTCCAATGCGTTGGTTGCACCCTGGAACAGAAACAGCAACGCTTCCGCGTGCTGCATATAGAGGAGGTTGGCCGGCAGTTTGTGTTTGGCCAGCAACTCCGGGACGCCTGCCGGCAGTGGCTGAGGGTCGACAACCGCTACACTGAGGGAATCATCAACCGGGTGGCGTTGGAACAATTCATCGCCTGACTTCCAGAAGGAACAGTGGAGTGGGTCCAGTGCCATTGCCCGGTGTCGCTGGATCAGGCAATCGAGCTAGCGGAGGACCATATGGCAGCCATTCTGATGGCAGGACAGCGTCTCTCCTCTTCTCTTCTCTCTCTCTCCCTCTCTCTCTGCTCCCCATCCTCACCCCATTCCCCCACTGCGGAGGCGGGGGCCGGCTCCACCCCAGCCGGCCCGCCTCACCCGTGGTGCCCTATTGTTTCCTACTTCCTTGTCTGTGTTTTCTCCCCCTCAGGTGAGTGATGTCCAGAACACCGGCGCAGAGGGAGAGCCTGGGCTGGTATGCTGGCGCTGCGGGGAACCAGGGCACCTCCAGCATCAGTGCTCGGCAATGGTAGTCTGGATCCCCAACACGCCAGGGACTGCCCTCGATCAGACTGGAGCATATCACATACTGGTGAGTATTCAAGGGGATACATATCAGGCTTTGGTGGACTCCGGCTGTAATCAGAACTCAATCCACCAAAGCCTGGTGCAAGACAAGGCATTGGGGAAAGCACAACTGGTGAAGGTGTTGTGTGTGCATGGGGATGTTCACAACTACCCTTTAGTGTTGGTCCACATTCTATTTCGAGGTGAAAATTTTAGAGTAAAGGTGGTGGTTAATCCTTGCATTACTCATTCCATAATTCTGGGGACTGATTGGCTGGGTTTTAGGGAATTAATGGCTTATCTCATGAAGAGGTGGGCCTGCCATAGTTTAGCGAGGGAAGGTCCTGGACTGGCATTGGCAGGAGCAGCTGTCACAGAGCCATCTACATTATTACTGCATCAGAGTGAGGTGCTCTCTGCTCCTCTCTCTCTCTCTCTCTCTCTCTCTCTCTCTCTCTCTCTCTCTCTCAGGGATTCCTTTACAGATTTCCCATTACAGCAATCATGAGATGAGACTCTGCAGCATGTGTGTGACCAAGTGAGAGTAATTGATGGTCAAACTCTCCAGCCAAATACCACAGCATACTTCCCCTATTTTTCCATTATTAAGGATAGATTATACTGAGTGATGCAGGACTCACAGACTAAGGAACCAATAGCACAACTTTTAATCCCAAAGAGCCACCAGGAATTCATATTCCAGGTGGCTCACTTTAATCCCATGGCCAGACACTTGGGGCAGGATAAGACACTAGCCTGAATAATAGCCCGGTTCTATTGGCCAGGGATTCACGGGGATGTCCGTGGGTGTTGTGCGGCATGCCTTGAATGCCAATTAGTAAATCCCATGGCCACTCCAAAAGCACCTTTGCACCCTCTCCCTTTAATCGAGACCCCTGTCACAAGAATTGGGATGGATCTCCTCGAGCCATTAGATCGGTCTGCAAGGGGATATCACTTTATTTTAGTTCTGGTGGACTATGAATCGCGATATCCGAAGCAGTGCCTCTCTGCAATATCTCAGCATGCAGTATAGCAGAAGCACTCTTCCGCTTTATCTCCCGGGTCGGGATTCCAAAAGAAATCCTGACAGATGAAGGCACTACATTCATGTCATGCACACTGTGCAAGCTGTATGGGTTACTGGGATTAAGTCTATCCACACCAGTGTTTATCACCCACAAATGGATGGCTTAGAATGGTTTAATTGAACCCTCAAAAATATAATTCAGAAGTTTGTAAGCAAAGATGCACGTATTTGGGATTAAGTGGCTCGAGCCCCTGTTATTTGCAGTATGAGAGGTCCCACAAGCCTCCACAGGGTTTTCACTGTTTCAACTATTATATGGGCATAAGCCGGGTGGTATTTTGGACGTACTATGTGAAAATTGGGAGGAGGGACCTTCACCCAATAAGAACAAAATTCAATACATTCTCGATCTGCATGCCAAACTCCACACAGTCATGCACTTAACCCAGGAGAATTTGCGGCAGGTGCAAGAACATCAAGTCTGACTGTACAACAGCGGCACGTGCCTTAGGGAGTTCACACCAGAAGACAAAATACTCGTATTACTGCCCATGTCGAGCTCTAAATTAGTTGCCAAATGGCAAGGGCCCTTCGAGGTCACACAGTGAGTTGGGGACATCGACTATGAGGTGAGGCAAACAGACAAGGGTGGGGCATTACAGATTTACCACCTCAATCTGTTAAAACCTTGGAATGAGGAGGTCCCCATGGTGTTGGTGTCGGTAATTCTGGAGAAGGCGGAGCTGGGGCTGGAGGTTCAAAAAAGAAAATTGACATCACCCACTGCTCTTGTGGAGACCACCTCTCCCCGACCCAGCTCACGGAGGTAGCCCAGTTGCAGAAATAATTTTCCAATGTGTTTTCACCCCTGCCCGGCTGCACCCACCTCATAGAACATCACATTGAGATGCCCCCGGGGGTGGTAGTGCATAGCCGCCCTTACCATCTGCCCAAACACAAAAAAAGGTGGTCCGGGATGAACTTGAAACTTGGGCACAATCGAGGAGTCCCACAGTGACTGGAGCAGCCCAGTGGTCCTGGTCCCCAAGACCGATGGGTCAGACCTATTCTGTGTGGACTATAGGAATGTCAATGAGGTGTCTAAAATTTGATGCATACCCAATGCCTCGCATTGACGAGTTGCTCGATCAATTAGGCGCTGCTCATTTTTATTCAACACTCGATTTAATGAAGGGATATTGGTAGATCCCCATTACTCCTCTGTCCTGAGAGAAAACAGCCTTTTCCACACCGTTTGGATCACACCAATTTGTCCCACTTCCTTTTGGGCTGTTTGGGGCACCCGCTACATTCCAGTGGCTTATGGACAGGGTCCTCTGCCCCCACGCCACCTACGCAGCTGAGTATCTGGATGACATTATCATCTATAGTAATGACTGGCGACGGCACCTTGAACACCTTAGGGACATCCTAAAGTCACTGAGGTGGGCAGGTCTCACAGCCAACCCAAAGAAATGTGCGACTGGGCAGGTGGAAGTATGGTATCTGGGTTTCCACTTAGGCCATGGGCAGGCGCGTCCCCAAATTAATAAGACAGCAACAATTGTGGCCTGCCCGAGGTCCAAGACCAAAAAGGGGGTGAGACAGTTCCTGGGGCTGGCTGGCTACTATTGGGGGTTCATACCTAATCATTCAGACATCACCAGCCCACTGACTGATCTCACTAAAAAGGGAGCACCAGATCTGGTCCAGTAGATGGAGCAATGCCAACAGGCTTTCTCTAGGGTAAAGGCTGCACTGTGTGTGGGGGCCATTGTTACACTCCCCTGACTTTTCTCTCCCCTTTATTTTACAGACAGATGCGTCGGACAGAGGGCTGGGGGCCGTTCTGTCCCAGAAGGTGAAGGGGGAGGAGTGTCCTGTGCTGTACATTAGCCGGAAGCTGTCAATGTGGGAAGGCAGGTATAGCACGATAGAGAAAGAGTGCCTAGCCATCAAGTGGGCAGTCCTCATCCTCCGGTACTACCTACTGGGATGCCCTTTCACTATCTGTTTGGACCACGCACCCCTCCAGTGGCTCCACTGCATGAAGGATGCCAACACGCGGATCACCCGTTGGTATCTTGCCTTCCAGCAATTTAAGTTTGAGGTGATCCACAGGTCGGGGGCACAGATGGTGGTGGCGGACTTCCTGTCCCATTGGGAGGGGAGTCAGCTTCAGGCCGGACAGCTCCCCGGCCTGAGTCGGGCAGTGGGGGTATGTGGCAGTGGGAGCATGGCCAAGCAGCAGTCTGTGAATGGAAGGTGGGGTCGGGGAAGATAAGTGGCTAAGTCACTCCACCTGCTGTTAATTAGTGTGTGTGTGGTGTGTGTGTGTGTGTGTGTGTGTGTGTGTGTGTGTGTGTGTGTGTGTGTGTGTGTGTGTGTGTTTGGTTGTTACAGGGAGGGAGCATAAAAGGAGAGAGAGAGCAGAGAAAAGGGGCTCTCTCCCCAACCATAACACATGAGTGAGTGAGTGAATGAGTGAAAGGAAGAGAAAGTGAGCAAAAGAAAACTGAAAAAGCAAGCTGAAAAGTAAAAATAAAGAATTTGTGGAAACATCATCTCTCGCCTGCCGTGCTTCTGTGCTCCACCCACATCAGGGTCTTAATACAAATTCATATCACTCTATGTAACCACCACTGTCGATCATGACATCATCCTTGGCTATCCCTGGATGCAGCTACATGATCTACCAATTTCATGGCAAAACAAGGAAATTCTTCAATGGTCACCCACATGCTTCCAGAACTGCCTCTCTCTCAGATCAGAGTAGCTTGTACCTCCATAGAGAGCTCCCAATCCGACTCCATAAACAATATTCCGAATTGTTACTTAGACCTTGCAGAAGTCTTCAGTAAGAGGAAGGCCTCCAGGTTACCTCCTCACAGGCTGTATGATTGCTCAATCGACTTACTGCTAGGTACATCTCCTCCACGTGGTTATATTTATCCCTTGTCCAAAAGGAACAGGTGGCCATGGAGGAATATATTCAGGAGGCTCTCAAACAGGGATACATCCGGCCTTCCAAGGCACCCACATCGGCTGGTTTCTTTTTCGTTGGAAATGAGGAGGTGGACTGAGGCCTTGCATCAAATACAGAGGCTTAAACCAGGTCACTGTAAAATATTCTTATCCTCTTCCCCTGGTTCCAGCAGCTCTTGAACAGCTTTGATCTGCTAAGATATTTTCAAAGCTTGATCGACGAAGTGCATACAACCTGATCCAAATAAGGAGGGGTGACAAATGGAAGACGGCCTTCAGCATGACCGCAGGGCACTTCGAATACTGGGTCATGCCGTATGGCCTTTCTTCGGCACCCAGCGTGTTCCAGTGTTTCATCAACAACGTGCTATGGGACATGCTGGTCAAATATGTCATTGCCTATATTGACGATATCCTGATTTACTCTTCAAATGTCCAGAGTCACCAGGAACATGTCAGAGCCATTCTCAAGCAACTGTTAGAGAACAACCTCTGTGTAAAGGCTGAGAAATGTGAGTTTCATCTAAACAAGATTTTCTTCCTTGGCTATATCATTAGCACCAAAGGAGTGTGCAGGGACTCCTCCAAGGTAGCAACGGTCACATCCTGGCCTACACCCAAGTCAGTAAAGGAGCTCCAACAATTCCTAGGTTTCGCAAACTTTTATCGCTGGTTCATTCGAGGTTTCAGCTCTCTAGCAGCTCCCTAACTACACTGTTGAAGAAGGGCCCCAAGCATCTACAGTGAAACTCTGTGGGCGAGGAAGCCTTTGGTCGACTTAAGCTTGCATTCACCTCGGCTCCTATTCTCCAACACCCTGACCTCACTAAGTCTTTTATCGTGGAAGTAGACGCGTCCGACACTGGGGTAGGGGCCATCCTGTTACAACGCTTTGGGGAGAACCCGAAGCTACACCCCATAGCCTTTTTTTCTAAAAAAAAAATTAACTTCAGCAGAAAGGAATTATGACATGGGGAACAGAGAGCTCCTCGCTATTAAATTAGCCCTCGAGGAATGGCAGCACTGGTTACAGGGAGTCACGCACTCCATCATCCTCATGGACCACAAGAACCTTGAGTATCTCCGAAAGGCCAAGAGACTAAACCCCAGGCAGGCCAGGTGGACATTATTCTTCACCCGGTTCAATTTCTCAATTTCTTTCCATCCAGGTTCCAAAAACACCAAGGCAGATGCATTATCGAGAACTTTCAGTCCTTCTCAACAAACCCTAGCTCTCATCCCATCATCCCATTGCACGGTTTCATGCAATCCATCACCTGGGACCTGGACAAAGAAATAAGCAAGTCTCAGCCCTGAACCCACCCCATTCATCTCCCATGTGCCCAAGCACCTATGCAGTCAACTCATCACCTGGGCTCACTCCTCTCCTGCCACTGGACATCCCAACAGCTGATGTACACACCAAATGCTAAGAAACAGGTACTGGTGGGGGAACACATTGTCCGAAATCAATCAGTTTATCACCTCATGCTCTGAATGCGCCCAAGCAAAGGTCCCGAGAACCCCCCCCCAGCAAGTTATGCCCTCTACCAATTCTGCAAAGACCCTGGTCACATCTGGCGGTTGACTATCACAGATCTCCCACCCTCTCAAGGGAATACCACCATAATGGTAACTATCGATCAATTCTCAAAAGCTCTGAAACTCATCCCTTTACCCGGCATCCCCACAGCTTCTCAGACTGCTGAGCTGTTATTTCAACAGGTCTTCCAATATTATGGCATCCCCGAAGATATAGTCAGTGACCGGGGTCCCCAATTCATCTCACAATTCCGGGCAAGTTTCATGGAAAGGTTGGGAGTATCAGTAAGACTCACATCCAACTACTACCCCCAGTCTAACAGCCAAGTGGAGAGAGCAAACCAGGAGATTGGCTGCTTCCTGAGAATATATTGCATGCGCAACCAGGGGGACTGGGCGTGCTTCCTACCTTGGGTCCAGTATGCACAAAACTCGCTCAAACACTCAGCCACCCAGCTAACACCGTTTCAGTGCATACTTGGCTACCAGCCACCATTGCTTCCCTGGGATGATGCACCCAGCCAAGTACAGGCCGTCGACGACTGGTTTTGACAAAGTCAAACCATCTGGGAGGAGGTCCACCAGCGTCTGGAAGCAGTCAGCGCCAAGTACAAGGAGTATGCAGATAAACAGAGGTGAGACTCCTGACTTCTTCCCTGGCAACAGGGTGTGGGTAGCCACAAAGAACTTGAGAGAATCAAACCCCTGCAAGAAGTTCCAGCCACGGTACATCGGGCCCTTCAAGATCTTGCACTGAATCAATGACACGTCATCCCGTCTTGAACTCCCACTTCACTGTCGAATATCTCCTACATTCCACATTTCATACCTCAAACCTGCTATCCCAGGGCCCCTTGCCCACAGCTCACCAGACCAGGAACACTCTGCACTCAATCTTGAGGGAGAACCAGTTTACCAGGTAAACAATATCCTTGACTCCAGACGTCAAGTAGGCCAAATCGAGTACTTGGTAGATTGGGAAGGATATGGACCTGAGGAACAAAGTTGGGTTGAGTCCAAGGACATTCATGACTCACTCTTGAAGCAAAAGTTTCATTCCTAGTATCCTAACAAGCCAGCACCCAGAGGTAGAGGTCATCCTAGAAAGAGTGTAGCTCCCAGAGGTAGCTCCTCGGGAAGATGTCTGTCAGTAATCCCAGTGTGAAGGAGCAGACTACAAACACTCAGGACTACAACTCCCATGACACACAGCACCCTCTGTCCCCAGCCTACTGAACTACAGTTGTCACACATTTCCTTAATCACCGCTTCCACTATTTAAGCCACTCATTCACACCACTCCAGTGCGAAGTATCATCCTGCCATTTCAGTACCTACTGAGCCTTGTACCTTTTCTGACTGTCTCTTGCATTTCCTGACCTTTTGCTATTTCCTCTCCATTTTCGCTCTTTGTCTTTTCCACGTCACATTGTCCACCCATCACCTGACCCTTGCTAGTTTACTGACACCAACTCCAGGTCACACATTTTGGTTTTGTTGACAGTCTGCTGATCTGCTTAATTATAATTACAGGTTGACTCAAAGTTAGTGATTTTAAGAAAAACATCTTCACCTTAGTAACTGCTGAAAGATTATATATTTTTCTTACTTAAAGAAAACCAGTTAATTGTTGGACTATAATGAATGTGCATACAGATTTGAGCATCCAGCCTGTAATTTGGTTGTTCCTATAAAATAACAGGTGCACAAATATTTATTAAATGTTATTTATTTATTTGGCCTGAACCCTTTTTCAGAGCCATGATGTCACTGAATAATACTCAAAACCTTTTGAGAAACAGGAGTTGAGAAATTGCCAGTACTGTCATATAATCTGTAATATTGCATAAGACTCCAAGTGTCCTGTTTCAAAGAGCACATAGTTTGGTACAGGCTTTAGTACATAACACATGTAGTGTCAGACTGTTACACTATAAGTGTTTATTTAAAATGGCAATTTTGTTATGGATGATCGTACTGAAGAAAGAAGAAATTCCACTTCATAAATTCTATTAACTATGCACAAAAAAAACCTTGAAAATGGTACAGTGGCATAAAAATAATATTACAGTGAAAAAATAAAGAAAAATGGAAATAGTATTCTGTATGCATATTACTCAGGTTTCAATACAAAGAAATATGCTATCAGAGGCTATACTGTAACCACAAATTAGAAAAAACTGGGACAGTACGGAAAATGCAAATAAAGAAAGCAGTGATTTCTAAATTTACTTGACTTGTATTTCATTGTGACAGTATGAACTCAAGATATTTCATGTTTTGTCTGGTCAACTTCATTTCATTTGTTAATATACATCCATTCCTGTGATTCAGGACTGCAACACATTAAAAAAAAAGTCAGGATGGGGCAATTTAGGGCTTGGAATGAGGCAAAACAATTAAATAATGATGTGATTTGAAACATGTAATATCAATAGGTGATTTGATACAAAATTAGTATCCAGGAAAAGTCAAGTCTTTGAGGAGCAACGATGGGCTGAGGATTTCCAGTTTGTCAACAAATGTGTGAGAAAATTGTTTAAAAACTATGTTCCTCAAAGAAACATAGGAAGGGATTTGGATATTTCACCCTCTACAATGTATAATATCATATCGTTAAATGATTCGAGGAATGTGTGTGTAAAGGGCAAGGGCACAAGTCTAAGTTGAATATTCGTGATCTCTGATCCCTCAGATGGCACTGCATCAAGAACCGTCATTCATCTATAGCTGATATAACCACATAGGCTTGGGATTACTTTGGTAAACCTTTGTCAACTACTACAATTATGGAGTTACAACCACAAATGCCAGTTAAAACTTTATTGTGCAAAAAGACAGTCTTATCTTAAAGTGATGGTTCGGAGTAAATTCACCCTAGGGTCATTTGAACCGTGACATCCAGCCAAGTAGCCCACCTGAAGTTTTTTCTACCTTGGCTGAATATTAGCCGAGTTATTGAGTTATCCCGAATAGCTTAGTACAAGCGCTAACGGACCCTGCCAGTATCTCCAAAATTACCACACTAAAATCACATGCCATGACACCAAACTTCCACAGTAGTACAAATATGGTCTGTA
>JAODXR010000020.1:14680073-14690718 GCA_028877395.1 Cathorops festae
AGGAAACCCACGCGGACACGGGGAGAACATGCAAACTCCGCACAGAAAGGCCCTCGCCAGCCATGGGGCTTGAACCCGGACCTTCTTGCTGTGAGGCGACAGCGCTAACCATTACACCACCGTGCCACCCTAGTTAGATTACTCGTTACTAAAAAAAAAAGTAACGCCGTTTATTTCTAACCCCATTATTCCCATCACTGCTGAACATGTAGGTTAGAGTCTGAGTGATCGTGTTGCTTTGTTTAAAAAAATTTTTTAAGTATTGTTTGTGTGTAAATACTGTACACGGATTGAGTGAGTAAAAACGTATTTAAATTCTTCAACCAGGAAAACCCCACATGTGAACAAGTGTATGGAATTGAAGATTGAGATTTGAAAAACCTTATTCGAACCACTCCAGATTGGTTTGAACGCTCCTAATCCTTCTCATAATCAGTCCTTGAGGCAGTTCATTGGGTCTAACTTGGCCTTTCCCTCTCCCCTCCTACACAGAGAAGCAAGGTCCGGAGCGGAAGCGCATTAAAAAGGAGCCCACCAACACCAGGAAGCCAAGCTTGCCGTTCGGGATGGGCATGCCAGGAATCCGGGCTGGGTACCCGCTGTCAGAGCGGCAGCAGGTGGCTCTTCTTATGCAGATGACAGCGGAGGAGTCAGTAAACAGTCCAGGTGCGTGCTTGTCATGAGCGCCACGTCCTGCAAGCTCCCACAAGCTCTCACTGTCCCTGCTGCTCTCTCTCCTCTCTCTCCCTCTCTCATGCCATGCTTCGTTAAAACACACACCACAGTACTTAATTAGAATTCCATTTAACAAGATAACCCTCATCAATTCCCATTACGACAGTGAAATAGACCACAGTCTGAATCCACTGCTGTATGACAATGGAAGTGTTTGTACACGTCTTCTAAACATTTCTTTACTCTTCAACTTGACTGTGCGTTTGTTTTTCTCTTACACTGGCCAGCTTGTTTTTACAAAGTGGCATCAGAGAAGTAGGGAAGTGAAAACTGTTGCATTGGGTATCGCCGAGTAATCTTAAAAGGTTTATTCGTGCACTCTGAATTGTGCACCAAACCATACGTAGTTTTATTATTTCAAGCGCACTTGCCTCTTTACTCAGATTTTCCTCTTCGTCTTCAAATGGTTGCACATATTTAATTTTAACAAAAGGGGAAAAAATGTACCTGCTGTGAATATTTAAAATTCTCACCATGCACACAAGTATTGTTTTCTGCTGACTAAAGAAGAAAAAAAGTTCAAAGTGCTGTCTGCTAAAGCATTGGTTCTTAACAAGTTCCTACATCTCCAACCTAAATCCAGGCATTTTTCTGCATCTAGTGCATCACATCGAATGTACTAAACACACTGAGAATTTTAAATAAATGCCATTCTGGATGATACCACCCAAAAGCCAACTGTAACAAACCATTTCCTTTAATCTTTCTCGTAAGAGAGAATAAACGAGACCAGAAAACAAGAGGCCACTGTTTTGAGCTGTGCATTCGTTGCCCAAGACTGCCATCCGGAGGCAGCTTTGAGTCGTCATGACCTTTTCAGCATGCAGTGTGTTACACTTGGACTCCATTGCACTGTGTGTCATGTGCCTCACAAATGCAGTTCTGTTTGGTTTTATTTTTAGACACAACACCAAAGCATCAGTCACAGTCAAATCTGGGTCAGAAGGGAACACCAAACTCCGCCTCAAAAACCAAAGACAAAGTGAATAAGCGGAATGAGAGAGGTGAAACACGGCTGCACCGGGCAGCCATCCGCGGTGAGGTGCGCCGCATCAAGGAGCTCATCAGCGAGGGAGCTGATGTGAATGTAAAAGACTTTGCAGGTGAGGAGTGCATTCATTGTTGCAGCCTGAGAAACAGTACAAAACTACAAATAAGGAACGATTGTCATGTTTAAGAAGAGAAATAAAAAAAACAAAAACGTCTGTTACGTCTTCCAGGCTGGACCGCACTGCATGAAGCATGCAACAGGGGGTATTACGAAGTGGCCAAGCAGCTGCTGGCAGCCGGGGCCGAGGTCAATACCAAGGGCCTGGATGATGATACGCCTCTACATGATGCGTCAAACAATGGCCACTTTAAAGTAAGCTTTGTTCAAGCATGATTAGTACATCGAACCAGGGTTTCATGGCACTTTTTTTCCAGGAATTTTTCAGCTAGTGAGCAATTCTGTTTAATCCAGCCATTCAGACTTTTTTGGTTCTTTGTTTTCTAGGTGGTGAAGTTACTTTTGCGGTATGGAGGGGACCCTTGTCAAAGCAACAGAAGGGGGGAAACGCCGCTGAAGGTTGCGAACTCTCCAACCATGCTTAATTTGTTGCTTGGAAAAGGCACTTACACTTCTAGTGAGAGCTCATCAGGTATGTGCTGTATATACATTTCTTTTAAAAAGCCAAATACAAATCTTGAAGTTCTCTCCAGTAATTTTTTTTTTTTGTGTGCCATCAGAATCTTCAGAGGAGGAGGACGCGCCATCGTTTGCCCCATCTAGCTCTGTTGATGGCAATAACACAGATTCAGAGTTCGAGAAGGGCTTAAAGCTGAAAGGGAAGCCCCTCGACCCGCCCAAATCCATCACCACGCCGGTCAAGGACGAATACGAGTTTGATGAGGATGACGAAGAGGAGCGCGTCCCGCCTGTGGATGACAAGCATTTGCTCAAAAAAGACTTCCGCAAGGATCCCGTCAGCAAGGTCAACAACTTCATCTCCATCCCCAAGATGGAGGTGAAAACTTATTCCAAAAGCAACTCACTCACACCAAAGAAGCCTGTGCGTCGGATACTGTCAGATAGCAACAGCTCAGATGAGGATGACCGGACGTTGTGTTTCACGCCAGCACCCACGCCAAGGCAATCTGCTGCTCAGAGCAACACCAAGAGTAGAGACTCGAACACGTTGTGCTCCAAGCAGCAGAAAGACAAAAGCAAAGTCAAAAAGAAGAGAAAGAAAGAGACAAAAAATAACATCAGTAAGGAGGTGCGCTTTGGCAAAGTGAACGACAAGTTCTGCACCTCTGACTCTGAGACGGGCGATATGGAGAGTGAGGATGATAAGGGCTCAATGCCTGTTTCGAACTGTGTGAAGGATTCTACAACTTTGAGCCTTAAAGAATCTAGCGTATTCAGCTCACTGTCTGTGTCTTCTTCGTCCTCTTCTCATGGGAGTTTGGGCTCTCAGAAGCTTACACAATCTCTGGCAGAGCAGCACCCGAAACAGTGGAGGACAGATGGTTGGAAGACTGTGTCCTCCCCAGTTTGGTCTGATGTCAGCTCCCTCTCCGACTCAGTCAGAACGAGGCTTTCCAGCGAGTCTGACTATTCCTCTGCAGACTCGAGTGTTGAGTCAATAAAACAGGTGAAGAAGAAAGCACAGGAGAAGAAGAAAAACAATACGCATGCCAGTGTGCTAGACAAAAAGAGCTCTGACTTTTATAAGAACTCAAGCATGGATGGAGCCGCTTCTAAAACAGACAAGGACGGAAAGGTATTGAAAAAACACAAAGTAAAACATAAACACAAAAATAAAGAAAAGGAGAAGGTTGCAACTTTAGTGTTGAATCAAGACATGAATGAAAAATTTGTCAAGAGCATTTCCTTCGACTTTGACGATTCTCGACAAGAGTCACCTTCCGAAAGCAAAGTCAAACTCTCCAAACATGAAAAAGATCATTTTAAGAAAGAGGACAGGTTGTCAAAAGTTAAAGCTGAAGATAAAGACTGGACAGGGAAAGAAGTTCAAAGAGTATCTAAAGAAGAGAAGTCCAAGAAAACAAAGGAGTCGAATAAAGATAGAGCGATTAAAGATGAAAAGGACAAATCTTTAAAAACTGAAAAGGAGAAAGGGATGAAGGACAAAGAAAAGCCTAAAGAGGAAAAACAAAAATCCCATAAAGAGGATAAAAAGAAAAAGTCCAAGGATAAGTCTCTCAAAGCAGAAAAAAAGAGTGAGCAGAGAGAAGAGAAGCATTTTAAGGTGGAAAAAGACAAAACTGTAAAAGAGGAAAAGTCAAAGAAAGATAAGACCCTCAAGGAAGAACCGGACTATGAGGACTATGATATGAAAAATCCTTTTTTAGAGGATACCAAGATGAGCGCATCCGATCATGACCGATGGCCATCAGACCTTTCCTCTGACAGCTCTCTCTATGAAGATGATAGTTGGGATGCCCCCATGAAAGACTACAAAGCCAATAACAATTCTGTGAAACTGATTGTGGAAACGATGAAAGACGAAAACAGGGACCGGAAAAAGGACGGCAAAGTTAAAGACAAGAAGTCGGAGCATGGTGACAAGCGCTTTGACAAAGATCTTATTTCCAAGAAAAAAGAGAAGGAATCCTCTGACAAAGGAAGCGACAAAGGAAGCGAAAAGAAAAAAGACTGGACTGACAAACAAAAGCTGAACTCCAGTCATTCCGAAAAGGAGAAGAAACGAAAGGAATCGGCTGATGGAGTCATCAAAGAGAAGAAAGAAAAGGAGTCCGAGTGCGGCAGGGACAGGAAAGATTCCTACGAGTTTACCAAGGAGCGTAAAGACTCCAAAAGCAAAACGGAATGCTTGAGAGATGAATACAGCATCGAGACCTTCTTCAAATCCGAGAGTGAAACTACGCCGAAGTCTGATCCCAGGGAGAGGAACCACTCTGGAAAAGAAAAGGAGAAGAAGGGGGATGGCGTGGAGAAGAAGGACAAGTTAAAAGGTGAAAAGCACAAAGATAAGCCTAAAGATCGAAGTTTGGACCAGGAGAAGCCTGAGAAAAACTTGGTGGACAGGTCTTTGAAAGATAAAGACATTGAAAGGAGCTCCAAAGACAAGAAAGATGGGGCTAAAGATAAACACAAAGATTCTCACAGTAAGGAGAGGAAGATGTCATCTGAGCAGAGTAAAGACAAGAAAGAAAAAATATTCCAAGACAAACATGGTGAAAGGGAAAAGGATTTTCTTGAATTTAAAAAGGAAGAAAAGAAGAGTGAAAAGGTGAGGGAGAAGACCTGGTATAAAATTGAGGATATATTCACGGATGAGAGTGAAGATGAGAGTGATAATTACAACGGAGGGGTGGCAAAATTGAGCGATTCTTTTGGACTATTGGACTCTCTCCGTAAAGACTCCACGCCTGATAGAGATGACCTAGATATCCTGACGGATAAACACAGGAAGTATTCTGGGGAGGGGAAACAACACTCGACAGAAAATAAGAAGGAAAAGGAGCATAAAGATAAAAAGAAAGAAAAGATGTTTGATGCAGGAAAAGAGAGAAAAGGCTCAATGGAAAAACACAAAGATAAGAAAGACAAGGATTCAACTGATATAAAACACAAGGACCGCAAAGACCGAGCGTCTGTGGACTCGAATCAGGAAAAGAAAATCCGACAGAAACCAACAGACAAGAGGGAGCTCACTGAGGAAAAGGGCAAAAGCAAATACAAAGACAAACCAGACCATCTGAAAGATAGAAAACTTTCTAAGGGCAGTGGTGAGAATGAGAAATCCTTGCTTGAGAAGCTAGAGGAGGAGGCCATGAATGACTACAAAGATGATTCCAATGATAAGAACAGCGAGATGTCATCAGACAGTTTCACAGACCGGGGGCATGAGCCAGTTTCAAGCAGCTTCTATGACTCCTCAAATATCACCTTGCCAGATATGTCAGAGGATCGAAGAGAGTCACTGTCCATCTCTAACCCACAGGACAAATTCAGAGAAAAAGAGCGGCATAGGCATTCCTCTTCCTCATCCTCCAAAAAGAGTCATGACAAGGAGAAGGAGAAGGGCAAGAAAGAGAAAGCTGATAAGCGGGACAAGTCGGAGGAGCTTAGAGAGTCCTTTGGCCGCAGAGAGAGCCTGCCGGTTGAGAAAGAGCCCATGCCCCTGGAAGCTGATCCATATACTTTTCCATATGGTTCCAAGGGTGATGGAGAGGATGACTTGGACAAAACTCTGGAGTTTGAAAAGGAAATGTCCAAAAAGGATAAGACAAATAGCATCATTACTAGCGAAAAGATTAAAGACAAAAAGAAGAAAGAGAAGCATAAGGAAAAGGTCAAAGAGGAGAAACACAAATATTCAGATGGTTTTGGGTCTTTCCGACACATCAAAGACGAGCAAAAATCTGGACTGAAAGAGAGCCCTCAAGTCACAAATTTAAAAGACAAGTCGAAAGAAGATAGTCCAAAGTTTGATGGCAAAAACAAGGACAGAAATCGGGACATTGCAGACAAAGATAGAACAGATTATAACAAGACCAAGGATAAGCTCAATGACGGCGACAAGCTCAGCCAGTCAAAAGACACCACCCGGAAAGACACTCGCCCACGTGAGAAACTTCTGGTTGATGGTGATCTCAGACTAACGAGCTTTGGTAAAATGCTTAGTTTAAAGGATCAGGAGAATGAAGAGCGCCATAAGAGACACAAGGAGAAGATGAAACAAATGGAGAAATTAAGGCATAAATCAGGAGATCCAAAGTTTAAAGAGAAAATCAAGTCCAGCGAAGATCTCAAAAAGAACCGTAGTGATCTCTCATCTAAGAAGACTGGCACATTAGACTCTGCTTTGAAAGACAAGAAACTTAAAGATGTGAGCATTCCATCTCAGATGATGTCCCCTGATAGAAAATCACAGCCACTGGACAGCCAAAACTCAAAAGACTGGCTAGCAGGCCACCAGATGAAGGAAAATCTTCCTGCTTCTCCACGACCTGATCAGAACAGGCCAACAGGGGTCCCCACTCCTGCATCTGTGATTTCATGTCCAAGCTATGAGGAAGTCATGCAGACTCCTCGTACACCATCCTGCAGTACAGAGGACTACCAAGAAATCATATTCGACGGACTCGACTGTCAGAACTCTTCCGCAATGACCATGTCAATGAACGCCTGCTCCCCGACGTTCTTTGATAGATACACGTCACAGAACTCATCCCATAGTTTCCCAGAAGGAACCTGCATCACACCAGCGAAAAATATGCAGTTACCCCTCGAGAGTCGATCAGTCACCTCTGACGTCAGAAGACCTCTAGAAGAAGAGTTCAAAGCAGAAGCTGACAAGTTTCTTCGACAGCAAAATGCACCTCAAGAATTCGAGTCTTCTGCCTCACATCTTTCTGAAGACAAAACCCTCCCAATGGAGAGACTCGATGGTCTTTCGTCTTCATACCCCTCACCTCACATTAACATGCTGTCTCCAAGGCCTGATTCAGCACAGCCTGTACCCGATAGAGCTTCTGCAGCCAGTTCTGGGAACGATGCCAGTGAACTCCCTCCAGAGAGTATGTACAGTTATCTCATGAAGCCCTCGACTCCAGTCCATAGATCTGACGCTCAGTGTCTGGACATAGCTGCTCCTCTGACACCAGCTCCTGCGGCTTTGCCTCCAATGGACATTGATGATCTGTCTGAACCACATCAAAGTGAGCCCAGTTTGTTGCCCTCTGATCCAGTGAGTGGCAGTGAATATTTACCTCCCCTTGTTGAGGAGCAGGATGAAGATGAGGAGGATGATAATGAAGAGGAGGAAGAGGAGGAGGACGATGAAGAGGAGGATAATTCGGAGGAAACGGCTGAAACTCGGATTGCTTCAGATCAGGCCATGCAGTCTACTGAAGACCCCACGTATTCTCTTGGATTAGAAGATTCTGTCATGAAGACTTGGGCTGACTCTCTAGATCGTAGAGAGCCTGAAGTCCTTCCACTGACACCCACTCATCCTCAAGATAATAACATGGAAAACTCTTGTGATCAGTCTATTGGGTGGAACTCAGATGGTCTTATGAAATCTCCCCATGAAAGTTATGGAGAGGTTGAAGCTGCGGTTTCAAAGATCAGCAGTCCATATTCACACTCTGATTGTGACCTTCCACCTATTCCGACCGCAATACCTGTCCACTCATCCATGACACCCCCTTATTCTACATATTCCAGGTCATACCAACACATTTCAGAAAGTCATTATGACGTACAGAAAGACGGCGTAGAGGATATTTCTTCATCACCGAGACCCGAAGCAGAGTCTGCAGAATCCAACTTCATGCCACCCTCCTCAGCTCGACTAGAAACCTTCTTCACAGATATCAAACCACATGTTGAGGAGAATCAAATGGACATTGAGCCATCGTGTGTGGCACAAGAGAATAGAGAAGAATCACTCAGTTACCCTCAGGGCAGTCTTGCCCAACCAGTAAGCTGTGAGTCTCACTGGGTTGACCCCTTTCCTAACGCAGTTGACGAGCTAGATCCTTTGAGTCCGTTCTCTTTGACGGAACTTGCCTTCCCAGAAAAAGAGATGCATGAGCCTGACGTTACAACCTCAGAGACAGCAGAGAACAAACATCCCCCTCCTGTCCCAATAAGACCTTTGGAAGCAAGCAAAGAGCTTGGGGTATTAGATGTTGGCTTTCCCAGTTTGACCAAGCCTCCATGCTCGCCTGTAGTTGTTCCTCCATGCGAGTCTGCTCAGGATTTGGAGCCAACTGCCCATGAAGAGAGCTACAGACCCCAACATGAGCTCGAACCAGAACCTCACAACATTCAAGATGTTCCATCAATTAAAGAAACCATCC
The DNA here is from genome assembly GCA_028877395.1 of Cathorops festae. NCBI lineage: Eukaryota > Metazoa > Chordata > Actinopteri > Siluriformes > Ariidae > Cathorops > Cathorops festae. The sequence continues at coordinate 14,688,651 of JAODXR010000020.1, forward strand.
AGGAAGATGTGCATCTGTTTGATGACCATGATGAGGGTGACGGCAACATGTATTCAGATGTTGATGGAGAGAATGACCAGGAATATAGACAGAAAGACACAGCCCCTGATATGCTGGTGGCAGTAACACCATGTTTGGAACCACTGGCGCCTTTAAAATCGGATCAAATTGCGTCTAATCCCGTGGTTGTCTTGGGTACATCGTGCAACTCTTGCCCCCCTGCTCCAGTCTTGACTGTCACATCATCCAGCACCCCCCAAATATCAGAAACTTTGGAGACAACGGTCAAACTCCCAGTTGCACCTGCCACAACTGAGGCCCCCAAAAAGGTTGAGGAGATAGCTCCAAGAATGACTCGCAATCGCGCACAGATGCTGGCCAACCAGAGTAAGCAGAACACTGCGACAAGTGTCTCATCTTCCACAACCTCCTCTCCTGTTACGACAAGCATCACTACTATTTCTCCATCCTCTCTTACCTCTGGAGAGAAGGAGCCGATCAGTACCATCCCTGCTCAGGCTTCAGCTCCTGTTCTCGTTACCAAATCTAAAGGCCGCACTGAGGAGGAGGATGGCCAGACGCAGCATCCTCGCAAAAGGAAGTTCCAGAAATCAGGCCAGCAACAAGTACAGGTTCAACTCGTCAACACGGCGATGCAGCAAACACGGGAGATGATACAGCAAACGTTAGCAGTTATAGTGAATGCCATCAAGCTGGATGAAATTGAGCCATACCACAGCGACCGCTCCAACCCTTACTTTGAGTACTTACAGATCCGCAAAAAGATCGAAGAGAAACGGAAAATCCTTTGCTATATAACACCACAAGCTCCTCAGTGCTATGCAGAATACGTGACATACACCGGCTCCTACCTGCTAGATGGCAAACCACTGAGCAAACTACATATCCCAGTGGTAAGAACAGCGTTTTGCACAATAACACTACCTTTGTTGCGTTTACACAACTTTATAACAAACATTAGGAAACCAGCATTTCAAAATTTATACCAAAAGAGAGATTTTCGGTTCTGTCCTGCAGATTGCTCCACCTCCATCTTTGTCTGAGCCCTTGAAGGAGCTCTTCAGACAGCAGGAGGCAGTAAGGGGGAAACTGCGACTGCAGCACAGCATTGAGCGGGTAAATCCACCAACTTCATCACCCACACACTGCCTGTTTCCTACCCCTGAATCCCTTAGCATGCTTTAGGAGTCATCCTGTTAAAATTGATCGCTCAGCATTAAACCTTTTCGAGTGATCAGGTTTTCTGTATAATAGAAAAGCCCTGTATCTTGAAATGTTTTTTTTTTTCCAAACTGTACAAAGTATGGCATAATACAGTCAAATTTCTCATTTCATCTTGCACTCATCTGATGTTTGGAAAATTCTACGTACCACCTTAATCAAACCTTATCGCAAGGGTCAGAGTGTCTAGACTGGCCTTACGAACGTCTCGAAATTTTATTTTCCTTTTCTATAGGAAAAGCTGATTGTGTCCTGTGAACAAGAGGTCCTGCGAGTTCACTGCAGAGCGGCCAGAACTATTGCTAATCAGGCTGTCCCGTTTAGCGCTTGCACCATGCTTCTGGATTCCGAGGTTTACAATATGCCATCAGAGAGCCAGGTAGGTAAAATACCTTTACTCTCACCGTGAACCAGCCTCGCATCTCAATGCTAACAGTTCCACAGGTGTAGAATAATTTGCTAAATCCTGATGTGTTTTAACAGGGGGATGAAAACAAATCTGTGAGAGACCGCTTTAACGCCCGGCAGTTTATCTCTTGGATTCAAGACGTGGACGATAAATATGACCGCATGAAGGTGAGGGTCTTACTGATGGAATTCTTATGCTGTACATACTGATGCACTACTTAAAGGAAAACTCCGGAGTGAAATGCTTTCTAGGTCTATTTTCGGATTATTGGGAGTGCATACGTTGAGTTGTTACCACAATCATGTCAATCGGATGTGTTTTGAGAAAGTTCGTTTTTTGCGATTTCAACCGGAAAGCGCTAACACGGCAGTGCGCGGGGCATGTCTTTTTGCCGATACAAAACGCTAGTTTTAAAAC
>JAODXR010000020.1:16813962-16824526 GCA_028877395.1 Cathorops festae
TTAAAATGTATCCAAGCAGCACTTTTTTTGGGGGGGGCGGCTCCAGAATGACACTTTGTCTAAAACAATCTTTAGCGAGAACTGATGTCTTAGTTCTTTCTGATGTAATGGAAACGTGTCACAAGGTGCCACACTGCAATACACACACATACACACACACACACCTACCTCTGCTTAAAGCTCAGCGCATACAGCACATACCTTTCTCCAGAATACAACAAAACCCAATGGCTGAAAAGCTAAGCATAAAACATTCACACACTCGCACTTTCCTGCTCTCCCCTCCAGAGAAAAAGCACTCACCGATTTCCCGTTGTAGTAATACATCAGAGAGTTGCTGCCCATTCCAGGCACGGGGTAGGCGCAATACATGATAAAGCTTCAGCTTCAGACTGAGCAACGCTCAGCAAGTGCACCGTCTCAGAGCAGCACACAACCACGAAAACCTCTAACGCTCCCTAGGCATACATCCAACCGGCTTGAGACACACTTATTCCTTTAGCCTTGGCCTCCACACATGGATCTACTCATAGAGACCTTATGCAAAGCGGGGCTGAACCATTTTAGCCGGCGGTTAGGGGGGAGGGGCCTCTATCCCCTAAGCTTCGTAAGTGCTGAGCCAAAAGGAGTGGAGAAAGAGGGAGGGAGCGTCGAGAGGGAGGGCGCATGGGGGAAAGTGTGGTTTAGTGGTTTTCCCCAAAAAAAATGAGGGAGGGAGGGATTGAAAACAAATGCGTGAATGTAGCTAAGTAAAAGATGAGTAAAATAGTAGATGTTCAGACAGGAGGGGAAAATTGTCTGACCTGATGTTTCATCGCTATACTAAAGAACTTAAAAGCAGGTTTTAGTACCAAGATGACAGGTCTTTTGTTCACATCAGGAGAGGCTGGGTTTGAGACACGAGACTTACTCAAAGACTTTTCACTCACTTAATGAAAAAAGCAAAACTGTCAAACTACCTGGTGTGTGTATGTGTTTATAGGCCACGTACTGGAACATGGACTCACACCGAGTTTGCTCTGAAGTGAACTTTGAAGTCAGTAGTGTTGTTTCAGTAGGCTTCCTGCCATGTGGCCACGGAAAACACAGCGAGTTGTTGAACACATCCAACAGCTGCAAAGGAGTCGGGCCTGACAGCAAGCTCACAGCGCTGCTCAATTTCCTCTCTCTCTCTCTCACACACACACACACACACACACACACACAGCTCCCTTTCTTTAACCAGTCCTTAGTCCCCCTCATGGGCCTCTTGTACACAGCCATGGGGGTTACAACCCAAACAGTCAGTCTCTCTCTACACACACACACTAAGGGAGGAAAGGGGGGAGGCCAAGGCTGTGGACAATTTAGGTAGGAAGAGAGGAAGACATAGAAAAGGAAGGACAGAAATGGCAATGGAAAAAAAGAGACACACACACACACACACATCTCCTGCTGTGGTGAGGAGGGAGGGAGTGCTGTGTGCTACGGCGAGTCCCTTTAAAGCCCACTCTAGCCAGACCTGCTCTTTCATGTGTCTCTCTGCAGGCGTGCTGGCCCAAACACTGCCCCCTAGACCCATTCACAACATTACTGTTATGGAAAGATGAAAGACATCCCGCCATCCCACCCCCTCTCTGAAAACGATACTTTATGTTTTCCCCCCTAATTCCATTATTATTTATCCCTCTTTCTTCTCCAAGCGAGACTCTTTTAAACTGTTCCAAGGCCGTGAAATCGACAGGCTGGTACCGTTTTAAAATCTGGAGCCATTTCAAGTTGATGCTTTGAGGGCGGTGCCATGATAGAAGTGTGTTTGAAGGCTCCGAAAACCAAGTCCAGATAAGGAATGCACCACCAAGAAGAGACAATGGGGGGGGACCCAAAACACCTCGGACACCCCAAGCAGAGAAAATCATGGACATGTGTCCATATTCTTCACAATATAGAACGATTTTATTCCCAGAGGAATGAAAGTGAGGTTAGTGCATGAGGAACATATTGTTCCAGCAACTAATGACACAACAGCGGCCATGTTAAATTCAGACGATACGAACTATCACACTGATACACCGCAACAATCACAAGAGCTATGGATTCACTGAAGATGACACAATGGGACACACACACACACACACACACACACACACACACACACACACAAAGGAGTGACTAACTAGGAGCAGAGAAAATCATGGACATATCTAGTGTCCACTGTACAGAAGTGCTTTATTCTCATCGGGTTGAAAAGGAAGTTGGAACATTTTGTTCCGTCGACCAAGGCAAGGCTTTATTGAATTTGGCTGCACAAGTGAACGCTTGGTGGCACCGATACACAGCAATAGCTGCAGGCTGGTGAAGATGGGCTCCACCAAGCATGAGAGTGTCAATCGTATACATCGTCAGAAAGTACTGCTGCTTTCTGACGCATCGTCATCAGACTGAACACGCCATCACAACCACAACAGCATAAACACTTGGGCACCATCACCTGTGCTTATATGATGACTGCATTTCACTTTAGAGTGACAAACTGCCAAAAATAGTGGGTGAAATCGCTAATGTTGCTGGTTGACAGACATCCGTCAGCTGTTTCTGCTTTGACCTGCCGCCTAGTGGATACAGATGTAGTTACACATACAACAGAATTAGAGTGTGCAGCCTGTTTGCAGACTCTACCGCTAATGGCCTTTTTCCACCCGCAAGGTCCCGGTGTCATAAGGTACCAAATCTGGAATTGTTTCATGAATTTTCTCCATAAAAAAAGGTTTCTCAGCTGCCAATATCAGCTCAGCTCCAGCACCAAGATGATCAGGAGCTTTGAGCTGATATGTTCATTTCAACATTTTAGTCATATGACTGACATTAAATAAATAAAGAAAGAAAGAAAGAAAAAGAAAGAAAGCGTGAAATTTAATATCACAATCATAAATTACTGGAAACAAACTTTTTCTGGCAGTTACAATTATGAAGTAAATATGGTAATGTTAAAAAACTATATTTAGCATCTGCAGTGTATTAGGAAGCTCAGATTTCAAATCTTAACCAACAACATTTGTTAAAAAGGTGAGTTGGTTAAGTAAAGCAAGAACAGTACATGGTGTTGGTGGTGTGTAAGCTTAAAGGAGATACGCAGAACCTTTATTTTTAAATACATTTGAGTGGATAGTATCTCCACCCTTGACTCTTGTATGATGCATAAATGGGAATAAAAAATATATATATATTTTTTGGGAGTTAAAATCGACTGCAAAGTTGGCATTGGAACTGCCCCGCTGAGCCAGCCAGCCGAGTGCATGACGTCATAGTGGGAACCGGTTTTGACAGCTATAGACCAAAATCATATAAATACAAATTTATGGTGAAAGTACGAAATACCATTACCGACTTGCTCAACTAAGACTGATTTGACTTCACTGATTGTGGGTTGACTCTCATGAAAACAGGATAGGTGTTATAACTTATGCAACATACATGTACATGCATGCATTTTCACTGATCAAACGTAAAAGGCTAATTAAATAATCAGATGAACTGAGATGATCACATTCTGAAGCAAATTAAATAATCTTATACCGGTAACTTAAACACACAATACAAGTTACATGTATTCATCTAAATGCAGGTAAACAACGTGTTGTTTTTGTTGATTTATATCCAAATGAGAGTCACAGCTTACTCATCTGTGTTCTCGCTTCTTGAAGGCCGATCTTGTGGCTGATTGTTTTGAAACAATCTTACTTTCAATTGTTCGTTCAGTTCTCCGTTCATTCGCTTCTTCCGCGTAAGGGCGAGATGGCAGCGATATCCAGTTTAGAAATCAGACAGCTGCTACACTCATTCTCTATTTTCTCCATACTGGGTACTCCGCCATTACTGCTCAGCTTAGGTGATTACTAAAACCTAGGATGGAGCGGGATATCACCATTTTTAGCAACAAGCGCGGGGAGATCACTGCCTGAGCAATATGTCCTGTCTTGTTCCGTCCTGGATTTTAGCAACAACCCTTGGCTCACCCTCCAGGAGGACTAGTGCAACTGAACTCACTTTAAAAAAATTCAAGAAAATAAATAATTTCCTTGTCTTGTTTTATTTTTTATTGTTGATACTGCACCCTCTTTCAATACAGGCTTTTAACCAACATTCCTCAACAGATCAGAGGTTTCGTACCAGTCTTCAGTAAAATGTGCAGAGCAGAGGAGAGACCACTTTATAGGCACCCAATGTGTCCATGAATTTCTCACCAAACGCGTCGAAATCTTTGCAGTTTGAACATTCTTGGGCCATGAATGCAACATAAATCCACCTTCTGTCGTGTTGCTACACAAGCCAAAAACACATCTACGTGGCATGGTGATGAATTAGCTCAAAATGGCGAATCGGAGTTACAGTTAGCTCTGTGTTTTAGTATAGCGGAAATGGCGATGAGACCGATAGACTTGCTGTTATGACATTACTGACGTCAAGGTCATTCACTCAGACTGCTACCTATATAAATCACTTTCATCGGAAAAATTACTATAATAGATTAATTGTTAGCGCTTAAAACTATTCCTGTGCCATTCTTGAGGCCTCAAGGCGCTTATAAACTAAAAGTGAGGCCATGGCTCTGCGTATATGCTTTAAGAAGTTTGCATTTATCGTAATGCTGGAACTAAATACAGACTACTGGCTGGTTTACATGCCCCCTGAACACCACTCAAAAATAGCCTTTTTGTACACAAGATGATTCTGTCTGTCTTATACCCTGTATAACGGCTTTCACTGAGAACCTGCAGCCTTCCAGTATCTCAATAGTCCTGATACCTGCCCAGCTCTCCTGCTACTTTGCAGCACATAGCTGGAGGATGAGCCTTATCTAGATCATGACATTATATTCACACTTATCTAGATCATGACATTATACTGTCCTTCACTGAATGGAATCAGGAGTTCTTGGCCAGGTCCTTGGTCAACACCTTGAGAAACAGAAAATGACACAAGCAGAAAAATTCTTCCTCATTTGAACACAACTATTTTATATTCCCAGACAGACTTCATCCCAAACCCACCTACTCCGCTAAACCACTCACTCTCCCTCCTCTTCCTCCCTCCCTCACAGTTAAATTCCTCAAACACCTCACTTGGTTGGGTGGTTAGTGTTCATGTTCAACCCTTAAAAACTTGTCCTTTTATATTTCACAATAAGTTCCACAAATCATCTTCACCAGAGAATTACATCCATCCATCCATTATCCATAACAGCTTACCCTGTGCAGGGTTGCGGGCAAGCGGGAGACTATCCCAGCTGTCTATGGACAAGAGGTGGGGTACACCCTGGACTAATCACCAGATCATCGCAGGGCTGATACACAGAGAGAAACAACCATTCACATTCACACCTACAGTCACTTTAGTGCCACCAATTAGCCTAACCTGCATGTCTTTGGACTGTGGGGGAAACCAGAGCACCCAAACGAAACCCACACAGACATGGGGTGAACATGCAAACTCCACAGAGAAAGGCCCCCATCAGCCACTTGTCTCAAACCCAGAACCCTCTTGCTTTGAGGCATCAGTGCTAACCACTACACCACCGTGTCACCACTAGAGAATTCCACAAATCTGAAAAAAAGGCTGTAAATGAGCAGTGAATATTATTGTATTTGTTGTTTATTTTCACATCAGTAAGAATATAACAAGATATTTTGATACAAATGTATTTTTAACACTGCAATCAATTTTCACTCTTAAAGTTAATCTAAAAATAATGCAAAATTTCAGCAATTAAACCATGATTCATAGGCACCAAGCATTTAAAATTAATTTTACTCTCTATTATTGTCATTAAGATGTAAAAAAAAAAAAAGTTTATTAAAATAATACACTGTGAAATACTACAAATTTCAGAATTTATTAACTCCTCCTCAGGATCTCTCAGTTCTCTCAGTTCTGACCTCTGAATACGTGCTAAAATCAGAGTGCTGAACTCTCTTCTTCCTCTTCGTCTTCTTCTTGAGGTTCTGGACGTCCAACGAGGCGTAACAAACCTCATCATCTCCAACCTCATCATGTCTCCGAGTCGTCCTTTTGTGACTTCCTGCCAGATCAGGTTCGAATTTTGCTGTGAATGAAATGATGTTATCTTTAATCTTAAAGGAGTGAAACCATTTGCTGAAGATTATTTAAAGCTGTCTGGATGAAGCCACGCCCCAAATACTTCAGACAAAATGTCTAAATGGTGATCAGAGGCGGAGTTTTCTGATTTGGAAGACAAAATCATTGACAGGTGAGGAGATAGACCTCCTTAATGGTGAAGAGGAAAGTTAATTCTGATTGTATTGAAAGGTGAAACAGTGTTAGTGGTGAGAGCGAGTGTGTGAGTACCTTTAGTGGTGTTTGTGCAGAGGCAGTACACACAGATGGAGGAGAGGAGTGAGGAGAGGAGAACACACACAGCACACACACTCAACATCAGCTTCCAGCTAACACTACACTCTGATACACATGGGGTCAGGGTGATTTTAGGAACAGTAACTTTGGGAGAGGTTTCTACAGACACACACACTCACACAATTGAGTCTAAAAATGGCACTGCCACAGTTTTAAGTTTTATTTGGATAATCTAAAAGATGTCAGTTTTAAAAAAAAGTCAGCAAAGACAAAACATTTTTTAATAATAATAATTATTATGAGACAATCTTACCGAGTAGAGATAGTCGAGTGGATTTGTTTCCGTAATGATACACAGCACTGACCTTGTAATTTGAAATGACTGCCTTATGTAGAGCGCAGTAGTACAGGCCCAGATCTGATTCAGTGACATTCGTAATCAGGAGATTGTGTGTGTTGGTGGTTGAAGGACTGTACTGTATGGTAATAACTGGCTAACTCCAAAAAAACATTTACATGGTGCTTGGTGGTGGGCTGGGGGCAGTTCTGTATGGCCTCTATGTTCTTGGCCTGGGGCCTCAGCAGTCCTTGGTACTGTGTCTTGGTTCAGCCACACATAGCATGTCTGGGTGTTGCTGATTAAACCAGCCTTTCACAGTTCCTCCAGGATGGATTTGAGGTGGTGCAGGTGATCTGCCCAGGTGGACAAATGGATGATGACATCATCCAGATATGCAGTGGTGAAGTCCTGGTGGGAGCGAAGGATGATGTCCATAAGCTGTTGGAATGTGGCTGGTACTCAATAGAGGCCAAAGAGGGGAAGCTGGTACTGCCAGTGGCCTGACACAGTGGTGAAAGCTGTTTTGGGGTGTGTCTAGTGCATCAGGGCCACTTGCCAGTTGCATTTGGCCAGGTCCAGTTTTCAGAGGAAGCAGGCCCTCTCCAGTCTGTTATCCAGGTCATCTACCCTGGGCAGGGGGTAGCTGTTGAAGACTGAGATGGAGCTGAGTTCCTGAAGTCATTGCAGTCTCAGACTTCTGTCAGGCTTGGTAACTGCCATGATGGAGTTTGAGCAGGGGCTGATAGATTCCTTGATGATGCTGGCCCACAGCATTCACGCCACATCCCCCTGGATTGTATGACAATGGTCCACTGGGATGTGATAGGGGCATTGACAGACCACAATTCCAGAGGGCTCTTGATGTCATGTTGGATCAGTTGGGTCCATCCTTGTTCTGTTGCAAAGATGTCCTGGACCTGGTCAAGCAATTCTTCCAGCTCTTAACACTGAGGGCTGGAGAGATCTTTTCCCAGGTGGACCAGAATACACCCAGATGGGTCTGTGGAGGAGATAATGTGGGCTGAGAGCAGTGGCAGTGGCTCAATCTGTTGTTTTAGCAGTTTAATGTGAAACATTTGGGCATTATTGCACGTACCTGGCTCTTGTAGGCGATATTTCATTAGCCCCATGTTCTCAACTACTGTGAAAGGGTCCTGATAGCATGAAAAGAACTTGCAGTTAGTGCTGGGGACCAGGAGGAGGACATGGTCACCAACTTGGAACTTCCTGGGCTGGGCCACCCATTTGAAAAAAAAATACTTTACTTGGCCTGGGTTGGAGAGCAGGTGCTGGTGCATGATAGGGGTCATCTTGTCCATGTGTTCCTGCATCCCCCTTACATGTTTGATTATGGTCAAGGAAAGGAATGGCTGTTTTTCCAAGGCCTTCTTGGTGATGTGCAGGAGACCCCGGGGCCTTCTCTTGAACAGGAGCTCAATGGGCGTGAAACCCATTGGTGACTGTGGAGCCTCCCAGACCATGAACAGGATTTATGGGAGAAGGAGGTCCTGGTGTTGGCTACCCATGTCCACAATGCATGTCAGCATCCTCCTCAGGGTCTGGTTGAATTTCTCTAACAGCCTGTCCATCTGGGGGTGGTATGCAGAGGTGTGGTCCTGTCTCACATGCAACAACTGGCACACATTGGCCATGAGTTTTGAGATGAAGGGCATATCTTTGTCAGTGAGGAGGGCTTTGAGGATCCCCACATGGGAGAACAGCAGAACCGATTCCCTGGCAATCTTTTTGGAAGTCACCTTCCTGAGGGGAACTGCCATGAAGTAGTGGGTGTCATAGCAGGGCAGTACACTGCCAAAAGGGGGCAGTATTGACAGAAGTTCTTGACTTTGTCATTCATGCTTGGCCAAAGGAAATTAACCTTGATTTTTTCCAGGGTATTCTGGCCCACCAGGTCACAGTGGCATTTGCAATGTGCAACTCACCTTCTGCAGTGTGAGCCTCAGTGTCCTTGTGCTCTCAATCCAGGCACACATCTCGGAGGCTGGTGAGGGAGTGGACAACAGCCAGCTATCCATGGTTTCTTGGTTGGAGCAGTGGACAGTTGCTTGGAAATGGTGGGCATGGGCTCATCAAGGGGCCCAAGAGAGGGAATGGGGTGAGGCAGACGCCTTTGGGGCCTGGTGTTGGACCAGGAGGTGGGGGTAGGTGCTGCTGCCATCCCCAGCCTCATTTTCACAGTCTCTTGTTTACTCTTCAGAGGTAAGGTCACTCCATAGTGACCTGCTCTATAACCTGGACTGTTTGTTGCTGCAATGCTCCTGTTGTTTTTAAATGTGCTGTAGAAATAAAGTGATTTGACTTGACTTGATGAGCATTGCTCATTGCTGCAGCCAGTGCTTGGAAGTCCTCAAAAGTTCATCCCTCTGGCTGCAGGGGTTAATGCCAGCCAGAGATTCCCAGAGGTAGAATTCTGTTGTGGCCTGGCAGGAGAAGAACCTGCAATGTCCCAAGATCTGCTCCTTCAGAATGGGGTAATCCTCTGCTGAGGCCAGGGGGTGGCTGAAGTAGGCCAGTTGGGCTTCTCCCATGGGGAGGGGAGCCAGAGCCCTAGCCCATTCTTCTTCTGGCCAGCTCTCCCTGTATGACATCTGCTCAAAAGTGTACAGGTAAGCTTCTACATTGTCTGCCAAGGTGAGTTTGTGGAGCAGATGGAGAGCCTCCTGGCAAGCATCCATGAGGTGACCTGGGAGGGGATAGGCTCTGGCCGGTTGCTGCAGCAGCTACTGGGTGGTGATTTGGAGACCTTTTGCAAGTTCCTATGTCACCTGTTGTTGTTATTGTTGTTGTTGTTGTTGTTGTTGTTGTTGTTGTTGTTGTTGTTGTTGTAGGAGACTGGTCTTCAGGAAGTGCTGCAGGAGTGGTTCCATGCAGAGGGTGGGTGGAGGTGTTATGCTCATATCCACATTCTCCACTTGTGTGACACTCACGCTTCAAGGTGGGGTGAGCCTGGACACAAAATCCAAATCATCAGTGCAAAACATAATGTTTTTAATGAGGAGTTCAGGAAGGGGATGTGTAATTAGAGTGTAGTGTGTGTGCAGTGCAACACATGCAGAAGCCCCAACTGGCCTTTATTGAGGTCATAGGTGGGTGCTGGTTGAGCCAGAAACTGTCTGTGTCTCAGAGGGGAAGAATGTTGGGGCATTCTCCAGCGAAGCACGCAGGAGGCTTGAGATAATCAATTTCTTCTTCTAAATCAGCAAAGTTGCCTGCCTAAGGGGGAAGGGGAGAGAAAGAGACTGTGAGCCAGAGAGCACATTCCATATTGACTAACCTCTGACAGCCTCCCTTGGATGCTTGAGGAAGGTGAATTTAGGCACCAATTATACCACTCTAGGCATGTGCGATCATCAGGACCCACCCCATGGCCACACTGCTTTTTGGCTGTCCAAATTAATGGTGCTGAAGTGCCAATATTTCTTCAGCACTGTCGGAGTGGTTGGGCGAGGAGGGGTGCACTGCTTTGGTGGTAGTTTTTCAGAGACGATGTCACACTATGCAATCAGAAAACTTACTCCTAGCTGCTTACTGGAATATCAGAGGGACAGAAGAGATCAGTAATATATACACTCATATGATGTGGAATTACAAGGTGATTTTTCATACCTAGTTCTGTCATAAGTGACTGAGGATTTAACCTGCATGGTGTAAAGCAGATCTGAGATCAGTGACTGAAGGAGGTCAGTGTGTCGCCTGAGGTGCAGGGCCTCACTGCGGGTTTTCTGTATCAGCCAGAGTGAAGTTGCTCACTCAGCCATGTACATCTGTCCAGTTTATATTATTATTATTATTATTATTATTATTATTATTATTATTATTATTATTATTATTATTATTATTATTATTATTATT
>JAODXR010000020.1:17179370-17193619 GCA_028877395.1 Cathorops festae
TTTTTGACAGAAGTAAAATTCATACATGAACAAATTTTGGCGAGTTGATTTTCTGCTTGGCGAGTTACTTTGGAAGGTAACTAGTCTGGCTGGCGAAAAAATATACGAATTTCGAGCCCTGTGTACTGTATGTTGCACAAGTTGTAACACCTATCCTGTTTTAATGAGAGTCACATGAGACTGTCAGTTCAATTCCATCCAATTCTCTAGACAGCTTTGTTCTCTGGCTTTATTTTGTAAGGTGGGGGCCTCTGTGGCTGACGTGTTACCACCGGATTCGCTTTCCGATGATTCGCACACACTCCAATTTCAGGACTATCACAGTCAGATGTATTACTATCTGAGGAATCTGAAGAATCTCCAGTAAACCCCAACGAAGAGGCCATTGCAACCACTCTCGCCTGCTGAGTCTGGCTTTGGTCTATAGCTGTCAAAGGCCTTGGCCTTAAAACCGGTTACCGCTGTGACGTCACACACTCAGGGCTGGCTGGCAGCTCGAATGCCAACTTTGCGGTCAAGTTTAACTCTCAAAAAGTTATTTTATTCCCATTCATGCAGCATACAAGAGTCAAGGATGAAGATACTATCTACCCAGAAATGTATTTAAAAATAAAGGTTTTGCGTATCTCCTTTAAACATGTTTACATTTTAATGGTCTTTACAATACAATAATATGCGGGTGCATCATGGTGCTGTTACTTAAAAAACACACACTTGTTTTGTACTTCTGACCATGGTAACAGAAAAACGTCATCTGAATACTAGTAAATATTTAGCAAACTGTAAGTATGTATGTACTGTAATTAGCTTCTGAAGAATAGATTACTTGATAAATGCATTATTTCCTGTATAGTATGTGTGTATGAGCGAGAGAACAGAGAGCATATACTGTATGTAGGTCAGAAGTTGCTGCAGAAGAATGATCCATGCATAAATGATATGAAAATAACAGTAAAAGTACAATGAGAGAAACTCCAAATGAGCTCGGAATAACATGTGTGCCTTGATAAATAAAACTGATCAAGGGATGGTTTTAACCTTACTGTAACTGCATCATTCAACAACACAATTTCAAGATGGAAATTATAAAAATAAATAAATAAAAGGTAACGACTAACAGAAAATATTTGTATTTCTTTCTTCATTAAAGGGCAAAAGTAAACTGAAAATCCAAAAGTTAAAGGCACATCCTCCTAGTTCTGGATAATACCATGCTCATTCAGGTTAGGGAATGTTGTAAGAGCCATAACCGATTTAGGAGAAACAAGGACGACTGAGTGATTATGCACAATGTTATCAAATGGAGTTACACTTAAGATATGACAAATAAGGCGATAAAGGATTATTTCAGTGTAAAAGTGTGAACCTGGGAGCCATGCCAGACTTAGAACTCAATCTTACAAGCAGGGAATGACTCATCCTGCATCACAACGGTGCTGCTGCTGGCCAACACCATGATATTCAGCTCCTGCTGCTTCTCGTGGGTCTGTTGGTACCACTCCCTCATTACTTCTGTGTCATGGGTCGGGATCAACGTCACCTGAAGCAGTGCAGAGGTCCATATTTAAGCATCATCAGCTAGTGCTTTATTATCTTCCAAGAACCAAGTTGAATTAGCATTATTTATCGTGCATGTTTTCTCAAATGAGATTAATAATGCACATATTACATCAATATATTCATTGGCCATGTGGCCATTTAAAAGACGGGTTTTGTCATACTTTTGTCTCACTGTCCTTACTATGTTAGCGTTAGGTGCTATTTGAAGATGTATGAGAAGTCCTACCTGTAGATTAGACCCCCAGTGTGCTTTTCCCTCCAGCAGGGCATCCAGGACACCACGGCTAGGCTCTCCACTGCTGGAGTCATTCCCACTCACTACATAATAGGTAGAGCGCACACGTTTGAAGAACTCCTGGTCGACATTTTTAGCACTGCAGTGGTTGGGAATGTAGGCCAAGTCCACAAAGATTGGAGAACCAGAAGGTGCAGCAGAACTGGATTTTGCAGTGTTTGATCCTGTTGAAAATAAGGGCGTGAACAGTGAAAAATCATATAAGGGAAGCCTTAACTAAAATCTAAATTTTGGACAAAGCTTTCTGTTCTACTTTCTTTCACTCATTAAATTTTTGCTGTATATTTAATGGCAGGTAAATGTTGAATACATCCAAATGCATACCTGAAATAGTTTTAATTCCATTGACAAGGCCCTTGCCCATGTTGTGACTTGACTTGGACAGATCATCATCTAAGTCCTTCTTCTTCAGAGAAGTGGTACGAGGAGAGGAATCCTTTGATGGAGACCTCTTACGAATGGCATCAGCTTTCCTAGCCGGTGATCTTGACTTACTTGTTTTGCGAAGGCTCTTTGTTTTTGTGTCTTTCTTTAAAGGTTTGTCAGTAAGACTGGAGAGAGCATCTGGGTCTACCATGCAGACATCAGGACGAGGTGGATAAGGGGCTGGATCCATCATTGGTGAGGGCAGTGGATCATGACTTTTCTCTGGCCGGGATGAGAAGTGCTTTCCACCATAGGCTCCAGATGACTTGTCCACAGGGAGATAATCTGCATCCTCATCAGATTCTGCATTTGCTTCTGCTGTAATGGAGGGACACTCCTCTGTTCCTGGTGGAACATCAGAATCTGTCTGTGAGGGCAGAGATTCGCTGACAGAAGTTGGAGGTGTGTCCTCTCCAGCTAGGCCAGTCCCTGCAGCCATGGCTCCAGAAAGGCGCTGTGATTCACTGCCCTCTCTGTAGGAACCATGCTGCGGTTGGTTGTAGGATTGTTTCTTGCTTGATGGTTGCTGCTGATCTGCATTCTGGCTTCTCTGTTCCTCATCTTCCTCATCACTGGACAGTTGGCAAATGCTTGGGTTGATAAATGATGGAGAGGTGTCTCCCTTCCTCTGTTTGTACTCAGAGGAAGAGTAACCTGGGGAAGAGGAGAAAGAGCTGGCACCTATATATGTATGGGAAGGATGATCTAAGTCATCATGCCTGCCTGGATCTTCTTTATAGTACGATGATGGTAAAGACTGATCTGCAGATGAAAGGGAAAGAGGACGAGGTGGATGCTCGGGCTCCTTTTCCTCTTCTTCCTCGTACTCATCCTCATGACGGTAATGAGGTGGTGATTCTCCTGGGTAGACACTTCTTTGCTGCTGCAGCTCCCATTCAAACGGGTTCCTTATCTTGCAGGCTTCAAACTTCTCACTTTTCAGTTCAGTTTTTGATTTTGTAACCTTGCTGGTGTCAGCAAAGGCTTCTGGTGCTGCCATGGTGACTTCTGCAGGACCATTTGCAGTATCTGGCTTTGTAGTCTGTGGTACTGAAGAAGTGTATGAAAGCACATCTGGAAATGTGCCTGCCTTACTGGCAGAAGACCGTTTTTCAGTCACAGAAAAAGGATCATCTTTATTGTCTGCTTCAACTGTAAATGGAGCTCTTTGGTAGTGCAGTTTGTCCTGTTCAGACTCACAAATGTAATCTTCCTCCTCTTCACTGCTCTCAGTGTCTTCATAATATTGTTTCTTGGGTAAATCAGCATGAGGTGTTGAGGAAGCACCAAACAGATCTTTTTTCAAAGTGTCTTTTTCAGCAGACTCAGAAAGGAGACTATAAGGTCCAGTAGCACCAAATTCAGCCTGCAAACCTGTATCTGCTTCCCATTCTGGCTTGTAAAAGCATGCACCCTGAGAGCCCTTGTCCAAAGCACTACTTGCAGAGCTGGCAAGTTCTTCTCTTTTATCCACTGCAGAGGTAAGGGGGAAAGAAGGTAAGGGCTTAACCTCCTCAAAAGGTGATAGCGGTGAAAACCTTGCTAAGCTGGATGTGGACTCAGCTGTGGTGGTGGCAGGAGTCATCTTCTCTGATACCTCCAAATACTCATCTTTAACCAGCCCACCAGAAGTGGAGAATGGTGAATCTATTACAGGTGAGTGCTCATCTTTAAATGGTGAATACTCATATCCAACACTGGCAGGAGTTTCTAGCTCATCTCCAAACTGGCGACTAGTAGAGAGAGAGGCGGAGGCAGAGGAGGAGTGACTGTATGAAGAAGAGGAGGAGTATGCTGTGGCTGATGTAGTTGTATAACTGAAGCCTGGTGAGACAGAGTCTCCAGGTTTTTTTGCTAAAATATCTGGTGTTTTTTGCTTTTCAAACTCAAGGTCTTTGTCATCATGGAAATATTTGTCTTCACTTGGTTTTGTGGACAGGGCTAAGAAAGACTGACCATAGCTCTCATCTTTGTTGTCTAAATGACTGGATGGAACAGACTTTTTCACCTCACCATAAGAATATTCATATCCAGAATATTCTGTCATGTGGCTGCCAGAGAGTGGTGATGATGCTTCCTTTTTACCCATTTCAAAAGGTTCCTCAACATTTTTTTGACTCTTTGTCGGTTCAAAAGGAGTAGGAGCTGGGGGTGTGTCACAGCTGACAGAGCCAAAACCATAGTCCTGTGAGGTGTCTTTCTTTTCCTCCTTGAATTCAGGTGGCACTATGCTGGTGACACCACATAACGGGCTTAATTCTTTCCCTGGTTTGTATTTTGCATCTTTTTCCATATCACTGTCACTGACATGTCTCCTGTACAGATCATCATCATCATCATCTTCATCAGTATCTTCTTCTTCGTCGTCATCATCATCCTCTCCATGGGCTAACATCTTCATGTCTAGTGCACTTGCTCTTGTCACCTCGCTGAAAGACTGAGCTGCCAAAGAAGTGCTGCTTTTTGCAGCCAAATAGCCAGAAGTGGTAAGGTCATCTTGATAACCACTTAATGGGGTATCAGCTACTTCTGTCTTTCCACTAACAGTAGATTTATCAAATTGAACAGAAAATAGGTCTCTTTCTGGTGAGAATGAATGTGATGATTTCTTGGCCTCTGGTTTAACATCAGTTAATAAGTCTGTAGATTTTTCATCTAAAATGTGTCCAAAGTTCGAGTCCACACATGTTTTGGTTTCACTGTTTGATGATAATGATGACACGTCCTTTAGGTGAGTTTCCTCCAATTCTGACATCTTTGTAGCTTCCATTAAGGTATATATGGAATCTTTTTTCTCTGTTTCCTTCAGGGTTTCATTACGTTCAGACTTACCAGTGCAGTCTTTTGGTAAATTAGGAGAGTATGATTCCACCGAACTAGATTTACTGTCATATACATCAGAATATGTAAAACTCTTCCCTACATAAGGTGTATCCTGCCTTGCTTCTCTCACATGATCATCTTTAAGACCCTTCTCAGACTGAGGGAAGGAGTACAAGTTAAAGTGCACACTTTTATCACCATTTTTGGAGGTCACAGTGGAGTCATCTCTCTCTGACAATGACACGTCTTTTTCGCTGTAGGCTGTTAACACTGAATCAAACTTGTCCTGAGGCCCTTTTATGCTTGAGTAAGTGCATTCTTCGTCTTCACTCTCGTCCTCCTCTTCAGAGCTCAGCATCTGGGACTTGTGTTCTTTCTCCAAGTAGGTCATGTCTTGAAGTTTATCTTTTTTATCCGCTTCCTCTTTCTCATTTTTAATTAGCTTTTCTTCTTTTAAAGCTTGTGGCTCACAAGTGTCATCTTCATCAAGGAATGTGCTCTCTCTCTCTTCTTTGTATTTTGTTTTAACACCGGTCTTAAAATCTCCCTTTCCAAGATGTTCTTCTTCTTCAACTACTTCCTCTTCACCAACGTCATCATCTTCTTCACCTGAATCATCAAATGTTGCCCTTGTGCTAGACAAACCACCTTTGAATGTGTCACCTTCAGCCTCCATTACTTTAACAGCTTTTTTGTTTGCATCACTGTCTACAACCGTTTCATGTTTAGTTAACATTTGAACATCATATGTATCCTTGTCCATTCTGTCCTCTTTCTCCATTAATAAAGACTTTGGTGCCTTTTCCTCAGTAGGTGAATAACCAATGCTAGTAGGGCCTGACTGTGTAGGTGAGGCCATTCTCATGGTGCTATCATCTGGACTTGCACATCTCTCTGATGGTTCTGAAGCACCACTCACCTCTGGGGTGCTGGAGACGCAGGGTGCAAAAGATAGTGTTTTCCCAGCACCGTCTGTTTTGGGCACATCTGGAGAAAGGACTTTTTCTGCCTTTTCTTGTGAGACTGAAGGTGCTCCAGGTGAAGAAAGAGGTACTGTAGATGAGGGGCATTTATCAAGCTGTTCCTGCACTGTGGCAGATGCATAACTCTCATGGAGTTTTCCAAGAGGCATGTCAATGTTGGGTGTCTGGTCGTCTTCCTCTTCTTCATCTTCATCATCATCTTCATGTGCTTGAGTGGTGGGTTTTCCAGTAGCGTTCATCTCTGGAGCAGTGGGTTGGCATTCTTCTGATGGAGGTGACTTGAAGCATTTGTCTTCTTCTAAAGATGATGTTGGAGAGATTGTGCCAGCTGAATGTAAGTATTCTTTTCCTTCTGTACGACCGGAAGATTGCATACTGTTCGCATTGTCCAGAAGTAAAGAGCTTTTTCCTATTTCCTCAGTTGGAGGTGCTGTCACAGATGCAATAGACTGATCTTCAGTAACCGATGCTGCAAAAGAAGATAATTTGTCATACTCTGTAATTGAGGTGGCTGACGATATATGTTCTTCCTCAGCCAATGGTGCTGCAATGATATTTGTGGAATATGTAGATAAAGGTGGCTCTTGGCCAACACTGGTCATCTTTGCTGTTAAATCAGGTGCAACAGATATGGTTGGAAGTTTTGTGTCTTTTATGCCACTGAAGAAAGAGTCAGGTTGATCAGGGATGGAGACATTGTCGTAACGGAGATGAGGAATCCTGTCCTCTGGCTCTTCATGGATCTCTTCATCAGAAATGGTCTGTTCGGTCTCTGAGTATCCAGGAATCGTTTCATCTTGGATGAATGAGATGTGCTCAGTGGCACCAGCAGGTTTGATAGTTTTAGTATCAATTTGTTTGGTGTCCCAGTCTTTACTAATATTTTCTTTTTTTGTCTCCTCAGTCTTGTATTTCAACTCTTCCTCATGAACTATATCTTCTGCTTCCTCCAGCTCAGCTTTTTCGATAACATCCTCTTCCTCCTCACTGTCACTCTTTTTATGTTTCTTTTCAAGCTCTTCGTTCTTCTTTATGTCCAGGCATTTTTGGTCATCTGCCTTCCCTGTGAGATCTGAAGTTTTAGCCATTTTGGTCTCAGTGTTGTATTCGTCCTCATAGTCATCTTCTGTAGCAGCGCCCTCATCCTCAAATTTGTCTGTTGTTTTTATTAGTGATTTATTTGTCTTTTCTCCATACACATTCTGTTCCTCATGAGGGGATTCAGTCTCATTGTCAGTAGTGGGTATTCCTTCATCTGGAGATACAATATGTGTGACTTTTGTGTCAGGATAAGATTCGAGGTTTGAAAGCACTTTGCTCTCTGCAAGTTCAGAAAGTTCCTCTTGTCTGAGTGCTTCAAAATCTTTGGTAAGGTCTTCTGGGGAGGAGACCAGGGATCTGTCATTTTCCTGTATCTCCTTTGAAACCTGTTTTGCAGCAGGTCTGTTCTCTCGCTCTTTGATTGCTTTTGTTTTTTCTGTCTTCGGTTTGGTTTGAACCTTTGCTTTGTTGAGAGTCTTTTTGACCTCAGGGGTGAAGGGTTTTAAGTCAGGTTTGGTGATCTTCCTTAATTCTGGTTTACCTGAATCGGTCTTCTTTTCTTCCTTCATTTTGGATTCCTTATTGTCATCTTTCTTAACAGATTCTTGCTTTTTTATTTCTTTCTTTTCTTTCTTTATCTGCTTCTTTTCTTTATCTTTCTTTTCCTCCATTTTGGAGGTCTTGGCATGTTTCTTTGGAGATTTCTCCCTTAACAACTTCTTTTTCTCTTGCTTTGCTGTATCAGTGGTCTCTGCACAGGTTTTCACTGGTTTATGAGGTTTAACACTCTCTTGCAGTTTATTTGGTTTCTTTTCCACTTTAGTCTCTTTTACTGAGTCGCTTTTTGATTCAATGTCCTCATTTGCCTCTTTCTTGCTTGCTTTAGTAGTGGCAGGTATTTTGGGTGAAGACTTGAGGCTTTCCTTGCTATCAGTCCTTGGCTTAAGTTTTGTTTGTTTCATCACTGAAGGGGGCCCTCCAGATGATATGTCTTTTTGAGTAGCAACTGGATAACGCAAGAATTCGAGATGCCTTAGCTTTTCCAGTCCCTCAAAAATTTTGTTCTGTGGTGCATTTCCAGGAAACAATACCCTCACTATCTTTTCTGTAGTGCTGGCTGGAACCCAGACAACAAGGGCTGTTACTGATGTAAGGTATGGAACAGAAATTTCTCCCTCTTTGCCATTGGCCAAAGTGATGCCAGTCTTAGCCTTACTGTTACCTGCCCACTTCTGCATGAAAAATTGCATTTCTTTACTGTCCTTGACTGGATTTAGAATGTACATATCTAATCTGCCAACACCCAATTTGTGAAAAAGGGTGACAGGCTCAATTGTGTTGCTAACAACTCGATACAGGGGCTCGGGTTTGATGCCCAATTTGCTGAGGTGCTGCAGTGTAAGAGATGCCTCCTCAATGCTCCTTTTAACTTTCAGAGTTGATTCCGACATCTTTAGCTTTTCTGGAACATTGAAGAAAACCACACCAAGTTCAGGTGAAATCAGGTTTTTCATCCATTCTCCATAGGCATTTGAGCCTTGAGAATGGTCCTCTTCCTGTTCTGCAATTTTTCTCCTCAATAGTCCATTTATCCCAGGGAGATTGTCAGCTCCAATGTGGGTAAGCAAAATAGAATCGATCCTATCCAAGTGTCTCACCAGTTTCCAGAAGCAAGATTTTTGCTCTGAACCACCATCAATCAAAATGTTAAAGCCGTTGACTGCAAACAGGGCTGAGTCACCTCTGCCTCCAGGGAAGATATAGCAGCATGGCTTGGACAACTTCAGGAATCCCCCTGAGCTGGGTGGCTCCAGGAGCTCAAATGGGGAAGCAACATCCACAGTCTCAGAGACATAATCTGTAAACTCTGCAACGCCCTCCATCTCAGGCAGCACAGGGTCCGGGTTAAATCTGTAGTCCAGCAAGTTCTGCTCCTGGTCGAGCCCTAGGGAGCTCCAGGCCCCCTCTCCTTCACAACACACAGTCAGACACGCTCGTTCACCTGGACTTGACTGGATCAGGAAGTTCTTAATCTGAAAAAAGTGAAACAGCAAAAGTTTAATCCATTACAATTTGATTTTTTTCTCTATATTTTTTCAATATGCAGCATGTGTGCTGGGTGACTTGATTAAATAATCTTTACTGAATTAGCAGTTTCTGGCAGCACAATAAATGCTTACTCTTTGACTTGTAACGATGTCAGAGAAATTCTTCCAGTCAAACGCTCCACCTTTCAGGATGATGTCACCACCTTGCTCAGTGCTCTGCCCGCTTAGGACCAGTAACTTGTGTTTAGCTGAGTCACAGAGGAGTGTTCTGATCTGGTTGAGGGGAAAAAATATATATTATGTAGAAGAGATGTAAGATAAGGCTCAGGCTGGAAATGTTTTGGTATAAACCACCATTACCTCTATAGCAATATTTTCCACAGATGGATTCACTAATACAACTGTCTCAAGGACATCACTCTTGTATTGCAGAATTATTTGTCCTGCACAAGGGGAAGGAAAACACAGGGGGAATAAAAATTATACACTTATAAATATGCATGACAAAAATGCTTAAAAAAATAAGGAGGCTTTATCATGCGTGATTGTTCCTGAATATTGTTCCTGAACTAGCCCAAAAGAGCTAGTGTATATACTAAAACAGAATAAGATAAAATGCAAGACATTATTATTATTATTATTATTATTATTATTACATTTTATTGTGAAAGATGCAATTATAACATTTTCAAGCCTTCACTAATCTCAGGAAAGCATAAATTAAATTATTTGTAATACACACAACAGTGCATAGCTCCTGTAAGCCATTCTACTGGCTGTTGCCATGGGGATGGTGAGCTAGCGGCTGCCGCCGTTACACTGACCCAGTCTTGGAGCCGTCCGACGCATTGCAGCATTTCTGTGAGAGGGAGTGAAAAAGCCCTCACATCTAATGCATATAAAAAGGTGTGGCATCGCACCAGATCAGTGGCCTCACACAGAGACTTCCAGTTGGCACGTCATGATACATTAAGCATGAATCTCTCATTGGCTGTGTAAAAGCGACAAAGAATAATAGCTTGTTCCATATGGGGTGGGTAATGTTCATTGAATAGGAGGAGGGGCAAGCGAGTTGGCATTTAAATAACATAAATATGAGGAGTGGGGCTTTCCTTATTCTCTTCCCAGCTTAATATGCATGTGTGTGCAATGAGCTTTCACTGTACACACATCTGAACAATGTAAGCCTTACATTTTCAGAGATAAGGTAAGATAATTAAGAATCAGACTGTAATGTGTGTATGTCTGTATAAACCACCATTATCTCAGGACGGTCTAAAAGTTGAGTAAAAATGCCCTGACAAAACTATTTTCATGCTATTTTTATATGGTGACCTTTCCATACAGTGGCTTATGTATGCTGTCTTACCCCACTGAGGGCCTTCTACTGTCATAGTGAGCTTATAAACTTAATGCACAGATGAGCAGACAGGCCTTTAATTGTATCATCCCGACCATTTTTTTTCTTCACACTTGTCCTCTATTCCAGTCTATATTATCCATTTTAAAATTGTACTTACTAAATGCTAAAAACATAATGTCCTTGGTTCATTTTCTCTACTGAACTTGAAAAAGGAAAAATTTTCATTTTGGCAATTCTGCTATATGCACTTCGTTTTTATTTACAGGTTCTATCCAGGTTACACTCGAGTGGGTTTTTTTTAACCCAAAAATAAAACAGTGCAAAAAGTGCTGAAATATCAGTTGACACCAAAATAAAAAGGTGAATTCATTAAAATGGCCTTTACTGTGGTTATTTCTATTCTATCTCATAATATCTTAGAAAATAGTTTATTACTCTGAAATAAGAAAGCCAAACACAATATTCAGTGTACAGGCATCGCGCTGTGACAATATGACCTTCAAATGTGCTTCCAGGAGGAAAACAGAGAATAGATAATGGCATGAACAACAAGAAGAGACAGCAAAGTCCCCAGTGACACTGCACATTCAGACAGATGGGAGCCAACAGTCACATTCTAGCTGAACAGAAACCAATAATACAGCAAAGGATTTAGAGGAAAATGAAGACTTAAGCACAGTATCTGCACACAGAATTATTTTACATGTGTGTTACAGTAAATATAGTATATCTTCCTCCAGATTGACCGTGTGGGCCTGAAAACACACATTTAAAATGCACTGATGCTGACAATGCAACCAAAAGGCTCCTCAGCATGAAGTTCCTCTCTTCCGCACTCCTGCCCTGTAGTCACATTGCACTGGAGCTAACAGTTAACTCAGAGCTCATTTAAAATTGAATATGAATATTTTATTTAAATAGAGGATAAAAAAATAACTTTGGGCCTACACTTTACAACAGTTCATCCAAAAATGTTTGGTGCTTACTGGAGTAAAATTGGTGGGAAGATCATTACACTGGAGTTAGGCAAAAAAAAAAAAATAAAAACTGAGTTTTATGACAACTGATTTAATTCAAAACTAAATTATTTGCCAGGTGAGCTTCTTTTATGACTAACAAATGGGATCAAGGCTAAATTCATCAGCACATTTTTAGATTACATGCCAAGAAAGATCAATGTCCAAAACTGCAGTGCTGTTTGGTGATTAATTGCCAACCTGAGATGTCTGACTGTCAATCCAAAATGAAATTGGAGTGGCTACATAATTGTACTGTAAGATTGCCAGTGCCTTACCCACCCGTGTGTCTTATTTAAACATCTGCTCTGATTTTCTCAGTGTCAAAAATATAGAGATCAATTAACGCTCAATTCACAAAAAATCCAGTGCTCTTCCTCAAAATCCAGTCAAGACCACATAATAATGAATAATCAAAATCGTCATAGATTTATGGGTACTACAAAAAAATGGTCATTTTTTGTCAAGACAATGCAAACTTGTTTTGAGAAAGGGTTTGCTTTTGCAGCTGTGAAAGGTTTCAAATATAAAATACTTCTCAACTTATGTTTTGAGGTGAAAACACAAATCACAGAGTCAGTATAGTATAGTATAGTATAGTATAGTATAGTATAGTATAGTATAGTATAGTTGTGAAGATTTTTTAAAGGGTAAAAAATATTTATTTTCAAAGTAGATGTAAGATATTTCCCATTTGGACCATGATAAAAATCAGAGTGACTCAAAAATAAAACATGCAACTCAAGTATGCACCACACAAATGTAATATTACATATGCATAATACATATGCTAATTTAGTATTACATATGCATAACATACATAATACACTGCTATAGAGCTCCTGATATACATGAAATAGTTTCTGGTTATGTTCATTTGATGATCACTAAACTTATAAATTGGTGTATTTACTAATTTTACACAATGAGGGAATTAATATTGAATGTATAAAAAATAAAACAAAATGAAAGTTTGTGATTTACATCATATTCTAATGTAACAGACTATCAGTTCATATCAGTATAGGAATAGAATTAAATTATGCTTGGGAAATAATCTGATTTAAGGAGTTTGTGCAACTTTCATCAACCTAAATGTTAAACATAAATTTGACATATTTTACGTTTGATAAAAATGCAAAAAATAATGCATAAAACAAGTGTGCTATAATCTTAGAGAATAATTCCTTCTTCTATTTTTATAGGTGTTGTCTTTTTTATTTTTTAAAATTGGACTAAATGATAATGATTTGCTTTGATTGTTGTAATGGTAGCTTCATCACGTTACCAAACAAAGGGCTGTTTGGTCACTCAGAATTCAACTTTGATTGTTTCTCTTATGTTAAGTGTGATGAGTAACATACAGCATCACTAAGCTACAGTACTTACTTCTGGCACTTATCTGTAAATAATACTGTATTTTGCACTTCTGGTTAGATGCTAACTGCATTTCATTGGCTTTGTACCTGTACTCTACACAATGATAATAAAGTTGAATCTAATCTAATCTAATCTAATCTAATCTAATCTAATCTAATCTAATCTAATCCATTGGCATCATTAAAACACCCTATATTACACTTCTGTTGAGTTTTTCTTAAATGTGGGTTGTTGTTATGATGGCACTTGGAAAGTTCCTGAATAGAACAGACTTAAGCTGCGTTAAACTACATGAGCGCTCTTAAAGCCTGGTATTACATTATGGCAAGGCCTTTTATATCAATTCATCTGCTTCCTGTCCATCACCACCACCCTTCCATTAATGGAGGTATGAGAGTGGGAGAAAAATGGATAGAGGAGAGGAAAGAGGAGAAGAACAACAAAGAGAGTGTGTGTATCCCAGTTAATCTACATTTGATGATTTAGTATGCAGTACAGGCTTCTGCTTTTAATCCTGTTAAGCTTTTTTAATCACATCAATAAAACCAATAAAATCCTGTCCTCCATTCAGGAGCCATTTTCTGGATCTCTTGAAAACCACAGTAATCAGTTTATGTCAATTGAAAGGCCTGTTGTTTAAGGTAGGGTTTGTTGGGTGAAGAATCTTAATAAAAAAGAACACAGAGCTGTTAATACTTCTGGTCATTTCTATTTTTAGGACAGTGCGTTGATTGATTTAATACCAATCATGAAGATAAGAGCTATAGTGAACAAATACATACTGTTGGGTGATATTAAGCTAACTGACTGTTAAAACACAGTTAATAACTACAGAGAACAACTGACCTCAAATACAAGAGGCACTAAGTGGCACATGGCATAACTACCCCAGGCCACTTTTGCGCTGTCATACTCTCTGACAGATGCTCATACTTTTCTTTGAACTCATACACAGATTCAAAGCCTGTTCTTTTCCCTTTAGTAAAGGATCAGGTTCACTGTTTACAAGTTAAGATCTACAATACAGCTAAAATAGCAGAGGTGTAAAAATAAGAGCATATGTGTGTCATTTTTACACTTATGCTGTTAACACATGCAGTGTAAAATTAAGAGTGCTCATAATTACGATGCTCCGTTTAGCAGACTTTCTCTGATACTCTGTTATTCAGCTGAGCTAAGCCAGAATATTAATTCATTCATTTTCTATACTACTTATCCACTGCACACTCAAAAAATTATTCTTGGCCCCAATAAACATGAAGCATTATTTTCAAGTAAATTGTAACTGAAAGTGGTAAAACTGAAAGTTTATTT
>JAODXR010000020.1:22394038-22401594 GCA_028877395.1 Cathorops festae
GCAGGCACGTGCGCATAGAAAGAAGGAGAAGCAGAAATTTGACAACTCACCGTCAGCATGTTTAGAAACAATTTGCGTGCTCAAGTCCCTCCGTAACACAGGCTTGCTTCCAGAGTGAGGATCTGATCTGAAAGAGAATCTGAAAACGGACAAAATTTATCCACTTTCTAGAAGAGCTGACAGAACTTTCTGCTGCAAGAAATTACCAAGCTGTCCTGCCAAAACATTCTGTCTAGCCTTAATGCTCAGTGTTTACAGGCCTACAGATGCACACCTTGATCAGAATTGGATAATTTATTTTCTTACCGTTGTAAATAATAATAATAATAATAATAATAATAATAATAAAGCTCCTCTCCAGCTGTCTGCTCAACAAAAAAAAAGTATATCAAAAAGCTGTTTTGATCAGATATTAAAGAGGAAAAAAAGAGTCTCGGAGCGTTAAGGGGGAAAAAAAAAAGTCGCGACTGCTTCGGCTTGTTGCCGTTTTTAAATACCGGCTACACAAAGAAGCAGGAAAAAAAGTGCGATTAGCGGCCAAGGAAGTGTTTTTTTGGCAGTAAGCGCGGCACTCAGTGCGCGCGCAGGCAGCCCCCGACGCGGGTCCGTTCCCCCCTCCTCCTCCTCCTCCCCCGCCTCCTCTTCCCGATTACAGCCAGAGACATCCAATCAAACGCCGATCTCATCGATCCGTGCCCGCTCACCGCGGATTTTGGAGGCGCGCGGACAAAATTAAGCAAGCAGGCATCGGCGCGGGAGGGCGACAAGTCCGTCCGTCCGTCTCTTCCTTCATTCGAATACTCTGTTTCGCTTGTTGTAGAAAGAGATAAAGATGATGGACGTTTAAAGGTGTCAAGGTTGAAAGGTTTTGAAGGCGCTGGGAGTCGTGGAGTCTTTGGGATTTTTTTTTTTTTTGGGCAGAATGCCACCGACAGCGCACTGACACTCTCAGACTCTCAGACACTGATCCTAACCCTAACCCTCAGCGCTTTTGCTTTGAACCCCAGGATCGGATTCCTCATGGATACCGCGGCTGAGCAGGGCAGTGAGTAAGTAGCCTCTGGGTTTGACGTTAAACACGTTTGTTTGTTGATAAACCGGACACAGGCTTGCGCTCGTGCGCTCGCAGGGGCAGCGGTGCGGGGATTTGACGCTCGCGCAGCAGCATGCTTGATTGCTCTGTTCAAATTCATTCCGTTGTTGTTGTTGTTTTAATGATATGCATGTGTAATTGTCAGTGCTTGTAAACCGACCCAATCAGTGCTTGTGTGTCGGTATCGGTACTTCCCTTTACTGCTATTGTGCATTGTGTGACTGCAGTGGAGAGAGAGAGAGAGAGAGAGAGAGAGGAAGACAGACATATGCCTGTAGCCTCCTGACAGGCGCTGTAGCTAAACCATCCGAGGTGGAAGGAGTTAATGTGACAGTGCTTGATGTTTGCCCCCCCTTGCTTTTGCAGGACTTTTGAGTGACGCGATCATTTTCGTGTTTTTTTTTTTTCCTCCCTTAAGCTCGCCTGTTGCGGCTGCCAGCGCGGACTGACTGAGTGACTGAGTGAGTGAGTGAGGGAGTGAGAATCACAGCAGCGAGCCTGGAAGCGGCTCTTTCCCTTCTTCCCTCTCTCTCACACCGACCGACCGACCGCCCGCCCGACCGCTGCTCGGAACAGAGAGGAGGAGAACGCAAGGAGATCGCCTTTTTCAGCTTCCCCTGCTTCTGATCTGCACCTTTTTCTTCATCGGGTCTTGTTTTGGGCTCTGAAAGCCTCATGCCAGCCTGGTGAAAGGGTGAAAAGGCGCCGCGTGAAGAAGGGAAGAGGAGAGGAGAGGAGAGGAGGAGAACAGCTCCGGACTCCAACTCTGCAGAAAGAGCCTTACACACACACACACACACACACTCTCTCTCTCTCTCTCGCTCTCTCTCTCACACACACACACCACCATGCCGAGGAGGAAACAGCAGGCGCCCCGGCGCTCGGCAGGTACAGTCCTTCATTCCTTCCTTCATTTCTCTCTGTGTTTCTGTCCACAGCGCTGCGTTTACATGATCTCACTTTCAGCTCCGTGTTTGTGCGCGTGCGCGCGCGCGAGACAAACGCGTGGGTTGTGCGATACGCGCGCGCACTGAGGAACAAGATAGAGGCGGAAGAAAAAAAAAAAGTTTTATTTATTTTCCCCCCTCCTCCCGGATTCCCTTTTTTTCTTTTCCTTTCTTTGTAATCAGTGTTTTGAACTGGTAGTAATAATAATAATAATAATAATAATAATAATAATAATAATAATTTAAAGTTAGATAAGAGATTATGTCATTCCGCGCGCGCGCAGTGTAGATTATTTAAATCCTTTTAAATCCAGATTGAGGTGAATTAATGACAGTCTGTGAGAAAGATTTTTTTTCTCATGATAATCTGTGTTTTGTTTTGTTTTTTTGTCCCACCCCAAACTTGTCGGACATTGCAAAATATAGGCCAGACTGGTGATTTATTCCAGAGCCCTGTGATTTTCTCAAATTTCCAGCCTAATAGGGAAAGGCTACTTTGAACAGGAAGGGGGGCTGCTTGCTTTCCAGTTAGCTTTCCAGTCAGTTCTCTCTCTCTCTCTCTCTCTCTCTCTCTCTCTCTTCTTTTCCACTCCCTCCATCCTTTTTTTTAAAAAGATCTATAAAGAAGCGTTGAGGATAAAAAGAGCTTCAGGGTGTCAGCTGACTGTCAGGACTTCTTTTGATGCTCCTAGCTGTTTTTCCCCTCCCTGCCAACAAACATTTGCTCACCAAACACCTCTCGCCTTTGTTTATAAGTGTACGATTTGATTTCTTACACCCTCTGTGTGTGTTTCTGAACAAAGAAATCAGAAAGAGGTGACCTTGTAGCCGAGTAAGATGCAGGGTCGAATGGACAATGGCCATGTTTTGATTTCACGACTGATTGATTGGCCGTCACGTGCCTCGCCTTTGATCTGTTCATTCCTGATAAACATCAATAACTCGCTCGCCATGGCAACGCCAATCCCCGTGACGTGACGTCACGTCCGCACTGAACAAAACCCATTAAAGTGTCTTGAAGTTGCTCTTCCTCCTACTGGGTGCCATGACCAGGCCACAAGGCCATGCTTTCCTTTTCCTAGCTCAACAAACCGCATTCCTGTGTCCCAAACAGGTGTGTTTTCACACAAGATAGGCTACATGACTGCCAGATAGCTACAGAGTGAGCTATTTCGTAGAATATATCCTCAGATATAAAGGTACTGAATTACCTTGTCTTTTGCTTTGAAGGTGAAAGACAGTGCAGTATAATGTACTAAACGGACACTATATTCACATTTCCTTAAAAGTACAAAAGATGACGCTATCACCCCAGTGACAGGGAAAAGCAGATTTGAATACTTTTTTTTTTTTCACTTGAATGTGTACAGGAACGTGTGTGTCTTGTTTATTGGTTTGTGCCAGTTTCTTTTTGTGGTCTCAAAAGTTATAAAAACTGCATAGTGTAGTAGAAAGATACTGCATCGAAATAGGTTTTGGACTATGGCGAAGATTTTATTTAAAAAATAATAAACGAGTAAAAATAAACCTGCCTTGTTTCTCAAATCTGCAGTCAAGGTTTGTGTTTGAGTGAACGGATAAGTTTAAATGCACGCAATCCATAACGAGCTATCGGAAGGCTAAAGACAGAACATGCTAATCATAGGTGTTTAAATAAATACAGTACAAGTTTGCGTGATTGTTTCGACACAGCTCGGCACGGCAAGGCACCAGCAATCAATACACTACACTGCTACCGTACTGTAATTGACTACAATCTGCAAGGGCACATAAAACCATATTAACGCTTCCGTACACGTGCACATGCAGGCATGCTGCTGGTATGAAAAATGTTACTAATAGCCTAATCCGGAGACGGAAGAATGGTTTGCTCCATCAGTCGGACCCGTCAAAGCGACTTTGTTTCATATTTGATTTAATTGTCTCCCTCTTTGACAGGCACATTCATCAATGGCTCTAATGGTCAATCAGAAGTTGGCAGAGTGAGTGCTCTCATTTTACCCCCCCAACACACACACACACACACAAACCCCCTCATATGTTAGGCCGGAGTTTTACTCTATCAAAATGCTTTTTCCTAATGGACAGACTGAAGAGGTAGAAAGAGGGAGGAGGAGAATGAAGGATGACTGAAAGGCTTCTCATTTCACAGGCGTGAGAGGAGAAAAAAAGATTCAGGCATTTATGCCTTTGATGAGCGGATGAAGACAAATACGAGAGCAGTCTAGAGCATTTTTTTCCCCCCTCTAGACGAGGCAGCTTCCTGTGATATTTTTTTAAACTCTACCCCCCATGTCAAGCCCCTCCTCTTTCGCTCTTTCTCACTCTCCCTCCATCTCTGCCTCCCAGCAGCCCTCACAGCTGCAAGTTATAAGGTTGACGACTGTGCTGTGGCATACAAAGAGTGATGACAAATTGATTGCACTGCCGTGATGGAAAGACCAAAGGAAAGATGGCAGATGATGGGCCTTGATTAGGAACTTTGGGAAATCCATTCCCCTGCAACCTTGAGCTTTGCATGAGAACGTTTCGCCCCTCGGTCGTTTTTTCTCTCTCTCTCTCTCTCTCTCTCTCTCTCTCTCGCTCTCTCTTCGCTTCTCTCTCTCACCCTCCCTCGTTCCGTCTTTTAAGTCGAGAAGACCTGCTCAGCCGTAGAAAAAGAAAAGTTGTTTTGCCAGCTTCATTAGTGTTCACCTAATTAGCTGTAAAGCTGATGGATTCCTGACAGGCCTAATGATTGGAGATGACAAGCTCCGCACACTGTCATCCAGCCCAATTAGGTTTGCAGCTAGTTTGATGTAATCAAGTTGATATTACACAGTCCTCCATGCCTTTAGTCCATGCACTAACTCAATTTGCTGCTGCAGGTGACAAATGGGCCCAAGTACCTGCGTAATCACGTTGGCTGGGTGGAATAGGCCGCCCTGAACGATCAGAACAAGAACAACAAGAGCAGTCGGTTTGAAAAATATCTACACAGCACACACACACACACACACATACACACACACACACACACACACACACACGCATCCAGTGTTGTTTATATCAGTAAAGGTGTTGCGCATAATTTTATATCCTATATTTGTAGCCCAGTGT
The DNA here is from genome assembly GCA_028877395.1 of Cathorops festae. Lineage (NCBI taxonomy): Eukaryota > Metazoa > Chordata > Actinopteri > Siluriformes > Ariidae > Cathorops > Cathorops festae. The sequence goes on from JAODXR010000020.1 coordinate 22,399,178, forward strand.
CCTATGACATTCTCTCCTTTCCTTTTAATCCCAGGCCCCGTGGTTTTTTTTTCCCGAACACACACTCACACACTGTGTTCTCTGTGTAGCCAGAGTGATTTTTTTCCCTCCTCCTCCTCCTCCTCCTCCTCCTCCCACAATGCCCTTCTCCATTCAGGAGCAGACAATAGCGTGTACACCGTGTTTTTTTGTTCACAGGCTTCAAAGCTTCACCAGACCAAACATATCAATTGTTTTGGGGAGCCCGGGAGAACATCAGACCTTTCTCTTACTCACTCTTGTCTGTCTCACTTTGCATTAGGTGCACTCGAAAAGTAGGGGGAAGTACACCGAACAGGCCTTGACACACACCTGTATGGAGACAGAGTGATGTATGAAGACCAAGAGTCTTGATGTTGGGTCATTATGCCACCTAAGATATTCAAAGTCGGTTTATCGGACGGGCGTCGTGAAAAGTGCACACCTTGAACGTTCGGCGTTGTGTTCAATGCAGATAAGTATGATTCATACAAATATCCGGATGTGTGACGGATGCGGTCGTGAACGCAGACAGATGGATTGAAGAGAGCGAAAGGAGCTGATTTCTGTGATTTTAGAGGCTGCTTGATTGATTGCAGACGAGAAAGGAGGATTAATCAAACTCAGTATGAGTTCTGAGAAGGGAGGAAACCCCTCGGCTTACTTATGCACGATCATATGGAGTAACATAAGTTGGCATAAAAGAACTCACATACACAGATGGATATCGCATACTGGAGATAGCATTTATCGTTTTTTTTTCAACACACACACACACACATAAGTACGCTATCATACATGGTGTAATTTCATGCCATAAAGCACATATGACACGTTTACAGTGTCATAAAGACATTAGTAGCAGAGAGAGATCTATAAATTATATATATATATATAATGGCTTTGCGTATTATTATTTGTCCAATTTATTCCCAGACAGAAAATTGTCCAGGTTTTTGTAAGAACACCTGAACTCTACAGTCATAAAATAACACGCTTTTTTTTTTTTCCCCTTTCAATTTAATTACCTGAAGTATAATGAAACATGCTGTCTTAATTATGTTAATTATCCTTATTAAGAGCTAGCTCCAATTCCTGATAATCATATGCATTATTAACGAAAAAGAGAACGATGGCGTAAACACTCGTCTCCAAGTGATCTCGAATTAGTCCAAGAAATTATAAAGACTTAAAAATTTTTTTCATTGGTAATGTTACATATTTTTATCTGTATGTTCATCTTGTAGTTATTTTCATGAAAATCAGTTTTGAAGGAAGGTTCGGTTTCAAAGTTCATTTTTAGAAAACTATTTTCATGAACATACTACAGGGTGGAAAACATGGCGAGGTAGATTACGATCAGAGGTATGGAGGTAGGTTTTAGATTTAGTAGCACGTTGTAAGATTTGGTTGAAAGTTAAGTGGTTGGTTTGGGTTTTTTTTTTCCCCCTTCTTTTCTAGAATGTGGGTTACCTGTGGAGCATTGTATGTGAAATGTATGCGAAAATGGATGCGTTGTGGTTTTATACTGTGAAATTGGCTCATCTCGTCTCTTCACTGCCTTGTTCTTCTCGATGGACAGTTGGCCCTGGCTGGATGTCTGTGTGTGTGTGTGTGTGTGTGTGTGTAAGTGTGGATTATAGGACCTCACATTGCTCCAGCCCAAACCTTGCGCTCCCAGGCAGCCAACTGACACTATGATTAGTTATGGCCATCCTCTGCTTTTTACACCGCAAACACCGGCCGACAATCACAGGGGTTAAAGCACAGAAGAGAGAATGAACGAAAAAGAATTGAGAAAAGAAAGAAATCAGGGAAGGGATGCGAGCTGTGAATAGCAGCCAGACAGAAGGAGGGAGCAAGAGAGAGAGAGAGAGAGAGAAGGCAGAGAGCACGGTAAGTTCTCCTCCCCGTGGATCCACACCAGGGCTGATGGTTGATAAACAGATTTTTTTTTTCCAGAACCTTCCGTCATGGCTCCCATTAGCTTGACAGCTGTCAATTAGGACTGCCTTGGTCTCACGGGCTGCAGTTTATTGCAGGCGGTTGATGCTGTCATTTTCCTCACAGTTTCGCCTTGAGCGTTATCACGAGCACTGAAACAGTCAATAGCTGATGCATCAGCAGTTATTTCTTAAATTGGCTCACAAGGCTGCATCCTACCCTCATTTTTCCCCCCTCTCTTTCCTCCCTCAATTCTCTCTCTCTTTCTCTCTCTCCCATCCTCTCTTCTCTAAAGATTGTTTTGTGAAGAGATGACGATGAATTGCGACTGCAGCAGGGTTAGTGAGAGTGCATGGAGGGCAGTGCCATGTGACACCGAAGTGTCACTCACACACACACACACACACACACACACACACACACACACACACACACACACCAAAATAAACATTTTT
>JAODXR010000020.1:27242799-27255910 GCA_028877395.1 Cathorops festae
TATGAATATGAGAGAGAGAGCGAGCCCTAGGCATATCCGATTTTTAAGGGGGGAAATGTAGCACATACCCAGTAATTAGGTGATTTTTAATTAAGTTTTAAACAGATGCATGGATATGAGCTCTCGCGGAATAATTTGCTTATGATAAATATGCTGAATGCCTCAGGGGAATATGGGCTCAGCAATGAAAATAAAGAAATTTTACCCTACAAATAAAAATGCGTTTAGATAGATAGATAGATAGATAGATAGATAGATAGATAGATAGATAGATAGATAGATAGATATAATTTAGTTTTTATATATAAATCTATAAAAGCTGTCAATTACTCAGCCAACACCTTGTAGGGGCGGAAGACATGTATTTTAGGATTTGACGCAGCACAGCTGACAACTTAATATAGCAGAGTGATTTCGACATGTCTACAGCTAAATGTGTTAGGAAAAGGTGAAAGCTGCTGCGATGAATGGTTTTCTTTCTCTTTTTTTCCCCCTCCTCATCTGTCACACAGCTGGGCAGCTCAGCTCTGATAGATGGCAATAGAGACGGAGATTGTCTGGGTGAATCTGATTGGTGCAGTTTACTGGACCTTTTATGTTACCATTATTTTGTTGGACTTTTATGAGCTGTGTGTGTGTGTGTGTGTGTGTGTGAGAGAGAGAGAGAGATTCTACCTTTGACCTCCACCAAACATTCACACTGGAGATGGGCCTGTTCCCTGCATGTTTGGCTTTTCTAGTTGTTTCCCACCCACCTGTGTGTTCTAATCAGTGGTATAAAATGGAGTGATTCTCTCTCTGCAATGTTGGAGAGCTGAAGAGCAGCACTAGTGCTGGTGCCTGGCAACTGGGGCTGCACCACGGAATCCTCTAACTAACTATTCGTCAGCGTCACTGCTCGGGTATGTACGCAAGATGCCTCTTGCATGCTTGCCTGTGTTGTGTACCTTTGTGTTGCTGGCACCCGAAGTTTGTGTGTGTCTATGTGTGAGAGTGAGATAGTAGGTGGGATGGTGGGATGTTTGTGCGTTTGACTTGGCATTGGTCTCACAGAATTGTTGCAAAGGCGGCTCACTTGGCTATTTTTCAGTGTATTTTTAGTGCACTTAACACGACTCATTGAGACAGCCCTTTGCTGACTGAAATAGAAGGATTTCGTGTTCTCTGCTTGGACGTTTGGCATTAGGATTTCCTGATTGAAGCCACACCAACTTAATTATGTAAATATAGCCGAGGTACAGAACATGCCACAGGTGCAGGAGAGTATGGGGGTAAGCATGGGGTGGCTAAATTACCAGTAGGATGGTGCAGAACACTCATAGCCTTGTGGATTTATTACCAGGAGAGACAATGCATGCCATGAAGAATTGATTACAAGCAAATAACAAGTATGTTTTATAGTCAAAAGCAGCTTCAGCTTCATGTGTACGAGTTAATGCTTAGCATTTTATCAGTTGACACTGGTTATGGCATGGCCCTTTGGTTCTGCTTTTGTGTTGTTGCTGATAGAGACCCTGCAATCCTTCAGTAGAGAGAGAGATGAGAGATGGTGGAGGGTGGGGTTGAGTGAGTCACGCCCCCCCCCACACACACACACCACCCACCCACACACCATTCTCTTCTTCAGCTTGGCTAGCAAAGTGGAGTCAGGCACCTAGGATCCGGCAAACTATCACATTGGTAAACAGCTCCATTGGCTGACTCATTGATTTCAGTGGGGTGACGCAGTAAAAATGCAAAATATTTGCTAGAATGAGGGTATATATATATATATATATATATGCACACACCACATTCAATGCATGCTGTCCAACAAGAAGTGACTGTGGATGTGTTGATGACATTACTGTTCAGCTATTTCTGTTTTTATTCCTTTTTTAAATAATGACATGGTCTTCGATGCATCTTTGTACAGCATATGCCAATAATTCCATGTTTAGTTCATGCTTAAAGGGTCATTTATCTCTCCTGGGAATTGTAACATTATAATGTGATTGTATTCAACTGAGCGAGAATAAGTATTTTACAAATGTAATAACATTCTCTGAAAATCTTGCATTGTTTTTTTTTTTATAATCTTTGCTAGAATCTAAATAAAAACAACAATCCGCCCACGGATTTGCCGCAGATTTTTGTCACTACTCACATTTCCGTTTACCTACTCCTTGAACCATAGAAGACACATTCCAACCATCATTTTATGATAGAAAAATAGATTCATAGTTTGATGCACATGACCTTTAGGGCACCAAAGGTATTTTGAAAAGGAAGTGCCTCACCTCCCTGGAAGATCACACCAGGAAATCTGGATTCCTGAAGAAGTCCTGCAGAGGAACGACAGAGAAAAAGAGATTTTGAGAAAGCTGAGGTGACGTCATTAGCGACCCGACCTATTGGATAGAGACACGGCCATCGCTTCTGACGCCGCTCCGACTCTCTCAACATTCAACGTGGTGCTCGCCTCACTCTCCTGCCAAACACATCTCTTCAGAAGACATCACTGGGACAAGCATCATGATGATGGATAATCCTATTGATATGTGTTTATGCATGGTAGCAGGATTATGATGTCTATATAACCTTATCGATGAACTTTAGTTTGCTATCTTAGCATATATTGTTACATGAAACACCTATATGATAAAAAAATGGATACTAAACAAACATATGTGTTCCGGTAATCACTTTTCTTTAGCATCATAAGAAAGTTTGTATTTGTGTGAGTCATACTTCTGTGCAGCTGGCATTGTGCTGTATTTGCAGTTTTGAATGAGACCTATGGTTTTTTGTGCACCTAATGAGAAGCAGAGTGATTTATTTATGAATTGCCTGGCTGGAGCGGCCTTGGCACACTGTGTCTGTATCAGAGGGGTGTGTGTGTGTGTGTGTATGTGTGTGAAGATTGAAGTTTTTTTTTTCCTCTCTTGGAGTCATGTCGCTCAGCAATTGCTGATGCAACTCTTTGTCACCTAGAGTTTACCATCACCTCCTGTGATCCTATGGGTAGTAGCTATATTCATCTTGGCTTATGCCTCCAGAGATTTGAACAAGTGTGTGTGTGTGTAACTGGGAGAAGGTCATAGTATACATGTATTAGGGTTTGTATGAATGCAATTGAGCATATTTGCTGTGTGATTGTGCATGGGAGATGAGACAAGTTTGCTTTTGTGTGTGTGTGTGTGTGTGTGTGTGTGCCAGAGCAGGTGTTTGCATCCTCTCCCATGCTGGGACCAGCTACATCTGAACCCCTCAACCTCATTACCTTAGACAGAGAATAATCACAACGACGACACAACAATCTCCTTGATATAAATCTCACACAAGAGGTAATAGTGCAACAAAATAACCACGAGCAAAGAAAAAAAATAAAAATAAAAAAATGGAATATTTCTTAAATAAATAAATAAATAAATATTTGGAATCTTGCCAAAAATCCTGTGCAAGCTCCCAAAATGTCATTCAAGTTTTATTGACTGAAGTCATGGGCACATGAAAGGTTCTTGGGAGTTGAAGGGGTTAAAGTCTGACCAGTCCCTGACTGCTTTGACATGTCTGTCAGCTCAATCTTAATCTCGTCCATTTCCACTCATTTAAGATGTCTGACTCTGAAATATACGTGATGTTTCGTTTTGTCTGGAAACCGTTGGGCCAGCATCTGGCACACCAGCTCTCCTTGCAGGTTATAAAGGTGCTCAATAGACAAGTGACAATAGTTTAAGATATCAGGCACAGGAGATCTCCAGACAAGAATAGGACCTTGATGTGGTGGAAAGCAGGAGGAACCGCTGCCGCTTCACTTTGAAGCTGTTTTTTTTTTTTTTTGAAGGGGGGGGGGATCACAAAAGCAAAACTATCCATTTTCACAGGACAATCTATGGTCCTTTCACATGAAGGTGTTTCATTTGAGCCCATCCTGGGTCCACGAGAAAACAATGGCACCCTGACTGGATGGATAGCAATGAATGAATGAAGCCCCCTGAGCTTTTCAGCAACAACATCCACAGACTACAAAGTCGAGAAGAAAAGAGAAAAGAAGAGAAGAGAAGTGGGAGAAGAAAAAAAAAACTTGGGGAAATTTGTATTTGAATTATATGATAAACCGCTAATAATAATAATAATAATAATAATGCGATGAGATAATAATAATAATAATAATAATAATAATAATAATAATGGAGTGTGTGTGACTAGAAATAACACATGAAAATGTGTCAAAATGATATGTCGGGTCGGATCAGACAGAATGTCCAGGTGTTTTCGGGCGCAGGTAATTTCTTCTAAAAAGAAAAAAAATATAGAGTGCGTTACGAACAGATCATGGCGCACGCTACACTACTAAAAAGTGCGCCTTTATTGTGGCTTCGATCCCGCACTATTCCCACCAGCAGCGTGCGGGTTCAGGATGGAGCAGCACGCGCCACTTTCGGTTTGTTCAGCTTGCACGAGCGACCGACTCACTCTGAGTCACGTGTCTCTACGTCACCGTGCACAGAGGTATCGGATTCGCGTGGAATGAAGCCGTCATTTCAAGCTTGGGAGCTCTCTCAGTGCGCATTAACCCAGACCCGTGTGCGTGCGTGCGTGTGCGTGCGTGAGTGAGTGAGTAAATGCGCGTGCGTGCGCGCGTGTATATGTCTCTGTGCGTTTGGAGCATGCCGTCCAGAGCGCGTGAACCGACCTGCGAAGGATCCGCTCAGTCATGGGAGTGCATTACCTCGCCCGTGCGATTTCCGCCATCAATAATTTAATCTATCTGCTCCAAAGCTGAAGAGACTGACGACAAGTCGGTGCTGCTGCCTGGCAAAAAAAAAAGAAGAAGAAAAGAAAAAGCTCGAGGAATTAAAAGCTCAGTGTGGAAAAAAGCTCGAGGGGTTTGTTTGCGCGCGGGGAAATTTTTTTTTTCTTTCCTTTTTTCCTCCTCTCCAAATAAACCATCCCAGATGACACTGTCCCGTTGAATGGTCTCCCTTTAGAACTGGACAGTAAAATAAAGGTAGGTTTTGTTTTTAGACTTTTGTCGAAAAGTATTCAAGCAACATAGATTTATTTGTGCTTGTGCAATAATAATCATAAAAAAGCAAGGCTTTCTGATTAATTAGTCATAAGAAAGCATCTTCATATCTGTCCATTGCATTCAGAATGGGCAAGACTTTCATTCAAGCCAAAGTTGAAATGATGACTCTGATCGAACTCACCTGAAACATCATGCGACTCATTAGACATCTCTTGTTTCCTTCCAACACTGGAGATTATTACACTGAATGGGCTGCTGTTATGCTAAAGAGGGCAGACAAATGTAGTTGTGCATTTGAAATGGACGAGGCTAAATGTATAATTGGAGTTTGGTGCACTCGATCAGACTTTCATAGGAAACTTGAGCTCTGGGGTTTGACTTACAGTACAGTGTAGTCTATCCTGTAGCTTTCCCCCACAGCCTCATCAACTCTCCAAGGGTTCACATCCAACTTTGTGTGTGTGTGTGTGCATTACAGAACATCACTGAGGTCTGAATTTAGTGCTTGATAATACATTCAAGGCAAAATAAGCCCAGCTGAGTGAGTGGCCACAGCAATTTTCCTGTAAATGGCAATCATTCATATTCCTGGGAATTTGGATCATGACTGTTTAACAGCCTATCAATATTTCTCATTAGCTTGGACTTGATGGTGGTGAGTTATTACATTTCTGAGAAGCTGTTTTGTTATTGGTTGGTTGGCCAGTAGGGAAACCCATTAGGTGATACTGATAATGTGCTGATTAATTTTTCAGTATTTATGTGTTTAATTTCTCTGCTTCATCTGAGTGTACAAACCAAACCTCTCACTTTATTGACTGAAATTTAACTTTTTATTCAATTGATATATATATATTTTTTTTACTTGTGCTTGTATGGATCAGTAGAATAAAATGTGTGTGTGTGTGTTACACCACGTCCTTTCGTACTGTATGCTGAGAATAAAAGCGTAACATGCGGTTCATGTAGACAAAAGCGCCATCTAGCGGATAAACTGAGTAAATTCCTGAGCTGCACTTGAAACTGTTCGATTATGGTACTACAGTAATTGTACCTGGCCAAAGCTGAAGTTAAAAAAAAATTTACTTTTACTAATGGTGTTGGATCAAAAGTTTACACACTTCTAGTCAGACCTGGAAGTGAAAAGTCTCTCTCTGTCTCTAAACACAGAGTCGAACATGTTGTCAGTCGCTAAGCCAGAAAGTCGCCTAGCCTACATGAAAACAACACCTATCAGCATCACAGTTGGCCAATCTTGGATGATATTTCCGAGGCGGATCCTGCCAATGCTCGTCCTTTCTCCTGTTACGTGAAGAGCCGAAACTTATACATTAATCATTACCGCACTAAAGTTTAATTTGGTTTGGTTGCCTGCTTTCCGTGAAGCAGCACCAAGTCCAACCAAGAAGTCTAAGAACTTCAGAAGGAAACAATTAGGCTACCAAATAAAGCCAGAGTAAACTAAATTCAAAGGGTTCTGTGACATTTACGTTCAAGAATGTAAATGACATAACTATACACCCTAAAATTCCCTAACCGCCTCTTCATTCGATGATCAAATGTGGCTTTCTTGCAAGTAGAGTGATGGAGACGTTGTTTATATCCACTACAACTGCTGCAAGCTCGATGAAACAGGATGTTTTATTTTTGTTCTTTGACCGTTTCAAGATAAAAGCCTGTTGACTGAATGAACAGGCAGCATAACAGTCAAAGAAAAAGCTTGATATAAGGGCCTTAGTCTTGTTCTGTGCTTGTCTGCAGCACAGCTGGGTTACATTGTAGAAGAAACCACAATTACCTGAGGATGTACTTCAAAGAATCCTGCCTTATTCTCACAGCCGCTAACACCGAGTGAGAATGAGCCAAAGTTTTTACAAGCCTGCTGCCATTTGCTGCTGTTTGATCCCTCCCAAAGATTAATCATTAGTCTGGCCTGTAGCCATAGCAAAGTCAAAGCAAAGCAGTCATCTCAGTGGTTTGTTGAGCGCCAGATTGGTGTGAGGTTGGCAGAAATTGGTGACATAAAACTTCACGGCAGTGAAATACCTTTAGAGGATTCAACAGTGGGATAACTTAGTTTATATTGTATAACATTACTGGCATTTAGTAGACGCGCTTATCCGGAGCGACGTACAACACAACCGGAGCAGTTGGGGGTTAGGTGCCTTGCTCAAAGGCATTTCAGCCATTTATTTCAGCAGGTCCAGGGAATTGAACCGGCAACCTTTTAGTCCCAAAGCTGCGTCTCTAACCATTAGGCCATGACTCCTGTCCCCCATTCTGTATTCATTGAAACACAAACAGGACATTATATATCAAATGAGGACTAGCTCACTTTTATCAAACAGCTTACAGATTAAATATTCAAAATGTTCATTAGAAAGTGGACCTAAGCAGACCAGTCAGTCATTTGGTTTTTAGTTGACAATGAAGATTGTAAAACACTGATTAATTTTAGGATATATGAAATATTTTAAGGCTATTGGGTGTTTTGTTGTTGTTTGTTTGTTTACCATAAAGCATGGAATTCTAGCACATAAAGCCTAACAAGAGGTGTAAGGTTATGTGAATTTTTCTACAATAATGCCCCCTGGTGGAACTCCCTTGGAGTTTCCATCTAATTTGAATACCAGTCTGCCAGACTCCACATGCTTTCTTATTTATTCATTTGGAAAGCTCTTGTTTTAATTCAGAGAGACAGAGAGAAAAAAAAAAAGCTTAAAACTAGAATGTCATCTTCTAGATTCACAATACCTTCAAGGATCCTTTCTTGTGAATGGTTTTAAAGTTTGTTACAGCCTTGGTGACCTTGAAAATAGTCTGTGGCCCCTGAGGAAAAGGAAAACCTTTTATTTATTTATATATGTATGTATTTATTTCCACTAGAAAATCTGTTATTCATGCTACACTTTCATGTTAACCACGCTTCATCTGCCTGTCATGACGGGATTTCTTAAATAATCCATGCATGGCGGGGAGACTTAAGCAAACAGAGCTGTGAGGAACCGGGAGCGTACAAAGCAAACCGCCCTGTCCTACCAGCTTCTGTCTAAACAATTGAGCAGGTGCACGCTACTCTTTACCACCTCCCGTCTCCCCCCTCCCGTCCTCTCCAAGCCGTAATGCTGCCACTCATGTGCGAGCAGAGATCAATCATATTTAGCAAAGAAAAGTGTCTGAGAGTGCTGCCGCTAAGCCCTCCAGTGTGTGTGTGTGAGGACACATTTTCAAATACAGCTGTGTAGATATCATGTCATCACTTTTAGATATCATTCATAATTCTTTTGTAGACAGAGGGATCCAAAAGTCACCCAAGGCTTGAGGGATACTTCTATAGGATGGGTTGGAATGCTATGCATGGCACATTCAAAAGAACATAATGCACCTGGCTTCCAAAGTGTTCACAAAGAGGTACATCAATAAACGTCTAAAGTTCCACATCTGTTTGCTCCACAGCTCGTGCTACAGATTGTAACACCCCCTCTTCCTGGACATGCACACATCATGAAACACCATGTTTGCGTTATATTGGCCGGATATTGATATTGTGACCATACGACGCTGTTCGGAGGGAAAGACACACACGTCAAACATATTAAAGAGGAACAATGTGTCCATGGTGGTAATTTGGTTTCCCCTCCTTCTAGTTTGAACAAGGTCTTGCTTATTGCCAGCTCAGTCCCCGAGCAATAAACTGATTCACCGCCTAGATTGCGTTTTAACAGGAAGGTGATTGAGAGCATAATCCATATTGATTCGCCGGATGGAAACAGGAAATAGCAGGGTTAGAAATAAAATTTGTTTGTTGTTCCTGGTGAGAGGGGACCCCAGAGGAATGGCAAGCAATTGCAAGCTGATGAGTGGCACCCCACCACCACCACCCCAAGCCAACCCTCTTACTCCCCACCCCTTCCTCAAAACTTATCCTTTTCATCCTCCACCTCCCTGCCCGGTCTGCCTTGGAGACCTGGAAGAGACGTCATCAGGGTTGTTATGCTGAGAAATGACGCTCGACATCATATCATACCCCCCCACTTCACCCCACCCCACCCCACCCGTTCGCTGCCTAAGAGTTGTGGGTTATAAGATGCACTGTCGTCCACATTCAGAGCGCTCAGTGTCTAGTTACTTTCGTTTCAAGCTACACACTCCACGTGCACGTGGCTTTTAAGACAGAGCCAAAAGATCGCGCCGATACAGCTATCCATCATCGGTGAGTTATCAGGACCATATGCGCTTTTTAAAGCAGGTCCAAGTAGGTGCGAGAGTGCTGTGCCAGGTTTATCAAGTTTTACTATCACCCCTCAATGATAGTATTATATTATCTATCATTTGATAGCACTTGCAATTTATATAATACCTCCCTCATCAGAGGGACAGCAGATGTTTGGTAATTGAGATCAACCTGAAACTGGGGCAGATGCTGGGCTGTGGCCGAGTGTGTACATAAAACCCACATTAGTGCCATTCAGAGAGAGAGAGAGAGAGAGAGAGGATGCTGCCAGAAATACATCAGTCCCTGAAGGTGCAACACATTTGGAAGTATTTCAAAGAAGTGAGCAAGTATGACATAAGACGCAATCAAGTCCTAATCCTCGGCGGCACTTTAAAATCCTCTCCGAAGTTTCTGCGGAGGTAATTGCTGACAATGTAAGAAGTTTTTTTTTTTTTTCCATGACTGGAAAAGCTGATGGGCTGAAGCATCTTTTCATGCCTGCAGAAGCAGCGCATACACACATCTTACTCCATGCTTCATTTGATTAGGATTGATCCGTCCTCCAAAGCTGTAATCCCAGCCTGTTTTTAATTTATTTATATTTTTTTCAATGCTTGTTTTTGACTACGTGGGAGAAAAAATTATCGGAGCTCCTATCTCTTTGTCTCCTACCAGACATACACAAACACAAGCAAATGCATGCGCCCACACTCTCTCTCTTTCTCACACACACACACACACATACACATATATGCATGCACACACCTCGCCAGGTGAAACGTCACAGAGCAAGGGGACTCGGCGCTCATTAAGGGGAAGGCTGCAATATTCTGAATCGAGACCATGGGACTCCCAGTTCGCCTATTTATAGCTGCTGTGTCTCCATGGCAGTCACCGCTGCGCTGGCAAATCGCAGCCGCGGCCCCAGACACCAATTAAGAATGAAACAAATGCCTTTTAGAGAGGGGCGTGCCACCATGTCTCTCCCACCCTTCTTCAGTCTCTTTCCGCTCCATGAGTGCATCCTCTCCGTGCCTCTTCCGGAGGATGCTCGGGGTAGAGGGAGGATGCCACGCAGAGAGCTGGCCGAGCTGTGCTGCGACGTTGGCTATTTTTAAAAAGCCCCCCCTTTACACACACACACACACTCGCACTCTCTCCCCCAACCCCTCCTCCTCCTCAAGAAGGAGAGCAGATGAGGGATGTCTTCTTCTTCTTGTGCTGGTGTTTTGGATGCTCCCCGTGCTATTGTTTGTGAATGTTGCGGCGAGTTTTGGGATGTCGACGGATGTGATGAATTGCTGTGACTCATAGGGGCATCAGAGAGGTAAGAGAGTGAGGGTTAGGCGTAAGAGAGATGAAAGTGAGTGGAAGGATGAGTGGTGCGCTGGAGGGGCAGTCCTGGCTTTCTCTGCGTCTTTATGTCGGGGATGTCGGGGGCTGTCTTGACCCGGATGTGTGAAATGCATCCATTGGGCATGGAGTAGTTTTTATGAATGAATGAATGAATGAATGGGTGAATGAACTGCATCCTGTCTTCTTCTCTCTCCTTCACTCTCTGTCTCTTAATTTACCTGGTGACCTCTACATGGAACATGCTCTTTAGTGATGCCTCAAGACTCTTTTTATTTATTTTTTTAAAGCAATCTAGAGATGTAGAACATTCACAGACTGGCTGAATCTGTAGTGGCATCGTAAGCGTTGCAGTGGAGGATTTTTCCGCTCTTGTTTTATGGCTTAAATACGAGGCCATTTTTGCTCTTGAGATATAAGTGGTTCTTAAACTATCTGTATACTCTGAACCCTATCTTACTCTCATCCGTATTACTATATTGACTTTAGTGGGGGTTTTTTTTTGTAATAACTACTACACATTGGTCACTAGCACTTAACATCAGTCAGGGTTGTGTTAGTCTGATGGGATGCTCGAGCAGGAGAGGAGGGTGGAGGAGGAGGAGGGAAGTGCAGGCAGAGAAGAGGGAGTGGGTGAGGGTGAGAGCCTCTCATGTCCTCCTAATGATACTCCTGAGCCTCTGTATTTAGCTCTGTGTTTGTGTGTGTGTGTGTGTAGGGGGGGGGACAGATCCGGTGTGATGCGTCAGTAGTGCCAACACTCCCTTGGGCCTTGATTGCCAGGAACTGAAAATGCAACAAAGAAATAACAAGTTGGCATGTTGTGGGTCGGTTGCTACGAAATGTGAACCAGATTTTAGGTCTGCAGTTCTGATCCCAGCTTACACGAGAGCACTGGATGCCAGGGGGACTGGCTGCAAACGACACAACAAGCACTTTGGGGAAACAAATAACAAAGATTGACAAAAGATAACAGAAAAATAATGCAACATCACTTAACGATTATGCACCAGTGCAATGGCTGTTTTGTACTTTGTTTCTTTTTTTTTTTTGATGTTTCGCTTTAAAATTTAAATCTCTGTTTCTCTCTATCCCTCCCCTTTTTCTTACTCCCCTTCCTGCCCCTCCCTGAACCACCACGCCCTATACACACCTTTCCCTCTGTGTCATCTCCAGTTCCAACAGGTCAGAAGAGTGATGACCATCCTGTTCCTTACTATGGTTATTTCATACTTCAGTTGCATGAGAGCTGCGCCCATGAGAGAGGTGCCGGGCGTTGTGGGGGGCCACCGAGCTGAGGGCTACCTGGGGGCCGCCCGGGGCCACGGGACTCCACCGAGCAGGGCAGCACTGCCCTCGCTCACGGACACGTTCGAGCAGGTGATCGAGGAGCTACTGGAAGTGGAGGGGGAGGCAGCGCAGGGCCAGGGAGGGGGGGGTCCCGGCAACGCAGCTACAGCCACGGCCGAGTCAAAGGACGTCGACACGTACGCGTCACGTGTGATGATCAGCAACCAAGTGCCTTTGGAGCCGCCGCTGCTCTTTCTCTTGGAGGAATACAAAAACTACCTGGATGCCGCCAACATGTCGATGCGGGTGCGGCGCCACTCGGACCCGGCGCGGCGTGGCGAGCTCAGCGTGTGCGACAGTATTAGCCAGTGGGTGACGGCCGTGGACAAAAAGACGGCTATCGACATGTCTGGCCAGACCGTCACCGTGCTGGAGAAGGTCCCGGTGGCCAACGGGCAGCTGAAGCAATACTTTTACGAGACCAAATGCAACCCGCTGGGTTACACGAAGGAGGGCTGCCGAGGAATAGATAAGCGGCACTATAACTCGCAATGCCGGACAACCCAATCGTACGTGCGAGCCCTCACCATGGATAGCAAACGGAAGATCGGCTGGAGGTTTATACGGATAGACACTTCGTGTGTATGCACATTGACCATTAAGAGGGGGAGATAGTGTACACAATGTATAGATTTTATTGAGAGTTCTAACAAGAGAGAAAGAAAAAGAGTAAATATCTATTTGTATATATACATAACAGGGTAAATTATTCCGTCAGATGAAAATTTTATGGACTGCATGTAAAAAAGATGAAGTTTATACAGTAAAGTGATACTACAGTCTATTTATTGAACATATTCATGACCTTGTAAACAATTAAAAAAAGATCTGATCAGTCATTTGCTCCCAGTTCAAATTACTATATCACATTCCGCAAGACGTTGTGGTTTCTTTACGTTGCCAAGAACTCAACAGATGAGAGGAGAGATTATTTAAGAGAAAAAGAAAAAAAAAAACTTGCATGCTGCTTCAATTGTGAATTGAAAAAAAAAAACTGTCCACTTTCAGAAAACAAGACCACTATTCCAACCAAAAGATTCTGTTTACATTCTCAGCAGTGACAGGACATACTCCTCGAAGTACTTTAACTGTTTCCTCTTCTAAACTTCTCAAGGTTATGTTGGAATTACATACTATGTCAAGGTGCTGTTGTCAAAGCTTTGCTGTTTATTTTTTTA
>JAODXR010000020.1:36438684-36448778 GCA_028877395.1 Cathorops festae
CATTCAGCAACCTTGAACGCACACACACACACACACACACACACACCCCCCTCGTTTTTGTTCATGTGTCTCTGAAGGTGGACGTGAAGCTCCTGGAGCCAGATGGATTGGATGAGAGCCGGTTCCTCTTCTCACTCGAGATCCGTTTGACATTTAAGGATATTGGTCTCGCCACAATCCTTTAACAGTTCCTGTCTGAGACACGCACGCTTTTATTAACGTTTCGCTATTAGACATTTCACAGGCGTGCACAAGACGAGGCTGAACATTTCACATCTTTTTGAGAATCAATTTTCATTTGATGAAGGACAAAAAGAGAGAGAGAGAGAGAGAGAGAGAGAGAGAGAGAGAGAGAGACACAGAGAGAGACACAGAGAGAGAGAGAGAGAGAGAGAGAGACAGAGAGAGAGAGACGGGGCTGAAAGGAGACAGCAGGAAGAGATTTGGGAGATAGCGAGGCCTAATTACAATTCATGCATTCAGCCTGCACAAAAGTGCCTTGGATTTTTTTCTGCCCGAGCCGGAGCACTTTGCTCCCTGTCTGGTTAATTAAAGTAATAAAGGTTCGGCCACGGCCCAGTGAGCAGGACCATCTCATTTAGAACCGCTCGCTCTTAAACCTCCCTCTCGCCTCCTCTCTGCACTTCTCCTCCGTTCCTCAGAATGTTAATTCCAACACTTTTCCCTCCTGAACACTTATTTTCAGAACTTTATTTTTACCTGTTTGATGTCAACGGCACAGAATCACCACCTCTGGAACATTATTTATTAATAAAGGATACCGGCATGATCATCAACACCAAATATCAGTCTAAACCTATGGTACCTGTCCCTGTGAATGAGCCGTTACTATAGAAACGATAACGTATTGGAATGAGTGTGTTTATATAAACCTGTGATCAAACACCAGCCGACCAATCAGAATGCAGAAATCCAGAAAGACATTTTTAACGTTCTAAATGAAATCTAATAACAACGATTCACTAGTCCGGTCATGATAAAGAAGAGCACCTGGTCTCCCTGTTCCAGATGTACGACCCCAATTCGAAAACAGTCGGGACGCTGTGGAGAACAAATAAAAACAGAATGCAATGATTTACAAACCCTTTTCCACTTATATTCACTCGAATACATTACAAAGACAAAATATTGAACATTCAAACTGATAAACTATAGTTTTTTATCCACTCACTCTGAATTTGATGCCTGTAACACATTCAAGAAAAGTCGTGACGGGGCGTGTCCACCACTGCGTTCCTTTTCTTTTAGCGACATTCACTAAGTGTTGAGGAACTGAGGCACTAACTGGTCAAGTTTTGAACGTAAAATTCTCCCTCATTCTTGCTTAATATCTGACTTCAGTTCCTCAACAGTTTGGAGTCTTCGTTGTAATATTTTGTGCTTCATAACTGTAACGCACCACACATTTTCAGTAGGAGGCAGGAAGGCCAGTTTAGCACCTGCACTCTTTTACTACGAAGCCACTGCTGTAACAGAGTCAATTCTCAATACTGCCACTTTCGCACAGTTTTTATTTTCATTCATCACAATTCTTGTTTTTAGCACCATTAATGCACTTTCACATGAACAAAGCACATACACAGATATCTTTTTTTTAATGTTACATTTTTATCTTTATATTATATAGTCAGCTTGTTCTTGGGATTTTTAAAAAAAATTCTATTTCATGTTGTACAGTGTCTTTTCTTTTTGCATGTCTGATAACTTGCTGCTGCAACCAAACAACTTCCTAGTTTGGGATCAATAAAGTAACTCAATCTATCTATCTAACATGTACAGGAAGTGGCTTGGCATTGTCTCGCTGGAATAAAGAGGGACGCCGTCTGGATGGCAGCATGTGTTTGTCCAAAACCTGTACGAACCTTTCAGCGTTAATGGAGCCTGTACAGATGTGTAAGTTCCCCCTGCCGTGGGCTCGAACACGCCCCATACCGTCACAGAACTTTGTGCTGGTAACAGTCTGGATGTTCCTTTTCCTCTTTAGCCTGGAGGACACGATAGCCACGATTTCCAAAAACTATTCTCAATGTGGACTCAGCAGACGTTTCCACTTTGCGTCACTCCGTCTCAGATGAGCTCGAGTCCAGAGAATTCACCGGCGTTTCTGGATGTTGTTGATATTTGGGTTTCTCTTTTCAGGACTGATGCGGTGATCAACTGTTTCCCAATAACGGTTTTCCGAAGTGTTCCCGAGCCCATGTATACAATCCTGCTGGTTTTTAATGCAATGCTGCCTGAGAGGTCGAAAGTCACAGGTCTTCGTGTTGGTTTTCAGGCTCAACCCTGATGTGCAGAGATTCCTCAGGATTCTCTGAATCTTTTGATGATGTTACGGACTGTTGATGCTGAAATCCCTGGTAGTTGTTCACTGAGAAACCTTCTTCTCACACTGTTGGACTTTTTCACAAAGTGCTGAACCTCGCCCCATCCTTGTTTGTGAATGTCCGAGTCTTTCCAATTACCAGTGAACCTGTAGAACGTTCCACACAGGTGGTTTTTAGCGTTCCACACCTTTCCCAGTCTTTCCCTGTCCCAACTTCTTTGGAACATGTTTCAGGCATCAAATTCAGAACGAGTGTATATTTACAACAAAAATAAACTTTATCAGTTTGAACATTAAATACCTTGTCTTCATCTTGTATTCAAATTAATATAGAGCTAAAGGATTTGCAAATAATTGCATTTTGTTATTTTATTACTCAGTCCAAACTTTTTTAGAATCGGGGTTGTCGTTAAAACACAGAAAAGTTCAAATTCTTGTTTTTTCACTCCCTAAAAAAAACTTAACGTCTTCGGGAGTTGTTTTTAGACGGGCACAGATTGTTCATCAGACCAAACCAGGAATGGGGATGGGAGTGAAACCAAGAGACCAAACGATCCTTGAACAAGCCCTCTTTATTAAAGCCACTGATTATAGCCTACGCTGCTCTGAAAGGCAACACGCGCTCCAAAGTGAACCCCGGCCGATGTAAATAATTCATCCGGCCAGATCCTTCATCCTGTCCCTGGTCTGGAGCTCCAACCTCCATGTGGATAAACTGAACTACAGCTGCTTTAACCACATGCTTGTGAGGATCTCGAGTTGCTGGGTTTAAAGATTCTAAAAACATCCATCACGCCACTCTGGGGTTCACAATGTGGAACAACAAGCGGAGAACAAGGAACATCAGCAAATCTGCTCTCGCAGAAGTGTTTAATCAAACCGTCCCTCATCACCAGCGCTGGATCAAGGGGAACACCACCAACGAGCATCTCGCAGCAGACACGTCGCTTCAACAATACATTCTGAACCTCAATTCTATACTTTAAAGCTGTACCATGATTCTCTACCTCAATTTTACAACTTGATGCTGGACCTCGATGTCTTGACTCAACACTGAATCTTGATGTTGTGACGATGCTGTACCCCAACTGTATACCTCAATTCTATACCTCGATGCTGTACCTCAATGCCATAACTAAATTTTCTACCTGAATTCTATACCTCGATGCTGTGTGTGCCTCAATCTTGTACCTCGCTGCCTTGACTAAACGTTGTCCCCTTTGATGTCGCAAATCGATGATGTCCCCTTATTCTACACCTGGACTCTATATGACACTTTCTGAAGCTGAGGAAAATAAAAGTCCAGCAAAACGTTCCTGTTCTAACAACACGCACTACGTCACACTTCCTGCTTCAACACATCAAGAGAAGGTGAAGATGCTGGCAATGTGAGGAGAGAACTCCACAGATGCCCCTTTTCCACCAAATCAGTCCCAGGGCTGGTTCGGGGCCAGTGCTCAGTTTGGAACCAGGTTTTCTGTTTCCACTGACAAAGAACTGGCTCTGGGGCCAGAAAAACCGGTTCCAGGCTCGTACCAACAATAGCAAGATCGCGAAAGGTCGCCCATTTTTAAGCAACGAGAAGCAGCAGCTGTACAAACGCGAAGTCATCCGTTGTTGTTGTTGCTGCTGCTTCTCCGTGTTGTTGTTGCTTCAATGTTCACGCCAAGGTTTATACAAACGCAGCAACGTAACTGATGTATACAGCGACGTAACTGACGTGGCTCCCCTTAGCACCCCAAGCTATGGAAAAGCAAACTGGTTCTCAGCTGGCTCGCAAGTTGAACGAGTTGTGAACCAGAACCGGCACTGGAACTGATTTGGTGGAAAAGGGGTATGCCAGAATTAGTTCCAGTCTGGAGCAGAAACACCACGACTATAATCTCCACTATAATATCGCTTGGTCCTGACACTTAGGGAAATAAACACATGAAATTTAGGAATAATCATGGAAGTTTTTTTTCTGAGTAGTAGCACATTATTCCGGGTTGTATTGTATAGCTCAGACTTCAAAACAACCCATGCACACACTCCAGTGGCTGATAAAATGCGGATAGGTCACGGGTTATTGGAATATAATTAAAAAAAAGGACACAAAATACAGAGCGGTTATGTATTTTAATATGGACGCATCACGGATGGTAATAATTTACGGATTGGTCACGGACATTTCCGTATATTACAGACTGGTTACTGATTTCATCAGGGACAAAAAATGCATCACGGATAAAACATTCAGAAGTCTTAATTTAAGTCAATTAAATGTTTGGACTGCTGAAGTTCATAATTAAAATATCTTCCCTGCATTTATCTGTTTACTTTATTAATTTGCTATTGAAATTTCACAGAAAATCACATATCCGTGAATAAACGATACGTGCTTTTTTTTCCGTGAATCTGTATTCCGTGACTTCATGATGCAACAAGGATGTAGACAGATTCCCGGGGAAACGCAGCACGCGCTCAGACAATGTCACATGTAAACAATGACCTGATTGATCAGATGTTCTATTGGATCAGGTCCAGGCCTGGAAAAATCACTGATACGGATGAACCCGGGCCTGGGCTATAGGGATTATTATCGGTCTGATGTGACCACCGACCACACAAACCGCAGGGGACCGATTTATTTATAGTTATAGTTATTGGTGTTGTGAGATGGGGCCTTAAAGATACAATGCACAAACCACGGGTTACAAAAAGTGCCCGAATCCGTATTTAAGAAAAAACACCAAAGGGCATTATGGGTACATGATTTACACAGTGACACAACAGGCAGCAGTGCATTATGGGATTTTTATGAACACACTGGAATTTCTTAAACGGGGGGAAAGTTAAATTAACAAAAGAGGGGTTTTTTTTATTATTATTTATTTATTTATTTATTTTACATGGTGACTAGAGTACAAGTTCTGAGAGAAGATCTATCCAAAGCCATTTTATTTTTCTCAAAACACACACACACACACACACACACACACACACACACACACACACACACACACACAGAATCATCAGAGCTTCAGAATGCTTGAATGGCAATTTAAACCCGAGTTGTTAGAAATGTGAAATCCTTTGTCCACTTTGAAAAACATCTCTCTCATGTCCATTTTTCACATTTCCTCCCCTGAAGACAACAAGCTCCTGGATGCAAACTTTTATTTTCCTCACATTTATGGTCACATCCTACGATTCCTTCGAGGCGAGGATCCATTATGAGCTTCATTTTCATTTCTGGAGCTGCCACATGGAGTAATGTGGTCATTTTCAAGGTCATGTCCATCGCTTTATCTCTTTATTCCTCCATCCAGATGTTGGACGAAAGAAACGCCAAATAACGACATTTTGGCTCCGAGGTTTCAGAAGTTTTACCAGATGCACTGATGCAAACGTTATTCCCCAACACCCCATTTCCATTTCCTCCATCTCCTCCTCTTTCTTCATTTTTTTTCTTCTTCTTCTTCTGTGTCCTCCGAGCGAGTGGAATGATAGATGGTGACGGTGAACAGTTTTTTTTTTTTTTTATTCCTCAGGGAAACTCTGTTGGGGAGCGAATTTTCTCAGCAGGGCGTCGGTCCATTTCTCCCACAGAGCCCGAGTCTATAACAACTCTGTTACACTAAAACGCTCACCATTTTCATTCCGCTCTCATTACCTTACGGGAAGCACCACCCCAACCCCACGCTCACCCCACCCGCTCGCCCTCGCTTTCTGTTTGTATGGAGATGATAATCCTCAGCCACCTGAGAGATCAAAGAATAACCTTTAGCCACGTGAGCAAGGATTTATTTCCACACTTTGAAGCACCAGCGGTATTTTATGAGGAGTTTAGTCACATCACCGGCACAAAGCATCGGGTCAAGTGTGGATTTTCCTGACAAGTGTGTTCAGACCTTCAAACGATGTGAATTGCATAAAAAGGCTTGGTGTTATTGTTGAGATTCTTGTTTTCAAGCTTCTTATTGTTCAGAGTCGTACATTTGCATTTACAGCACTGAGAAGAAGTGGCGTGGCGTCTCCATCAGACACACGGCCTCAGGCACAAGGCCAGGGACTAAAGGCCTTTAAACGCCCGATACGACACAAAAGTGTGACCCATAAATGCAAGAAATGCACGTCTGAAATTTCCCTACGGGAGGTGAGCACATGGAGCCTGGTGTGAAGGTTTTAATATTCCGTGTTCTACTCCGTGCTCATTTCACGCCGGTCTCATGCCGTGACTGTGAGTCGTGTCCTGAGTGAACGATGGAGTCACTGAGTAGTGAAGAAAAGACAAAAAAGAGAAAGTTTTGGGTTCACCTGTGGTTGGAACAGAGACGACAGGGGGAGTTTCATCATCTCCATCGAGTGTGGAAGCTGAGCGAGACGATTCGGGGCAACGAGAAAGAAGGCAGCACTGACGGGGATGTGCTCACGGGAGAAATATATCCACAGACGGGAGTGACACCATCTGTCTGCCTGTCTGTTTATCTATTTATTTATCTATCTGTCTCTGCCTGTCTACCTATCCATTTGTCTGTCTGTCCATCTGTCTGCCTGTCTGTCTATCTATCCGTCTGTCTGTCTGTCCATCTGTCTGCCTATCTATCCATCTGTCTGTCTGTCTGTCTGCCTGTCCATCTGTCTGTCTGTCTGTCCAGAGGACTCCCAGTAGAACCGTGTTTGGACTCCCAGGAGCTCTGATGTCTCCAGTGAACCCAGGAGGAACCCGAGGCTGAGCGAGTCGGCTCCGAATGTCTACAAAGCCGTAATTTATTCAAGACAACTCTTCTTATCTATGCATCCTTTTAGTTTATTCATAACACAGTGAGGCTTTAACACCACACACACACACACACACTTAGAGGACACAGTGGGAGAGGTGGAGTGTGTGTCTCCTGCCATGTTGTGGTGAGATAAATGTGCTTTGTTTCGATTACAGCACGGCCCTGAAGATAGGAACAGGGGATTATGAAGAGAGGACACACACACACACACACACACACTTTATCTGCCTTGTACTTTATCTGGACATTTCTGCGCAGCACTGGAACAAAATCCTCCTGCAGAAAGACAACTACTGACTACACACCGGCCTGATAACACTGTTTAACACACACACGCCCGCCCGCCCGCCCGCCCGCTAGAATATTCCAGCTGGGTTATTGGTAAGATGTCAGGCCCAAGCAATAAAATCAAATAAAAACATCAAATAAAATTTCTCAGAGTTGTTTGGACTGCTCGCGGTAACATTATTTAATACAAACAAACAAATAAATAACTTTTACTAAAAAAACAAACTCTCCAATAAAGCTTTTATCAAAAAAAAAAAAAATAGCAGCAACATTTTTTATCATCATTTAACTGTCGACTCTACATTCTGTCATCATTTTAACCTTTTGGTGCATTTACTGTAAAACAACATGTGTATTCATGATTTTAATAATATTTACATATTCAGAGGCACCAGACAGGAAGTCGTGTCCGTCATCGCTGATCGAGAACGCTAATGTGGAGAAACGTGGACAGAAGAGCAGCTGATGGAGCCACAGAGATGTGAGAGCTGCCCTTGTTTCTCCTCCGTTCTCGACTGTAGGATCAATATCTGTGTGTGTGTAGGGGTGTGTGTGTGTAGGTGTGTAGGTGTGTGTGTGTGTAGGTGTGTGTGTGTTTTCCCTCCTGAGTGAAGGCATGAGGGACGTTTCCCCATTACAGAGTCACAGAGAGCAGAGTGCGAGTCCTATTGATCCGTGCAGCTAGATTTCAGTGTGGAAGAAACGAGATGGAGGAAAAGAAACAGCGAGAGATGGATAAAGGATGAAATGGGACGGAGACGGGATGACAGAAGACGACGAAGAGGGAAAGAGGCCGAGCAGATACAAAACAGAAGAATCTTACGCAGAGTGAAGACAAACTAAAAAGAATGAATGGAAGAGAATAAGAAACTGGCAAGTCCTGATGCCACGCCTACTTCTCTGTGACTGACAAGCACGAAAAGACATGCATTATTCATGGGTCTGTGTCACAGAGGCCACGCCTCCTTCAATGCACCTAATAGAGAGAGGCCACACCACCTTTATTGTGATTGACAAACACAAAAGCCACACCTCCTTCACTGTGACCGAGGCACAGAAATCCTGTCTCCTTTACTGCGACTGACAAGCATGGAGGCCACACCCCCATCTGTGGGTCATAGGTATTGAGACCACACCTCTATAACTAGGGCTGAGGGACAGAGGCCACACCTCCATCTGTGGGTCATACTGTAGGTATTGAGACCACACCTCCATAACTAGGACTGAGGGACAGAGGCCACACCTCCTCCACTGACACTGAAGAACAGAGACCACACCTCCTCCACTGAGACTGAGGCACAGAGACCACACCTCCTCCACTGACACTGAAGAACAGAGACCACACCTCCTCCACTGTGACTGAGGCACAGAGACCACACCTCCTCCACTGTGACTGAGGCACATTGACCACACCTCCTCCACTGTGACTGAGGCACAGAGACCACACCTCCTCCACTGTGAGTGAAGCACAGAAACCACACCTCCATTATGAGACACCGAAACCCTGCCTTCTCCACTAAGGCTGATGCACAATGGACACTGTCACAAAGATTTACAGAAATATATAAATTCTGTAAATAAATTTGAAACCTATGAATTTATAAATCCCTCATGAGGTGATGATGATGATGATGATGATGATGAAGAAAAACTCCCTCAGATGACACACAGAAGAATCCTTGAGAGGAACCAGACTCAAAAGGGAACTCATCCTCATCTGGGTGATCAGTGTTCTGGGCCCCGCCCTTTCTGCTGATAGGAGGAGCTGTTCATGGTGGGAGGAGCTGTTCATGGTGGGAGGGGCTGTTCATGGTGGGAGGAGCTGTTCATGGTGGGTGGGGTGGCTTGCTGTGGATGGAGCGTCCCTGCTTGATTGCCAATACAGCGGTCCTGCTCTTATATATATATATACAGCTGCCTTTTTCTTTCTCTCTTTCTTTTGATGTTGCCTCGACGGCGTCCTCAGGCCAGACCGTATCTCCAACATGCGCGCACATCTCGGGTTCTTTGTGTTCGTTGTTAGTTGATTGTTTCTCGTTGGTCTGTATATCAGGCTGGCAGCTCTTGGTTTTCATGCTGTGGTTTTCATTTATTTTCTCAGTTGCTTTTGTGAGGCGGGGGGGATGCTGGGTCTGACCTCCTATCGCGGGGACCAAACCTCCCCTTTTTGCGATGTTCTTTGATTGGCTGACCAGTCTGTTTCAGTCTTTCCTTTGTTCTTGAAGCCATTTCATCGTTCCTTAATAAAAGTAAGTTTTGGGGTTATATCTTTACAGCTCTCGTTTTCTTTGTTGATTACGGTGTCTTTGCCTTCCGTTATGGACCAGTTAAGGCTACGTACACCATAACAACAGATAGCGTGATTATAACTCACTCACTTCTATAACTATTTCCTGTAGAGTCACAAAGTACAACTGTGTAACCAGGAAATCCATAATAGTTTAACAGGAAGTGTTTTGTTGAAGTTATAAACTGTTCACTGATGGAAACTTGAGTGTCAGGCCCCGTCCACCCAAGTACGCGGCCTCACCCAATACGCTGTTGTTTTCAAAAAAAAAAAAAACTCCGTAAACACGGCGTCGTTTTGATTCATTGGAAATGACCCAAAGTGTTGTAGTGCATATGCCAGGCCTGTATGTGGCACTGTGACGCCGCCACACCAATACACTAAACCTGGAAGAGAAGCCATGGAGCAT
>JAODXR010000020.1:37016925-37027009 GCA_028877395.1 Cathorops festae
AGTCAGCTGGGATAGGATCCAGCTCGCCCGCGACCCTGTAGAACAGGATAAAGCGGCTACAGATAATGAGATGAGATTTAAATTAGAATTATTGTAATGATTTTTGTGACATTTTACAATAAAATTAAATTACTCTTCCTGATGTTATCAGGACGATTCTGTGATGATTGCATCTGACCAATCAGTGATCTGCATTATTTCTAGCTCCTCCCACACACTCCAGGTCAGTTCTCTTGGTACCCTGTGAGAAGGAGAACCACATTATCCTGAAGCTCCGTCTAAAACAATGTACATACAAAGATTAGCATCGGTTAGCAGCTAGCATGGCTGTTAAAGGGGTCATAGCATTGTTGGTGACCAGAAGGTTGTGAGAGCAGATCCCACACTCCTCCACCCTTAGTGCTCTTTGATACCTCAGATATTGTGAGAAAACTCGCTTTATCATTATTTATTCCGAAAAGTCTGTCCTGGCCTCAGTTTATCATGCGTTCTACACATCCACACCTCCGCTCCTGTGATGGAGGGAGCATTCTGCAGAAGATTGGGATCGGTGGTGATGAGTGTGGCCTTCATCCTTTAACGGAGATGTCGATATCTGCCTCTGCCTCTGAGAGGATGATTGGTCCAAGCGAAACAAAAAACAGAGCAGTTCTCCGTCCTCTTCCCTAATGGAGTGATAGATCTCACTCCTCACTGGGCGGAGGAGTGCATCCGAGCGCTAAGTCTTTATTTTCTATTCCAGAGATTCTCCTCAGATAATGGGCGAGGATGAGAAGCCTCCCTGCTGAACAAGGAATCAGAGTTCACGCTGCTTATTACACCAGCGCGGTAAAAACACAGGCAGCAGGAGAGACGAGAGACACTGGAAAGCAAATAAATACTCTCTCTTGCACGCTTTTTTCTCTGCTGTCACATGCCTCACTTGCTCATTATCACTTTTGTCATTTTTATTATCTGAGTTAATCCCAGGGTTCAGTCTGAACACTGAGATTAAAAAAAAACATAAAAAGGTCTGAAGTTACAGAGCAAATGGGTGACTGATGCACCGCGGCTTGCTAATTTCTCCACACCGTATCAACACTGTGATGTTCTGCATCATGATACATTATTCTTGGATATTAGTGATAATGTCCAGATATTTATGACATCATTGTTATGTCGCAGTCCGGTCCAGTCCATTCATACCTGAGTTTGTGGGACTTCCATGCTGGCTCCAGGCTGGATCCGGTGCAAGAATTCAGTCCCGCCCTGCTGGAGGCTATTCTCCCTGACGCGGGACTCCCATACCTGCTTCCACTCCTCTCCCATCAGCCAGGGCCTTCTTAAGAGCTGTTTGGAGCTACTCCAGTTGCCAGACTGTCTCTTGCAGACTTTCCTTGCCTCACTACAGCCCTTTGGTATTGTGACTTCTCAATTCCCCCTGCCTGTATTGTTCCATGTTTTTTGTCTAATTTTCTGTCTGGTTTTTGCCTGTTTTACCTGCCTGTTTTTCTGGATTGTGTTTTTTGCTTCCTCTGCCTGGGTTTCCCTTGTCCCTGTTTTCTTCAGTTTTTATCAAGATTTTTTCTGACCTGTTTTTGTCCCTGACCATGCCTGCCTGCTCTCCTGTGTTTTGACCTCTTGGCCCATTCTTTGACCATTGATTTTTGCCTGAGCCCTATTGTACCTCTGCCCTCAACTTCATTAAAGAAGTTATTTTCTGTACACTGCCTGTTTTGAGTCTGCTCTTAGGTCCTCACTTCACCTCAGCTTACCATTTCTGACAGGAAACCTATTTCTTGAAGCTCCTGCTGCATATTTCTTGTGCTGATGTTTCTTCCAGAGGCAGTTTGGATCTCTGTAGTGATATTATGCACGATGTGCTTCAGCACTCAGCAGCCCTGTTCTGTGAGTTTGTGTGGGCTATCATTTTGTGGTTGAGCTGTTGTTGCCCCTTGATCATTCTCAATAATAGCACTAACTCAATATTCATATCAGCGCACAACACGTCACTCATGTAGCTTGTAGTTTCTCTCTTGTGGGTGTGGAGCGAGCACTACTGTTGTCACCTGTGGTGTGTATACTGTCCATTCAGCTCCAATGAGAAGGAGTCCTGAACAAAATGCAGCTTACAGCATACAATGTACTACAAGGTGTGATTTAGTTATATTTAATATATATTTTTCACTGTAACATTTTATTAAAGTGGAAACAGGTGAGAAAATTTGGTTGTTTGATGTAGGTTACATAACATTCATGTTAGTGGAGCTCCCCACATGCAAACTCCATACTTAAGAGAATATGGTAAAGCATTGACTTTATTTATTTTTTTGATGGCTTATGACTGTACAACATTGGGGTGTACGTATGTACAACATATTTTATACCACCACCGGGAACCTGATTGTAAGTGCAAAGTAATGCTGCCATGCAAAGGCAAACTGCAGTACCTGCATATTGTGTGCAAAAGATGGTTCAACAGCAAATAGGTGAGACTATTGGACTGTCTTTTGCCACTGACACAATATGTAGATATTGCAGTTTTGCCTTTACATGGCAGACTGTATCTCAAACATTTGACCACAGTACAATGAGATTTCAATATTTTATTTACACAAGATAGATGGGTCTTTAACTGGTGCTTATTTTTAATTTGCTTATTTGTAAATATAACTTTACAATCACACTTTACACTCATTGGGAGCGCCGCTTTTAGGCAGAGCCTAAATATGAGCAACATGAGCTAACTCTACCAGCTAGTTTTCTTTGTAATGTCTCTATTCAGGTTTAATGAGAAATCTTACATGACATTTTAAAATTGACACCCCCCCCACCCCCCATTTTATTTTAGTTAAGCAAACTAATTGCACGTAGGAACTAAAGTGAGGTGGGAATAAAAAAAAAAGTACTGGACTATGTTCACCATGCGATTAGTCAAGAATCATCTGAGCCAATTGTTTGGATTTACCATTTCATACCTTATTTGCATACAGTTGAGAACATTTCAGCTAGCCTGTTCCTTATCACATTGTCACTTTTGCTGAAATCACAGTTCTGTGTCACTTGTGGAAATAGAAAATGAATGGCTGCCTGTTGCTTGCTAGTGTGAACATATCGTTACAGTCGACCGAGGCAAAGCTAGCAGAGCAGAAATTTCACAAACGAACTTGTAGCAAAGGCAGCATCCTATGACAGAGCCGTGTTTAAAGTCACTGAGCTCTTTAGGAGGACCCATTCTACTGCCAATGTTTGTCTGTGGAGATTATACAGCTATGTGCTTCATTTTATGCACCTGTTAATAATGAGTGTGGCTGAACACCTGAAATAGGAGGGTTGTCCACATACTTTTGGCCACATAGTGTACAGCAGAGCTAGTGTTAGGTGTAAGTTTAATCATTCATATCAGTAATTTGTGTATTTGCTGTAATTTCTTTCAGACCACACACACACACACACACACACATTTATCTCCAGACCTTTTTCTAGTACCTTATTATCTTGCATTTGATTACATATTCAGTATGATTTTAAAGCACACACAGAAAAAAAAATTCTCACCTGCATATTTCTTCTCCTTTTGAAGCGCTGAGGTTAAAAGAGATAAAATTGTTTTGAGTATTTTCTGTAAATTTTATGTAAATAAAAGTATACAAAGATTAAGCAGTGTAATACAGTGATAGACAACACATCAGATTGCAGTGATGAAATGTAACTGTACTCTGATGTGTATATATTTGCTAAATAATGAATCACACTTTAAAGTGGAACATGATTTTACAGGTCAGTTATGACTCACAGAAAACACGTAATTTAATCTATTGTGAGTGATATCTTTGTGTCTCTACTCTTACAGAATCCTCTATGGAGTGAAATCAGATTGAGTTGAAACTGAAACTGAATTTGTAATGCTTGACAAGAAATGTGAAAATATGGTTATTGGAAAGTGTTAATGTGAATCTGAAACTCAGAGACTGAAAATTGAGGTTCAGAAATTCAAGGTTTCAAAAATTCAGGCTTAAAAAATTAAAGTAGTAATAATGTCATCTAATACTGATCCGACTCTGATTTCACTCCATAAGCCTCCTTTCTATTAACTTCCTGTTGTCCAATTATGGATACATGACCTGAACTGCCCAAAATTTGGTACTTACAAAATTCAAATGAATTTGAATTCAAATTAATCAATCCCCCCAAAAAGTTGATCGCCATCAGTAGATTTTTCTAAATAAATAAATAGATAAATAAATAACCCCCCAGGAATTAAAAAAAGGAGAGAAATATCAATATTATAATCTGTTCCTCTTTGTCAAGGTGCAGGCACTTATGGATATAGGCACAGGGGAGAGCTGGTGAAGCTAACTGTTAACTAAGCCAAATCAGAAGACGAGAATCATGGTCAGAGAAACGGGCAGGGGTTGGTCGATTGGCAAAGGCAAGGTTGAAGTTAACATGATTATGGTCGAGGACAGGCAGAAACTGAACAGCTCAGTACAACAGGAGAGAAAACACTGAACGATACTTTGCATCTAGTGAGAGTGGGGTTTAAATAGTCGAGCTGATTGACGAGGAAATGAGTGACAGGTGTAATTAATAGACAGAAGGGTTAGTGTAGTTTAAAGTGACCATGTGAACCCTCCTGAGGAACTCTCTCTGGGAGCTATATTCTTCTTGGGATGCCCTCTCCCCCTGGGTGCAGGCTTGTTGGGGTCCTGACTGTGGAACTCCTGTGTCAAAAGAGGGTCCAGAATGTCCTTAGGTAGTACCCAGCTTCGCTCCTCAGGTCCATAACCTTTCCCAATCGACCAGGCATTCTAGTTGTCCTTGTCTACATCTGGAGTTTATGATCTTGCTCACCTGGTAGATGGGCTCCCCTTCTATGCTTGGGGGGGGCTCTTGGATGGGAGTGTTCTCAGACAGAGGGCCTTGGATGGATGGCTTTAGGCAGAAGATGCGGAACATGGGTGCTATATGGCTGTGGGGTGGGAGCTTAAGTCTATAGGAAGCCTTGTTTATGTGACGGTGAACCTTTTACGGTCCAACATAGTATGCCTGAAGTTTCTTACACATGTTGGGTTCCTTCAGGTCCCTAGTGGAGACCCATACCCAGTCACCTGGAGAGTATTCTGGATTCTTGCTCCTCTGCTTATCGGCATACCACTTATACTTGGCATTGACTACTTCAATTCTCTGGTGAACCTCCTCCCATATTTATTGGCTCTGTGAAAACCAGTCATCAACTGCACGTACTTGAATGAGTGCATCATCCCATGGGAACGGGGTGGGGGTTGGTAGCCATGTTTGCACTGAAATGGGGTTAGTTATGTTGCTGAATGTTTGAGTGAATTTTGTGCATACTCAGTCCATGGGAGGAATCGTGCCCAGTCCCCCGTTTCCACATGCAGAAGATCCGTAGAAAGCACTTCCTGGTTGGCCTGTTCGACCTGGCCGTTGGACTGCAGGTGGTAACCGGAGGTGAGACTTACTGAGATTCCTAATCATTCCATGAAAGAAGACCAGAGTTGGGAGATGAAGTGAGGCCCGCGGTCACTGACAATGTCCTTAGAGATGCCAAAATGTCTGAATGCGTTCTGGAAAATTAGTTTGGTGGTTTGGAAGGCTGTGGGTATACCTGGTAACAGGATGAGTCTGTGGGCCTTGGAAAATCTGTCTACAATAACCAGGATGGGCATATTGCCTTTGGATGGTGGTAGGTAGGTGATGAAGTTAACAACCAGGTAAGACTAGGGTCTTTGGGGTACTGGGAGAGGACATAATTTTCTGGTGGGTGGAGTTTGTGGTAGCTTGGCCTGGGCACACTCAGAACATGAGGAAACAAAGTGGTTAAGCTCTGTCATCATGTCCTCCCACCAGTATTTGTTTCTGAGCAGCTGGTGTGTGCAGTGACTGTTAAGGTGACCAGTGGCAGGAGATGCATGAGCCTAAGTAATAAGCCTGTCTCTGAGGTTGTGTGGGACGTATAGGAGACTGGAGGGACAGTTTTCTGGAGGTGTTCGAGGTTGTGAATCCTTTATCTCCTTATCCAGGTATGCCAGGCAAACATGACCAAGGGGCCCCACAAAAGCGCTTCAAGGGCCAGCTGAAGCACCAGCTTAGTGCAGCTGGCATCCCAGATAAGGACTGAGAGAGCATTGCAAGGACAGAGACAGATGGAGGGCAACATCAAAGCGAGGAGCTGAGATCTTTAAAAAGCAAAGGGTATTAAAATGATGATCTGAAAGTAACTAGTACCTAAAGCTGTTAGGCAAATGTAGTGGAGTAAAATGCACAATATTTGCCTCTGTATTGTTGTGGAGTAGAAGTATAAAGTTGCATAAAATGGACATACTCAAGTAAAGTGCAAGTACCTTGAATTTGTACTTAAATACAGTCCTTGAGTAAATGCACTTTGTTACATTCCACCACTGACTGTAGTACATGCATTTATGGTTTCAATATAACAACCTATTCCCAGAATTGTAATTTTATATGGTGAACACACAAACAGCATGATACAAACATGAAATGTCCCAGTGCTGTTATACTAAATATCACCATCTGCTGGTATGCTGCTTGTCCAATCAAATTAGTGAACTGGAACTAACTGTACAATTATTCATTTCACCCCTGCTTAGTTTCTGCACAGTTACGTACCTGTTAAATATGAAACAGAGCTGCACAGTGATATCTTGAAACACTGAATAATGCTTCAAGTGTAGTTCTAGTTTTATGCAAATTTACAACCTCAAATCAGAAAAAAGTAGGGACATGTTAAAATTGAAATTAAAACTTAAAACAATGATTTGTACATATTTGACAAAAATTGCACTGAAAACAATAAAACAGCACATTATTTGATGTTTTACCTCATGAGCCCCCCCCCCAAAAAAAAAAATAAAAATAAAAATAAATAAATAAAAATAAAAAATAAATTAAAAAATACACTTCAATTTTGCAACACATTTCCTACAACACAATTCAAAAGGAGTTGGGACAGTAATGCTTTGACCACATTGTAATGTTGCCAATCCTTCTCACAACACTTAAAATATGTTTACTGTAGGGACTGAAGACACCAAGTGGTGGTGTTTCAAGTGTTATTCTGTCCCATTCTTCTTGCAAACAGGTATTAAGGTGTACAACAGTCTGGGGCCTTTAATGTGTGCCAAAAGTGGTTTTGCATTGTCTTGTTGAAAGATCCCTGGAAAAGATGTTGTCTTGAAGGCAGCATATGTTGCTGAATATACTTTTCTGCATTAATGCTGCCATCACAGAAGTTACCTTTGTCAAGGGCACTGATAACCCCATACCATGACAGACCCTGGCTTTTGGACGTGTTACTGGTAACAGTTTGGATGACCCATTTATTTAGTTATTTATTTATTTAATTTTTAATAAGAAAAAGATATGGGGAACTTGTTTGTCTGACCGCAATACATGTTTCCACTGTCTGATGATCCATTCAAGATTCTTTTGAGCCCAGATAATTCGATAGTGCTTCTGGACACAGTTAACATAAGGCTTCCTTTTTACACAGTAAAGTTTTAACTGCCGTTTGTGGATGTAACTCCATATTGTAATGCTTGCCAAAGGTTTGCCAAAATAATCCCGAGTTTATGTGGGTATATTGGCTATAGATGACTGATGGTTCTTTATGCAGTTCCAGCTGAGGGATCAGAGGTCATGGGTGTTCAGCTTAGGCTTATGCCCTTAGTGGGTGGCACGGTGATGTAGTGGTTAGCAATGTTGCCAGCAAGAAGGATCTGAGTTTGAGCCCAGTAGCTGACAGGCACATTTCTGTGTGGAGTTTGCATGTTCTCCCCATGTTTGCATGGGTTTCCTCTGGGTAGTCTGGTTTCCCTCACAGTTAGGTAAACATGGGGCATCCATGGCCTGAAGGTTGGCCTGAAATGCCCTAGAGTAAGGCACCTGACCTCCAACTGCTCCCCGGGTGCTGTAGCATAGCTGCTCTGTGTATGTGTGTGTGCTCATTGTTCACTTGTGTGTTCATGTGTGTGTTCACTGCTTCAGATGGGTTAAATGCAGAGGAGGAATTTTACCGTGTGCTTAAGTCTGTGCTTGAGTTTACATGTGATAAACAAAGGTTTCTTCTTCTTGCCCTGTATTCATGGAAATTCCTCCAGATTCCTTCAATTGTTTAATGATATTAAGCAATGTAGAGGGTGACATATCCAAATACCTTACTATCTGTCTTCGAGGAACATATTTTTAAAATAAAAATTTCAGTAATGTTCTCAGATATTTGTTAACAAACTGGAGATCCTCGGCCCATCTTTGCTCCTCTAAGACATAGCCTTTCTTGGATACTGATTTTGTACCAAATCATGATTACAATCACCTGTTGACATCACCTGTTTCCATCCATCCATCCATCCATCCATCATCTGTAGCCACTTATCCTGTTCTACAGGGTTGCGGGCAAGCTGAAGCTTATCTCAGCTGACTATGGGCAAGAGGCGGAATACATCCTGGACAAGTCACCAGGTTATCGCAGGGCTGGCACAGAGACAAACAACCATTCACACTCATGCCTATGGTAAATTTACAGCCACCAGTTAGCCTAACCTGCATGTCTTTGGACCGTGGGGGAAACCAGAGCACCTGGAGGAAACCCACGCAGATACAGGGAGAACATGCAAACTCCACACAGATAGGCCTTTGCCAGCCACTGGGCTCGAACCCAGAACCTTCTTGCTGTGAGGCAACATTGTTAACCACCATGCCGCCCCATCACCTGTTTCAAATTACATAATTATTTAATTGTTTTACCTTCTTACTAGTCCTAAATTGCCCTGCCCTAACTTTTGTTTTTCTTTTTTGTAATGTGTTGCAGGCCTGAAATGCAGAAATGGATGGATATTAACAAATGAAATGAAGCTGGCCAGACAAAACATTAAATATCTTGGGCTCATACAGTCTGCAATGAAATATAAGTCAAAGTAAATTTTGAAATCACTGCTTTCTTTTTTTATTTCCATTTGCCATACCATCCCAACTTTTTTTTTTTCTGATTTGGGGTTGTATGTATAAATTATGTCTCAAAATGTGATTATTACTTTCATATTACTGTGCTGTAATATGAAATTAATAAGCGTGGATTATTCCACTTATACCACAACAATTTGCCAACATTTACAGTGATTTATTGATTAATGCCAAACAAACATGGAGCAGCCATAACTTGAAGGTTAGAAAAGCAGCCTTAGGCCCAAAGGGTCGTTGGTTTGATTCCCTGGACCGGCAGGAACATCCATGTCTGAAGTGCCCTTGAGCAAGGCACCTGACCCCCAACTGCTCCCCAGGTACTGGGTATGTGTGCTCTCATTGTAGGTCACTTGTATGTGTGTGTGTAATATAATATCATGAACAATAAGTTGCAACATTATAGTCAGTCTCTCTCTCTTTCTGTCTCATACACACATACATACATACATATCATACATACACAGTCTGTCATTTTATGGAGAAAACTGAAAAAAAAAAAACTGGAAGCACAACAGAGCGTGAGAGTGCTTAGAACTGAGACTCCTTCCATAACTTCATCATATTAAAAAATTAAAGGAATTACTTTGTTAAGCAACAATCCTGGATGTTGAGAGCATCTTGGAATCTGAGACACTGGTTAATAATAATATATTTTTTATTTTGACATTTATGTGATTGTAAGCCTATAACTGTCTTCAAATCTGCTCCAGTTACTCTAGTCCTTTTAAGCCTGTCACAACAGCTATGCAACAGACTACCTCACCTATCATAGTCACTAATTAGACAAACAGGGATGTAAAGGTGTAGCTCCATTGTTAACAGATTGCTATATACAGTGATGGGAATAACGGCGTTAGAAATAAACGGCGTTACTTTTTTTTTCTTAGTAACGAGTAATCTAACTGTGTGTGTGTGTGTCTTCCCCAGGGATCGCGCCCAATCTCTCTCCCTCCTTATATCGGGCGTGGTCACTGGGGAAGATAGACACACACACAGGTTAATTCACATCAGGTGCAGTGATTCTACCACTTACCTTCCCTGACTCCGCCCTCCGGTCACAGACCGACGCTTGACCACGCCCCCGCTGCCACATAGTCTTATC
>JAODXR010000020.1:37632573-37641772 GCA_028877395.1 Cathorops festae
GTATTCAGCGCGCGTGCTCTTTCGAGACGGTAAGATCGAACGTTACGCTACGCATGCGCGCGTGGTGTGTGTGTGTGTGTGTGGGGGGGGGGGGTAGGATTAAGGTTAAGGTTCGGAAACTTTGTTTGTGGCTATTTTGTCGATTTGAAGCCATTTGATGTGATTTTGGTATTTTCTCACACACTCTCCTATATAAGAACAAAACCCTCACGAGATCTCAACAGACACGGCGGAGTCACCGTCGCTGCGGTGCAGACGTCCCGTATTCCGTCGTGAGTCCCAAGACTCATGAGACATTTCATCGCAGTCAAACAGTTCCCTGATGATCGACGACACCTGGATCATGCAGACAGGCCAC
Organism: Cathorops festae; assembly: GCA_028877395.1. Lineage (NCBI taxonomy): Eukaryota > Metazoa > Chordata > Actinopteri > Siluriformes > Ariidae > Cathorops > Cathorops festae. Next base: position 37,632,932 of record JAODXR010000020.1, read on the forward strand.
ACGGCAGCACACGACTGTCCCATAACAGAGCTGGAGCCTCTGAGTAACTGAAGAAGAAGATGAACTCCTCTGGGAAAAGAGAAGGAAGATGGCTGTCCAGAGCAAAGCCGGTTGTTAGAGCGGTGTATAAATGTACGAGGGATTTTGTTTAAACATTTTTGCCTTTCCAGAAACGTGTTGCACTGAAGAACAGCCGTAATGAAACACTCAGAACTCGGGACTGTTTCCACTTTGTGTATTTTGCCCTTGAGTTGGCATTTTACTGTCCGCTAACTGTCCACGGCACGACATCCACGGCTGATTAAACCCGCGGGGTTATTCTCACACTGCAGCTCATTCCAGCTGGATGTCAGTGCGGTAAATCTGGTTCGTGGTGGCGGTGTACGGTCAGTCCTGGTGTTCCATGTGTGTGTGAGAGATCACAGGGTAAAAGTACAGCATACTCATGGCCTCATGGTGATCTTGTAGTAACAAAAACACCATAGTTAATATCCCACTGAGCACTATGAAAGAAGTGACTCTCTCCTGGATCAGGAATGAGTGAGCTCCTCGTTCCTGTTAGGATCAGTTTACTGTAATTCACTGAACACGGCACACCTTCATGTGTGTAATTCTTTTATGAATCTCAGACACGTTGAGTTTATTTCCTGACATTAACCAACGTCCTGAGATGTTCATGTGGATATAATTGAGACTGAACTCGTAACTGTCCCAGAGAGTCCTGAGCGGGAATAAAACCCAGCGCACTGCTGAGCTCAGCGTGTGGATCGATGTTTGTGTTCGACTGGTGCATGACTGCGCATCCATTAATGCGTGCACCAGTGCAGCAGCACTTTGGGCCATTCCTGCTGTAGAGTCTCGCTGCTGCAGATATCACACCGAGTGCAGAAAGGTTTATTTAAAATCTCTGGATCTGGACGTTCAGTACGAATGCACACTCAATCAGCATGTTCACACTCAGCACTCCATTTGCTTTTTTTTTTACAAGAGGAGTCCATTCGGTCTTTTAATTTTCTATAAAGTGAAAGCTGAGTGTTGGAAGAATGCAGTGTTCACATTCCTTTTTAACCCCAAACACAAAAAAATAAAAAAATTAGTTTTCGTGCATCATTGTGTATAAAGTCTGAGCAGATTAAATAATCCGATTATCTCATTTCAGGATTTTGTGTTGTGTGTAATGTGTAGCAGAGCTGCAGTGTGCAGTTGTGTGTTATCTAATCAGCCGTTTTCTCCGCCCTTATCTCTTCGCTGCACTGAGCTCAGCCGGTCGTCCATGAATGTCGCATGGCTCCTCTCAGAGCGACACGAACACACTACCAGCAGCACCGGCGCTGGGCGCAGCAGGAACGCAGCGCATTCATCCCGTCTGTATGAGCAGATCGTTCTCTGTTTGTGTTTCTCTCATGGCAGTAAACCAGCTCATATTTTCCCACGACACTGAGGTTAAATTCTCTCCTGATTTATCATCCAGTTTGTGTCCTTCTCATGAGAGAGACGCTAAAAATTCTAACTTTAAACGTAAATATTGTGCGTAAGGAACCAGGCAGCTTGTTGGTGTACAACTTACTCAACATTCCAGACTCCAGACAAGAACCATGTGAAGTTTCCATCCAGCAGCCATTTGTCTTTCATTCGTCCTCGTCTCCCGCAGCTTTTGGACTGCATTCAAACGTCCTCCTTTTGGCAGAGTTAGCCGTGGTGAATAAAGTGAATGCCCTTTAAAAGGCGACACGGTGCAGGCGAAGCTGGCAGCCGCACACAGTGTGTGCTTTTATCAGTTTTCACTTCCATCATGGTTAATTAATCCTCTGTTCCAGTCCCGGTTTTAATGCAGCCTTGATGAATTGCCCTCAGTGCTTTTCCTGGGTCAAATCTGCATTTACCCTCGTTACCGGATTAGCTCATGAACTGTCCGCTAGAATGACTCCGGGGCACATTCTACCCAGAGTGCACTGTGATTTCAGACAGTTTCTTTTGTAAAAAAGAAGTTTTATTCTCTGAAGCCACCGACTCTCTGTCCTGTCCACGCCGCACTCAGCGGTCGTCCAGCTTGCTAAATGGGTCACACGGCCGATGTGGTTGCACATGGCGTGAAGCACATTTACTGTTAAAATCTCCTTCAGGTGTGGCGGGTCACCGGTTTTGAAATGAGAGTAAACAGTCCATGAGAGTTCACTGAAAACAACAGGCCTCACTGATCAAACCTCTCGGCCGTGTGTCGTGTTTTCTTGGACAGAGCGACCTAAAAAAAGTCCTGCCACATTTACAAACTGTGGTTGAGTTTCTTAATTCAATTTGTGTGTGTGTGTGTGTGTGTGAACATGTTGATAAATTCCACTCAGCTGTAAATTACTAAGCGTGTTCACATTTACATTTAGCCACACCCACAAAAGTCCAAAAAAGGCAAAACTCAGAGAGAGCTGAAAAACAAAACGACCACAAAACACTGAATGAGCGACTCCTCAGCACGACACGCTAAAGTAACGCGGCTCAACCGCTGCACTGCATCAGCTAACCCTCTCTCTGTCTCTCTCTCACTCTGTCTCACTCTCTCTCTGTCTCTCTCTGTCTGTCTCTCTCTCTGTCTTACTCTCTGTGTCTCACTCTCTGTCTCTCTCTCACTCTGTCTCTCTCTGTCTCACTCTCCTCCAACTTTGTATAGGGTACCATTACTTTTGTCCTAAATTGAAGGAGTATTTCTTTATTTTGTATCTGTTTGTTTCAAGTCAATAATTTGAAGCGCCTGTGTTTCACAGTGTTCCTTAAATTGGTGTGTAATTGAAATAAAGTCGTGATTTAAACATGACGGCGTAATCCGAACACAAACTCAACAGTTCTACGATTTGAAGCTCAAAGGTTCGCAGTCATGAGACTCCTGATATGCAAATTTGCACAAATGCAAGAGCAACATAGGATGAGAATATTTTCCACAGTTAATTGGATTTTCGTCCTGAAACTGATTCCCCAATTAATTCATTCATATCTAGTGTGATAAACAAGAAGACATGCGTGTAGAATCATGTTGAAGAAACACGTCATCCACTGATTTAATCACCTAAAATCAACTTTCGTGGTTTTGCAGGTCACATTATGGGAGGTAAGCTGAGCAAGAAGAAGAAGGGATACGATGTCAGTGACCCAAAAGAGAAAAAAGACGAGAGTACTGTGGTAGCTACAGCTTCAGTGGAGCACAAATCTGAAGCTCCTGAAGCAAACCAGCATGGAGCTGCAGAGGTCAAGATAGAGCAAGTGGCCCAAAGTGCTGCAGCTCCTTCTGAACCTCAGTCAGAAGCTCCAATCAAGCAGCTTGTCTCACCAAATGAGGAAGAAGTGATAGAAAAGCCTGTGGAGGCTGCTGCCACAGTTGAAGCTGCTTCTGCTCCACAGGAAGTAGCACCTGCCCCAGAGGAACCTGCATGTGCAAAAGAGGAGCCCACAACAGACTCAGAAAAAACAGCAGCTGCCCCAGAGCAACCTACACCTGCCCCAGAGGAACCTGCACCTGCCACAGTAGAACAAGTAGCTGCCTCTGTGGAACCTGCACTTGCCCCAGAGAAATCTACACCTGCCTTAGAACTGGCAGCTGCCCCAGAGCAACACTCACCTGCCTCAGAAAACCTAGCAGCTGCCCCTGTGGAACCTGCACCTGTCTCTGAAGAACCAGTAGCTGCCCTTGTGGCATCTGCTCCTGCCTCAGAAGAACCAAGAGCTGCCCCTGTGGAACCTGCACCTGCCATTGAAGAACCAGCAGCTACCACTGCAGAACCTGCACCTGTCTTTGAAGAACCAGCAGCTGCCACTGCAGAACCTGCACTTGTCTCTGAAGAACCAGTAGCTGCCCATGTGGCATCTGCTCCTGCCTCAGAAGAACCAACAGCTGCTCCAGTGGAACATGCACCTGTCTCTGAAGAATCAGCAGCTGCCACTGCAGAACCTGCACCTGCCATTGAAGAACCAGCAGCTACCACTGCAGAACCTATACCTGTCTCTGAAGAATCAGCAGCTGCCACTTCAGAACCTGCACCTGTCTCTAAAGAACCAGTAGCTATCCCTGTGGAATTGGTTCCTGCTTCTGAAGAACCAGTAGCTGCTACTGTGGAACCTGCTGCTACCTTAGAAGAAAGGGTAGCTGCCCCAGAGGAACCTACACCTGCCTCTGAAGAATCAGCAACAAATCAAATAGTTGCTGCCTCAGTGCAAGCTGCTCTAGAGGAACCACCAGTTGTACCTGAAGAGGCTGTTTCTGCCTTGGTGGAGGCTGTAGTCTCCACAGATGAACCAGAGCAACCACCACCTCCAGTTGAAACTGCTTCTATGCCAGTAGAGTCTGTGGCTGCCCCAAAGGAACCTGCACCTGCTTCAGTAGAGACTGTTGCTGCCCTGGTGGAGCCCACAGCTGCACCAGAGGAACCATCAGCTGTACAAGAACAGACTGTTTCTGTTCCAGTAGGGGTTGATGCTGCATCAAATGAATCAGCAGCTACCCAAGACGAACCATTGGTGCCTGTAGAAATCACCAGTGCCCCACAGGAACCTGTACCAGAGGAAACTCCTCCACATGTACAAGCTGTTGGACCTGAGGAACCACCAGTCGAGGTTGTAGCTGTCTTTGAGGAAATCTTATCTGCAGAATCTATAGCTGCCCCAGCAGAGGCTGTTCCTACCTCACAAGAACAATTACCTGCACCAGTAGAGAGTATAACTGTCACTGAGGTGGTTGTAAGTGTTTCAGATAAATCTACAGATCAAGCAGCTCTTCAGGAAACATCAGTTTGCCCCGTGGAGCCTGTAGCTGCCCCAGAGCAGTTTGGAACCACACCAAATGAGTCTGTAATTGCACAAGAAGAACCTGAAACTGCTCAAGAGGAACTTGCAGCTAAACAAGTAGTACAGAAAGCTGTCCAGGAGGTTTTAAATGCCATGAAAGTTACACAAGTACCAGCTGAGATCACAAAAGCTTCAGAGGTTTTGGAACTAGACGCAAAACTAGAGGTTTCTGAACTTCTTCGTGAGTCTGACCCAGTTTCAGTAGCACCTTCTGCTCCAGAACCAGAAGCTAAACCTGAATCTGTTGCAGATGTTGAGGAACCCATTCCTGAGATTGTCATTTCAGAATCCACCTTGGCCAACGAAATCTTATCTGCAGAACCTTGCAGGCTTATGGAGGAGAAGCTGGAAAATGGAGAATGTGAAAGCACTGTATCAGCAGAAGAACCTTCACCAGCTGTAGCTAAAGAAAATGGGGTGTGTCAGGAGCAGGTGATGGGAGATGCTCCTGTAGATGGCCCAGTAGATCAAAATGAGTGTACGAATGGCATGGTGGCTGAACAGGAACTTAATTGTGAACTGAAAAAGGACTTAAACATGGCTGGTGATGTTGGCGACATGGTGGAGGGTCTCAGTGCCGCAGTGAGCCAGGCTGTAGAAATGGCATGAGAACAAAATACAAACCCTTCACATGTGAATTCCATCCTGAAGAAAAATAATAAAGTCCTCCAATGACGCAAGCTTCCAGAAATATGAACATACAAACTGCCTTCACAGTGACTCAGCTGCAGGGAGTTTATGGGCACAACCACTGAAGAAGAAGAAGAAGAAGAAGAGGTGAAGAATGGAGAGAACTATTGAGAAGAAAAAGGGTGAAGAGCATGAAAGATAGAAGAATAAGAAGTAGAAGAGTGTATTTCGTTGTGTTTTTGGCATTGGTGAGCTCTAACTGCCTGAGCTGACTAAAAATAAAAACCAGGAAAAATGTGAATGCTGTTTAAAAAAAAAAAAACACTGGACATTAATCATAAAGAATTGAAATGAATAATTCTTGTGTTTGCTTGTGAGTTTGATCAAAATGAAAGTGTTTCTTGGATTAGCATTGAAATATACATAATCAAATTTAGACACTCACATATCCTTTTCTTATCCAAGTAATGAAATTGTATGTTTTGAGCTTTTAGAGCTGAAACTACAAGGAATGCTCATTTTAACTTTGATGGCTTACATTAGAAAATAAAATGAAAAAAAAAAACCCTCTATGTTAAACTTGGATCTTTAATTTCACATCTTTCTTTTTTATTCTGGGAGCGCACCTGGGACTAAACCAGTCTACTGTTCATTTCTGTGATACTGAAGTGTGTATTTGAAATAAACTCCTGTCCACTAGGGGGCAGAAAGTTAAAAATAAAAACAGGATGAAAGTTTTATGTTTTGCTGCAGAATAAAATAGAGAAGAAGGACCACATCTGTATGGGTTCTAAATTCTGACACGGCTGTAAGGCTGGAGTTATAGTTGCTTTCTAACCAAGTGTTCACGGAGACAACCGGCTGCATCTTGAACGTAACTGTTCATATACTTGCCTTTAAACTGCGCGTGTTACTGGAGGACTCCACTAGAGGGCACACCAGAGAACTCAGACCGTATACAACTTCCTCATTTGCATGATGTCAAAAATAAATGTGGTGACACTTGAGGAGCTTAGCATTTCAGTTAATTCTAGATGCAGGTAAATGTGGACTTGGTCACACAGCTTGTCTTCAAAACTTTTTGCCATTTTTGTTGCTGCTGACATGCCTACTGACCCTGCACAGTCACACCCCTACTTCCCGACACAGCCCTGACACTACCCATACACTACCCCACACTACCATGACACTGCCCTGACACTACCCCCTACACTACCATGACACTGCCCCTACACTACCCCACACTACCATGACACTGTCCTGACACTACCCCACACTACCATGACACTGCCCCTACACTACTCCACACTACCATGACACTGCCCTGACACTACCCCCTACACTACCCCACACTACATTACACTGCCCCTACACTACCATGACATTGCCCCGACACTACCCCCACACGACCATGACACTGCCCCAACACCACCCCTACACTACTCCCTATACGACCATGACACTGCCCCTACACTGCTCTGACACTACCCCTACACTACCTCACACTACCATGACACTGTCCTGACACTACCCCGACACTACCCCACACTACCATGACACTGTCCTGACACTACCCCCTACACTACAATGACACTGCCCCACACTACCCCTACACTGCCCCGACACTACCCCTACACTACCATGACACTCCTCCTACACTGCCCCGACACTACCCCTACACTAACCCATACTACCATGACACTGCCACTACACTGCCCCAACACTACCCCAGACTACCATGACATTGCTCCGACACTACCATGACACCGTCCCGACACTACCCCTACACTACCATGACACTGCTCCGACAATACCCCACACTACCATGACACTGCCCCGACACTACCCCTACACTACCCCATACTACCATGACACTGCCCCTACACTGCACCGACACTACCATGACACTGCCCCTACACTGCACCGACACTACCATGACACTGCTCCTACACTGCCCTGACACTACCCCACACTACCATGACACTGCCCCACACTACCTCTACACTACCCCATACTACCATGACACTGCCCCGACACTACCCCGACACTGCCCCTACACTACCCCCCTACACTACCCCGACACTGCCCCTACACTGTTCCTGTGTGTTGTATGGGTTTCTGAATGTGCTCGTTCTGATACGTAATCATTTCTATAGTAACAGCTCACTCACAGCAGACGCTCCACAGATAATTGTTTGTAGTTGCTGATATCTTGTATGGCGATGTTTGCGTATTGTTTCTGTAAGGAGTCTCCAGTGTGAGTGCTGTGTATCAGTCAGAGGTGAAGCTGGAACTCTCAGTTCTCTGAGATCTTCAGCACAGAGGAGTTTACACTTCTCTACAGTTTCTCAGAAACACCATGAAACAAGCTGCGATTTTATTTTTATATTATTAACTTGAAGAGAAATAATAAAGAGAGGCAGGTGAAGGAACGACTGTTTATAGCTGCTATAATGTCAGTGAGAACACGAACTCACTCATTTCACCGACATTTAATGTAACTATGAATGGATAAAAAATGTTCTGTATTATAACACACACAGTGCTTATTAATTCTATAACAGAATCCGAATGTAAAGTGCAGTCATTAATTCTGCAGCAGTGTTAGAGATGTGCTCGGTGTTTCTCTGCAGCGCAGCAAGAAGATCAGACACAGTGAAAGGAAAAGCTGGAATGATGAGCCGTCACTCCGTGTGTCTGAGGTTCAGCAGGAATTCTGACCAGTCAGGAACGTGATCATTACACAGAAACACACACTGCAGTCCAAAATACTCAACTTTACCTTCACTGTGTGTGTGTGTGTGTGTGTGTGTGTGTGTGTGTGGTTTTGGTTGGATGGGAATGTCCTCCAGGAATGTGCAGCTTGGTGGAAATAAAAGTTCAACTTTTCACATTGCTGTGCTGTTTCTGATGGATATCAGAGAAAATAAAGAACCGAGTTAAATTATAAGTCGATGGATGGATGGAAGGATGATGTTGATGAATAAAACCCACTTTCTGCTTTTGTTTATCCAAATAAAATATCCCACAGATTTACATCATATTCAACAGAATATTTAAAAATACAGAAGAGTTTGAGTGCATCATAACGTTTACAGGGATGAGAATGAAAAATATTTAAAAAGTCTGAAAAAAGTCGGGGGTTTGGGGGCCGCAGGCACCCAGCGGGGCCCAGGGGCAGAGCCTCGGTGGGGGCCCAGGGGGCTGGAGCTAATGATTTTTGGATTTTTTTTTTTTTACCCCCAAACCATTAATTTTATCAGCAAAAAGTCACAATGTATTTGGAAATAAATTCCCGTTCTTGGTGGACTACCAGGTGAAAATGATTAATATGGTACACGAGACTTGTTTTTAATCAATTCACATTTGATGATTTCAAAAAAT
>JAODXR010000021.1:1715957-1726900 GCA_028877395.1 Cathorops festae
TATCTGGACACATTTCTAACACCCTGGTTGACTCGGAAATGAGGCCCTGTGTCCAAAAAACCGGAGTGTTGCTTTAACACCTCACATCACCACAACCCCCTTTTCTTGCCTCATCTTAGTGGGAGCAATGAGTTTATTTTTCCTCACGTTGCCCCCCCAAAAAAGAACTCTGGCGTGCCCTAGGGGAGGCGCACCCCACACTTTGAAAAGCCCAGCTCTACAGTAAACAGCGTGTTAATAATGAAAGAAAGTTTTTTTTTTTCCACCTCTGTACAGATCGTCACTAAATCAAGTTTTAAAAGATGTTCTCGGACGTGTGAGGTCAATTCCTGTGCTCATAAATATTAATTAGTAAAAGGAGAAAGAATGTAGCAAATCTACAAACATGGACGTCTCAGATGTCATCAGGAAATTTCAGATGAAGGTGTCAGTGGAATTTGATGTAAACCGCAGATTTATTTATTTATTTTTCTCTCTCTTCCCGTGCAGGTGAGAAGCCGCACCAGTGCAGCATCTGCTGGCGCTCGTTCTCCCTGAAGGATTACTTGATCAAGCACATGGTGACCCACACGGGCGTGCGTGCCTACCAGTGCAGCATCTGCAACAAGCGCTTCACGCAGAAGAGCTCACTCAACGTGCACATGCGCCTGCACCGCGGCGAGAAGTCCTACGAGTGCTACATCTGCAAGAAGAAGTTCTCCCACAAGACCCTGCTGGAGAGGCACATGGCGCTGCACAGCACCACGCCCGGGGTCACCGGGGTCGTCACTGGGGTAACCGGGGTCGTCACCGGGGTCGTCACCGGGGTCTCCGGCACCAACCCAGCAGGCCCCGCCTCCATCCCGGTGCAGATGGCCGTCCCTGAACCCGGCCCCGGAGTCGTGGCTCTGGCCATGCCGGTGGGAGGAGGTGGAGCTGGGGGAGGAGTCAGTGGAACCGGAGTGGGCGTGGCCTCAGAGGCGAGCTGCCAGGAAGCGACGACCTACATGTGCTCCGTGTGCCCGGTCAAGTTCGACCAAATCGAGCACTTCAACGACCACATGCGCAAACACGTCTCCGACGGATAAGTACGGAATAAAAAAATATATCGAGAAAAAGTTTTTAAAAAAAACTTTTTAAACAACAACAACAAAAATAAGAATGAAAAGAAAAATAATGGCACTAGATTTTTTTGTTTGTTTGTTTTCCCTAAAATTGGGGGCATGAAGAGTAATGAGTATAGACACTGGCACATTGAGTTGAGTTTTCCCAGAAAACAAAAAGGTTTTTTTTTTTTGGCATTTTATGTCGTTATTCTTAAATAATTAAAAACCATAGATGGTGGCCTTAAGGCTGTGTAGTTGGAGAATGATCCACTGGCTGGATCCAAACTACTGGCCTCTAAATGTATGATTTCCTTACTGATTTATGTGTTGAACACTACCGAAAGGCCTGCGAAAGATACACCACACACACACACACACATGTATACACACCACACGCGCACGCACGCACGCACACATACACACACAAACTACTTATACACTTACGTACCGTAGAGTGAGTCGTATTGTATGTGTGTGTGTGCGTGTGTGTGGCCGTGTGTGTGTATGTGTGTGTTTAAAACCGTGAAATTTTTAACCGTTTTCCCATGTAGACCGTACTGGATGCCAATGGCGTCCTGATTACTGTGGTAAACCTTTAAAAAAAACAAAAACAACAGCAGCAGCAGCAGCAGTATCTGGCTCGGATTGGTTGAAGAGTGAGGACGGTCACATGTTTGCCTTTTTTACGTCAGATCAGAAATCGACACTGGGTTTTATTTATTAATTAAACGGATTAAACGATGTGCTGTGGAAGTCGATCCGAGCCGTCGTGAGGAAAAGAACATTAAACACCCTTTATGATGATTTTTTTATTAACGTATCCGTATCCTCCCCGTTCCCCCTTCCCCTGTGGTTCCCTTTAGAGTCGAGTTTACAGAACGAGGGTCCGGGGTTGATTTCGTTTGTCAGTATTTGAGCTTTGAGAATCCATTTTGCGAACACTGCCACTGTAAAGACTGTTATTTGACCTTTTCCTAAACAAGAAAAAAAAACAAGAAAATGGATTAAAAGACAGAAAGAAAGAAGCCCAGGAACAACAGAGGGTTCTCTTTTTTTTTCTTTTTTTTTCAATTCAGAGTGTCATCTTTCTCATCGCTCCATGATTGAAAAATAAATAAAAAACAACTCCGGCACGCAAACGCAGACGCCAGCAGGCCGGGTGTTAGCGTCTGCGCCACACACTCCCGCGTTCAGACTGTTACACCCCGACGCAGCGTGCTGAAGCTTTTCTCACGATTCTCACTACTCCACAAGCTGCTGACGCCGAGCCAGTTAGCGACCCGGACACAAAAATAACCCAGAGTCCCAAAATAAGGAAGAAAATTTAAAAAAAAAAAAGGAAAAGGAGTTTCAAAGGGAAAAAAAGGAAAAGAAAAGATGAAGCTGCTTCCTGTTCGCGATGTCCACCGTGACTCAGCTGTTTGGCCGGGTGGGGCAACTGAAGTGCACTACTCCTGATCCCTAAGCCCCATCTAGTGGCTCAAACGGCCTGGCATGAGATTCCTTTTTTTCTTTTCTTTTTTTTTTTTTGTGGCTAGCAGGAAGCAAAAAGAGAAGGAGAGAAGGAGGACTGGCCAAAAAAAAACCCACACCCCATTCACAATCTAGTGCACTTACTTATTCTATTGGGAGACATTTTATAAAACATTTTTGACTCATGAAATCCCACACCGCACTGCAGCAGGATAGTGCACACCCACCACACGCCATGCTTCGTGGGGAACTAAAATAATAATCAACCTGATCCTTTTTTCTTTTCACTTGTTCGTTCGTTCATTTGTTCGTTTGTTTGTTTCTAGGATCCTTTCCTGACTGAAGTGCACTACTTCTGATCCCTAAGCCCTATCTAGTGGCTCAAACGGACCTTGGCTCACAAGAAAGAAAGAAAGAATGGTGTGTTCCAAACCACACCTTCTCTCCTACCTAGTGCACTATTTTAGATTTTTCTTCAAAAAAAGTAACTTAAATAAGACAGAGCCCAGATTATCAACACAATCAAAAAAAACAAACTCCTGACTTGAAGTGCACTACTTTTGATCCCTAAGCTCTGCGGAGAGAGAGAGAGCGAGGCGTCCGGAACCACACCTTATCTCCTGCCTCAGGCGCTATTTTAAGAATCGTGGAAAATTTTGTTCTCGTAAATTCCAAAAATAGTGTCAGTGTCGGTGTCAGTGTCAGTCCTGGCCTGGACTGATTACCCATAATGCACCACACTGGAAAGACTGGGAGAAAAAATTTCTTATTTTTCAAACAAAGTCCAGATTATCGAATCACGATGAAGTGCACTACTCTTCATCCCTAACCCCTAGATACACCTGTAAGGAGAGTTGGGAAAACAGCAGGAGAACGAACGGGACGCGTCCCAATCCATCTCACTATCACACCCTTGTACCCTATTTTTAGAAGCTGTAAATTCCCACAATGCACTGCAACAGGTTAGTGTCAAACCCAAGCTGGTATTGAGTACCCATAATGCACTTGGGTCAATTTGTAAAGACTGAAAAAAAAACCTGAATAAAAACTGAAATAAATCTGGTGGGTACCAAGACAAAACAATCAATCAGACAATCAAGTGCACTACTCGTGATCCCTAACCCTTATGCAGTGGGAAAAAGAGACGCGAGGTGAGGTGAGATGAGATGTGATGCAATATGATACGATACGAGACATGAACCAAACCACTCAGAGTGCACTTCTCTATTTGAGAATCAAACGGCCAAAAAAACGAGTAAAGGAGAAACGGAGACGTCCGGCGTCTCCCCCGTTCACTACGCAGCGTTGTGTTTCACCGCGCCTCGCAGCAGGTTGCCGGTTTGAGTCACTAGATCAGCGCCCCTGTAGGAATTGAGATGAGATTTATTTTTTTGTCTGTTTAAACACAGCCCTGTGTGTGTGTGTGTGTGTGTGTGAGGGAGAGATGATGAGACGGAGGCCGTCATTTCCACGTCTCTCCCTGGCTTCGGTCCGACACTCGCTCTCTTCACGTCCACATGCCGTGTCTTTTCTGTCGTGACAAAAAAAAAAAAGCAATCGTAATAATAAATTTCATTTTCCAAAAAAAAAAAAAAGAATAATGTTTGTTGATTGAAAAACAAAACAACAACAAGAGAGTGTTACTTTGCACACTTTTAAACGCCTGTGCTTCGTATGAAAATTGTTTAAACGGATTTTTTCCTGCTTGGTCGGTTTTAAAGGAATTTTTTCTTTCTTTGTTCTTTGTGTTTGAGAAAAAGGACTGCACCGAGTTTTTCTCATGTCTACGTTTTGCACTGCAGAAACCGATAAGTGCACTACTGTTACCACAGAGGTTCTAGTTTTTCGAGAGAAAAAAAAAAGCGTTTTTTTATTGAAATGAGTTGAGAGTTTTGTGTTCGAGTAGCTTTGTTTCTTTCTCTTTTCATTTCTTTTCTTTTTTTTACGAGTTGATGATGATGATGATGATGATTAAGTGTTTCCGCTTTTGTTATTCGTGTTCGCTAGTGTTCGCTTGTGCTTGTTTTGGTGGTTGTGTGTTTTGGGTTTTTTTTCCTTCCTATTTAAATCCGAACCATGAGAGAGAGTGAGAGTGTGCGTGTGTGTGTGTGGTGTTATTTTTAAATCTCTCTGCATCGCCCACCAGCAGTTGCGTGCGCACACACACACTCACACAGTGAAGTGTTCATACCAAACAACATCCGGAAAAAAATGTGTGTGTGTGGACATAAATTGTGTTATAGAGTTCGGTTTCTATAAAAAGGCAGTTGTGTTGTTGGTTGTGCAGCTTTTTCGTCTGTTGTGTAGAGTGTGTGTGTGTGTGTGTGAGAGAGAGAGAGAGAGAGAGAGAGATGCCTGAACTGCAGGGCTTCCTTTGCAATATGCAGTGCAGGTACTGTGTGTGTGTGTGTGTGTTGTATCTGCCAGCACATTTTCGCAACTTCACAAGAACAATCACAGCAAATGAAATAAATAACACACACCCCCAGAGTGTGGCGTCAGGCCTTCGTCCACTCCAACACACACACACAGACGCACACGTGCGCGCTTTGTTATCAGACAGGAAGTTGTGTCTGGCCGTGAGAGAGGCGCTCAGGCATGTGCCGATGTTTTCTTCTAATATCATCATCATCCAGTATTAATGGGTTTGAATTCACAGCAGTGTGTGTGTGTAAACTTCAGGAAGATTGGCCTGATGTCACTTCCTGTTGCACTGAGATTACATCAGATCAGAGCTCAGTGTGCTATAATTAAACATTATGGCAGTAGAGACGACGCCCCCACCTTCACCAGTCTGTTCAGCTTGTTAACTCCGCCCCCTTTTCAGACCGTCCATGCTAAAGAAATGATCAGATCCGCTAACGTTTATACGTTCAACGATTCCTGAGCGGGAGACTACGCTTCCTCAGATAGGCTGTGAAATCCAATTCACCGTGAAGGAAAAGACGTTAGACACGAAACCCGGTTTAGACAGCGCTTCTGTTAACTCCGCCCTCATTTTACATGGACTTCGCAAATCTGTAGTTCCATGAGCCAATAGAAATCAAGGAGGCGGGGCTATTGTATCTTGTCCGGTCAGTAAACATAACGGACGAGTTGTTGGTGATGTTAATATCGTCACACCAACATTTTTGCGATAAAATGTCTTTTTTTTTTTTTGTCGGTGTTTCAGTCCGAAGCTGCAAAAACAATTCTGACAGCAAATTGAGTGATTTGTCGTTGCGTCACTGTTCTCTATCGGTCACATGACTTGACGCTGGACTTAGAATTGATTTGGTATGAAAAAGAAAGAAGCCTGCCTGGAGATCACGGCTGTGATCGAGTTTAAAGATGAGAAACTACAGACAATCAGCTGCTTCCTTACGAAGAGTAAACTCACGTTAAGCCAAATATTCAGCAAAGGTTCGACATGAAGCTAAAATAAAGCAAAAATTAAGTTAACTTTACAAAAAAAAAGCATTAAACTGAAATTAAGCTCAAATTAAGCAAAGCTTTAGAAAAAAAACCAAGGCAATATTCAACAAAAAATTAAGGAAAAATTTTTTTAATGCTTTCCCAATTTTTATTTATTAGATTTATTTTCCCACAGTAATTTTTTGCCGATGTTTAAATTCCGTTTTACATTTCCTAAACACATTAATATATATTTTTGCCTGTAAATACGTAAATGTTTATAAAACACAGAGTTCGTCAAGTGATTTAAGCAGTAAATGTTCTCGTGAACACGGCGAACCTGGTGTTGATCACGACAAGAAAAACAAAGCAAAAGGTCGTACATTAAAAAAAATAAATAATAGTTTATAGAAATCACAACTGAAATCCGTTATGATGTCACAGAGATCTGGTCCTCACCTGAGCTGAATTTCACACGTCACATCACAGCCTGCGCGATGACGCGACGGGCGTGGCACAGCTGATCATCGGCACGTGTCTGAGTCAGTTTGAATCCTCTCGCCTCGTCTGAATCTCCATCCGAGTTTCAGCGCTGGGCTCTCCCGGGGAGACGGGGACGGGGGGCGTGGCTATGAGTCACTCAGAACACCTTTAACTCTCCGTCAGTGAATCAGGAGCCGAACGAATCAGGAGCGTGATTCAGTCCGAGCTTCACGAGTCACTCTGTGATTCATTTCAAGCCTGAGTCTTACAGTACGAGCAGAGCATGCACTCGTTTATCGCTCCGTCAAGGATTATTAATCGAGCTACACTCCGGCGAAGATGTAAATAAATAAATACACAATCAAACACATCACGTCGATGATCAACGCTTTTTGTCAGCCATCTTGTCTGTGCCCTTAAAACCAGCCTTAATGACGTTTAACACAACCAAAATGCACTACGGAGCATAACGGTGCTTTCGCAAACACAACACCTGTTATTCACACACACACACACACACATTTTCAGATCTCCATGCTTTTCTCAGTACACTTCTATATAACCGTGCCGTTTAGTTTTTATCTCTAATCACCGTCCCGTTTTATCGCCGTTTGCTTCGAGGTTACGATTCAGCATGACTCTTTACCTTCATGTATTTCAATAAAAAGAACTAAAAAAAAAGAAAAACATATATATATTTTCGCCTGGTGTATGGTTTTTTTTTTTTTCAGATTCTACACACATCTATACAAATCCACATCCTTCTTAGACCGTCTCATAGAGTGACGTTTGCTTTGTGTTACGACGATGACGCTAACGTAACACATAACGGAAACGCGTCTCACACATGCACAGCTCCATATTTACATTTTAGGCCACACCCACTACAGCAGTGCATGTCTGCAAGAAATCGTAAAACAAAAGGATAAACTGGAGGAGGTGTGCGTGGGTTCTGTTTTCTGTTAACGATGTTAGCGTCGTGGCAAAATAACATCACACTGCGTCCGTCGTAAAGATGACTTTTTTTTTTCTTTAACACTTTTATCATAACGTGTAATACAGGTTTATTTCGGTGTCATTTTTTCACATTTATTCATGTAGATTTGTTGCTTGATTTTGTTTCTGTAGGACGCTGCAGGCGTGTTAGTGATCACACACACACACACACACACACACACACTTCAGTGTATAGTTAGAGGATCTTTTAGTTTCAGCTTCAGTTGATTTTTGAGGATTTTATCATTTATTTATTGTTCAATCTGATAATACAGTGTGTGTGTGTGTGTGTGTGTGTGTGTTGTCAGGTTTTTGTCTTTACATTTTTACATTTCTCCTAGCTGGTAGTTTGTTTTCTTTCGGGCACAGAAATGATATGTAACTTCACACCGCTTTATCTGCTGGTACAAAATATTATCTCTGATTTTGTTTCTTATTATTATTATTGTTTTTTTGTTGTTTTACATCAATACAAGCTGGTATGTTTCATTTTTTCAGATGCAAAATCCGACAACGTTATTCAAAACCACCGACAAGATGCAAGTGTTTCAGCAGTTTTACTTCAACACGCCGATGAGTTTAACCCTTTCAGACCCACTTCATAAATATTCATGAGTTTATATCACATTGAAATCACAGCTCCGTGGGTTTATTACTCATTCGCTTCGCTCAGTCTACTCATCAGCACCGGCACACGCAAAAAGCTCAACTCTGATTGGGCTACACCTAATCCCCGCCCTCAACACCTCCCCACACACACACACACACACACAGCCAATCAGGGTCTGAAGAGGTTAAACGAGGCTACAATTATCAACACTCAGAACCGAACACACACACACACACACACACACACAGTGCTGTACATACAATACAATAAGCAACTTTTTTTTTGTTTGTTTGTTTGAAAAAAAGATGTTTAATAACAAAGTGCCTCTTTGTATAGCTCCAAGCATGAAAATCTAAAACTCACTGTCACCCATAACACCATGTGCTATAATAATAATAATAATAATAATAAGTGTACAGTATTCACTCACTAGCGAACGTAATCACTGCCTAAAACGAATCCCAAGTGAAGTTTAAAGTATTGACTACCAGCAATAATTAAATACAGATTAAAAAAAATCATTTTTACCAGAATAATTCCCCGTGTTTTGCCTTGTACAATGTGAGCACCGTCAGTAAGGGTGTGGTGTCCTTTAACCCTGAAATCACCAAAATAACGCCGCTTTTGTATTCAATCTTTCTGTCCAAAGTGCCCCAGTGGACTGTTTATAATCTCACACACACAAAACGATCGTTATTTATCTATCGGATGAGCCTTTTTTCACACAAAGTTTTTTCTTCTTTATGACGTCAGCACTTGGAGTTTCACCTTTAGTTCGGCTCTGTAGAGGAAGTGTGTGTCGTGTTGTTGCGTGTGTGTCGTGTGTTGTGAGGAATATATCGTGAGTAGAGAAGTGCCGATATTAATTGCGATGTTTTAACGTGTGGAATATTACTGTAGTGGAAATTAGAGGAAACGTTTATTACAGAATCCTGTGCGTGTGTATTCATTCGTCTAACTCCAAACAGAAACAGAGGAGATCAGATCCCGGGATTGGGATTTGATTGTTGTTGTTTTTTTAATGTAAAATCTCGTACAGTCAGTATTTATCACGCCGTCACTCTGAGCTGACGAAAGACGGCGTGTTTTTCTGAGACGAACGACTGCGTCAGCGTGCAGCGCTGCTTAATCACCTAAAAAGAGAAAAGTACGTACGTATGTGTTAACATGTTAACATAGTGCGTTTTTTTTCTTCACATTTTCTCCCCGAGTTTTAGTCTCGGCCGATTCCCGCCCACCAGCCAGCCCTCGATAGCTACAAACCGAAGAGGTGAAGGCAAACACGTGCTTCCTGCGAGATACGTGAAATCAGCCATCTTTACAAATTGCTGCCTCACAGGACAGCAATAATCAGAAGAAGGTGCTGTCGACCCTCTTCCGCATACATGAGCTCACAGACGCACACGATTGTCTAACGGCGCTGTGATTGACACGGATGGCTGTGGCGTCGTCGCAAACTTGACCAAACAAACACATATACGCTGGTAGACACAAATACCTTTAAAACACAATGAAAGAAACGTCGATTTGACGTAACTGTCTGATTGTACGCGTGAAACCGTGACATCGTACCACGCCCACTTGGAAGATACAGTGATGGAGATTCACATCTCCGTGTCAGAGAGCAGTTAGAGAGTGCGTTCGCTAATTAATCGTCACGACGTTACTAAACTTTCTGTAGGTCCGTGGGCGTAAAGATGGGACGGAGTTTAGCAACGTGAACGTCGTGGCACCATTGAGGCGTCATCACGTCACGCTTTGTGTTTTTAACTTTACAGCTGATTTATTCACATCCACTTTCACTTTCCAACATCTGCAGGAAAGGACACGAATCCAAAGAGGAAACACACACTCACACACACTCACTCGTTATGTATAACCACAAATCTTTATTCTACACTTTATACAGTATACAGAGAGATTGATGGACTTACAGAGGAACAGATATTTATGAAAATACAGACGCAGATTATTCTTCATTTATCAGAGCAGATAATAGTGCAGTAGGAGCTCGCATATGAAATTAACTCTCACACACACACACACACCGCTAATCCACTCACTGATACACACACACACACACACACACACACACACACACACACTGTCTCCTGCATGCTGATGCGAGCGTTTCTTCTTTTCCCAGTTGAATAAGAGGATTTGGATTTTTCCGGAACAGGCACGTGGAAGTCGAGGAAAGAAACACATCCCTGTTTAAAACATTTAAAAAATTAATAAATAAAATGATTCTCTTTGGATTAATACACAGAACCGTAAAGAGGAAAACTGACCTTCTATTTGTTTGTGATATTTTTACACGTCTGCTTTATATTATTCCTCCTTTACTCGTTTTTAGCAGAAGGCTGGTCACATGACCGACCCGAATTCTTTTGGGAATTATTTCCAGAGCAGTTTCAGGAAACGTAATGAAGCGTGAGGCGGAAATCATTTTACAAACTAATAAATGTTTAACCAGACCTTGTGTCCCCCCCCTTTTTTTCCCCTGAACATTTTTTATTCATCATTTTTTTTTTAGACCAGGGAGGTTTTTTAATTTAAAAAAATCCAATTTCTAAAAATTAAAGAAATAAATAATGATGATTCTGCGGATCCTCTCTGTACACGTTTAGCTCATAAACATAATGCAATTAATAGTTTATTATAATTTATTTTTTACTTTTTTCTACTTTTTAAAATTAAAATTGTGATTTTATTTTATTTTATTAAATTTTATTTTATTTTTACCATTTGCTCATTTGGGCACCTCATCCCCCAAATAACTGAATATAATTTCTTTTTAATTTCATTTTTTTAGACATTATTTATGTAATTGGGTGGTGTAGTGGTTAGCGCTGTCGCCTCACAGCAAGAAGGTCCGGGTTCGAGCCCTGTGGCCGGCGAGG
>JAODXR010000021.1:1727106-1737217 GCA_028877395.1 Cathorops festae
ATGACCTGGCGACTTGTCCAGGGTGTACCCCGCCTTTCACCCGTAGTCAGCTGGGATAGGATCCAGCTCGCCTGCGAGATGAGATAATAATAATAATAATTCCACAGACCCTTTTAATACAGATTTAGTTTATAAACATAATCAAACTACAAACAAAGAAACAATTTTTATATTTTGGATATTTTTTGGAACTGTAGATCCTTTTGAATAGAAAATTTCTCAAAGTTTTCTCTCAGACTCGTTTCTGTGATCAGATCATCAAACTGTTCTTTACGTTTTAGAAAATCTTTAAAACAGCGTCTGAGAAACGTGCCGTGATCTCGAACATTTCCGCGTGCCTGTTTCCGCTCACGTCAATCAAGCCAAGTCTCGGTATTGAACTGGTAAAGATTTAGAAGAAGTTCAGCTTCAGGGGAAGATTGTACTCGAATGGCTGTGTGTGTGTGTGTGTGTGTGTGTGTGAGAAGCTGACAGATGGCTGTCCGTGAGCTCGTGCGTGTGGAGGTGAAGCTTTTCTCTCCCGCCCCTCAGCCTCTCAGACACGTTCCTCCTCCCACAGTCCCGCTCCCTTTAGCGTTTCTACCTGATGCTTTTCATTTATTAACAAACAATACGTTTCCTGTTTAACCGCTGCCATCTGCTAACCACCACTCCGTCATTCGCAACAAAAAAAACCAAATCAAATCTCAGAACACTTCGCATCGACGCAGTATAGAAAAGTTCTCTTCCTTAAGGAAGTTTTTTTTCTTCCTTCTTTTTTTTTTTTGTATAATTTGACGTTTTTTATCTCGTGCTAATGTTCAGCTTGCAAAATACATTCGATTCTCCTGACGGTTATTACTGAGCTTCAGGGGCCGAGCAATATGACAAGAACATCGGCTCATGTGTTATGAAATGATATGATATTCAAATGTGTACCATGACATAATTTATCACGACGTCAATATTGTATCGTCCTCTCACTCAGCACGACTCGACGTGCGCCACTAATCAGCAACACGATATTCAAAACACGCGCAGTACTGTGTGCTAGCATGGGTTTGAGATGTGCGAATATTTACCATCAGTCTGCTCTATAATTTGCGTCCAAACAACAAAAACACTGAGAACAGGCTGTTCTTTAACACTGTGCTTTAAAAGTAAGGCTACGCCCCTTTCGCTTTGTCACGTTAACTCTACAAAAACGACTCAGTAAATAGTCGATAAACACAAGCCGGTCTGTTTCGCTGAAAATTTCCACTGTTTGTTATTTAAAGAAGCCGAAAATCTGTGAAGAGAATCGCAATCGCAGTGACCTTTTAAAGAAAAGGGGCGGGGCTTGTTTCTGAGGTAGAAGTTTCGAATGGAAAAAAAAACATTAAATTAATTCAGACCCACTGCTCTGACACATCATAACTGATCTGATTATTTGAAACAGAAGTTACATACCGCCGCTTTAATCGAATTGAATGGTCCAGAGTGATAGAGACAGTGAACACACCGAGTTCACGCCAAAACGCCGTCAGGTGCGTGTGCACGTGTTCGCTGTAACGGTTCACTGAAGTTTTGTCATCATTGTTGTTCCCGCGGTTTCAGGACGTCAGCCGTCAGAACCGATTGTGGCCGAATCTTTGTATCGGCGTTCCCTTCTTCTTTTTTTTTTCATAAAAACTCGGCCTTGAGAAAATAAAAGTCTTGTTAATGAGAGAAAAAACACACACGGTCTAAATATCAATCATCACTCACATTCCCACGAATAAATCACAAACATTCCTCACGTCTCTCGTCTATTCATCCCCTGAAAAACAGGTTTGGCCTGGTTTTTTGTTTCGCTTTTTTTACGTTCTGGACTTTTAATCATCACACAAAAGTAAGAAATAAAATCAATCAAACGTTGGAGAAAGCATTCCACCTATTCTTGAAAAAATGCTGCATTCAGAAGAACAAACATTTATTTTTGTAGAGTTGAATGCGATGGTGCCGCCTCGCCTCGCCTCGCCTCGCCTCGCCTCGCCTCGCCTCGCATTCTGCCCGGCGCTGCGTCTCTTCACTTTTATCAGATGCTTCAAAGATTTTTCAAAAATATGACTCGATGATCATTTTGGAGAAATTGACTCTGACTGCTGGCACTCGAACAAATACTGCAATACTGCCCGCTCATTCAGCACAAACGTCTTTCACACAGGCTCCAAGAGCATTTGGTGTTTATGATGATGGTGTTTAAAGATGTTTGGCGGGTTTCGGATTCTTGTCGGGTTCTCGTGGCTGATCAGTCTGACCTGAGGACTCGCCGGCACGGCTTCACTTTCTGTCTTTATTCATCGGATAGCGACAGAAGCGGTGATCTCTCATATCAAATGCACTTTTAATCATTTTGAGAAAGTTTTCAGGATTAGATTTCGCTCTTATTCAACAAAACACACGTCGTCAAGCAACAGCAAACGCAATCCCCGAGTGAATTATTCTGGGCCGTGTGGGACTGACTGATGCTCAGTGGAGTCTGTGATCTGGTCAGCGGTGACGGTGTCTCTGACGGCGCTCACAGTTCAACGTTTCTTACGACTTAACAACAAATAAACATCCGAACACACCAAAGAACCGGGTTTTCAGTTCATGTTCCAGGAAAAACGCTTCAGCAGCGAGCGGACGCGGAACACGCAGAGCTGCAGAGAGTGACCACGTAATATCTGACCGTAATTCGGACTTCTCGTCCTGAAACGACCAGAATATTGAGAAGAGGATTTTATTTGCGTTGCTGCGACCGTTCACACTGAAATCGGATTTGTGTGGAAGGATGTTTGTGCTAACCGAGCGCATCCTCGCGCTGATTTTGTGGAACGCGCAGGAGATCAGGACTCGATCAGTAATGAGGCCGTGTGTCGAGAATCACTGACGATACGGTTTCTGATTCCTGCGTCGTGTGTTAAAGTGAAGTCGCGCCCTGAACGGGTTTCCGCCGCAGTTCGTCACGAAACAGACCAAAAAAAATCAACAAAACACAACAGTGACTCTTCTGAGTTTCATGAAATTAAAGCTGGTTTCCTTCCCTCACCGTATCCCTTACAGAGCACTCTCTCTCCCTCTCTCTCTCTCATCTGTCTGTCTGTCTCTCTCTCTCATCTATCTGTCTGTCTCTCTCTCTCTCGTCTGTCTGTCTGTCTCTCTCTCTCTCATCTATCTGTCTGTCTCTCTCTCTCTCGTCTGTCTGTCTGTCTCTCTTTCTCCGTCTCTCTCTCTCGTCTGTCTCTTTCTCTCTTTCCATCTCTCTCTTTCGCTCTCTTTCTCGTCTGTCTGTCTATCTCTCTTTCTCTGTCTCTGTCTGTTTCTCTCTCTCGCTCTCTCTCTCTCTCTCTCTCTCGTCTGTCTGTCTCTCTCTTTCTCTCTTTCCGTCTCTGTCTCTCTCTTGCTCGCTTTCTCTCTCATCTGTCTGTCTGTCTCTCTCTCGTCTGTCTCTCTCTCTCTCTCTTTCTCCGTCTCTGTCTCTCGTCTGTCTCTTTCTCTCTTTCCGTCTCTCTCTTTCGCTCTCTCTCTCGTCTGTCTGTCTATCTCTCTTTCTCTGTCTCTGTCTGTTTCTCTCTCTCGCTCTCTCTCGTCTGTCTGTCTCTCTCTTTCCGTCTCTCTCTCTCTCTCTCTCTTGCTCGCTTTCTCTCTCATCTGTCTGTCTGTCTCTCTCTCTCTCCGTCTGTCTCTCTCTTTCTCTGTCTCTGTCTCTCTTTTTCTCTCTCTGTCTCTGTCTCTCACTTTCTGTCTCTCTCTCTCGCTCTCTCTCTCATCTGTCTGTCTCTCTCTCTCTCTTGTCTGTCTGTCTCTCTCTCTCTCCATCTGTCTCTCACTTTCTGTCTCTCTCTCTTTCCGTCTGACTCTCTCACTCTCTCTCTGTCTCTCTCTCTCTTTTCAGGAAGGCAGTGTTTCCATTCACTCTTGTGACTTAAATGTGAAAAATGTTTCCGTGTCAGTTTTGCAGATTATCGCTTTAGCGAAGCGTCTGCCCCCCGCACGACCTCAACAACATTTTTAGGATATTTGAGAGTTTTTCCGAAATTAATTTGTTTCCACGACTCATTTTTTACTTCGCAGTTTCACTTTGCCCGTTCCGCAGGTTAAACGCTCGTGTTAAATATTCCTGACGTGTTTCAAGACATCGTTCAACAAATTAACAAAAAATTTGAGCTGAATGTTTCCTTCACAGCGACATCGCTCCCAGAATTCTAAATTACATTCTTAATGTCTTTAATTTAATATTTGTAGCCAAATGAACATAAATGTGAATGAAAAGAACAGATGGATCAGACGACGAGCGCGACGGCGTCGATGACGGATTTAGCGTGAAATCTTTGGAAGCTCGTCTGATGAGGACGTGAGAGAGCTGGACAGAATAAAGCACTAAAGCCCCGCCGCAGCGCTCGCTGGACAGAGACATGATGAGGCTGCACCACTATCAGCACAGCATCGTGGGTAACGAAGGAAACCCGTTAAGCCAGGTGAAGTGAAATTCTGAAGATGGTCACGTGCCTGTGTTCAGGGCGGAGTTTAACTTTAAAAAAGGCAGAACTTCACGGCGTCCCGTCTGTCTGATGAAGCGATGACGAAAAGCGCGAGAGATCGTCCTGATGCGTGAGAGCTGAGTATCGATCGGCACACGCCCGGCTTTTACTGTAGCAGATTTTTCTGACCGTTTGTGAAACACACATTGATCCGTGATGATCGATCACCTTCAGACGCTCGGACTCTCACTCACGTGAGTGCACTGTGTGACTTTATTACGTCCCTTTACAGTTTTTTTAACGTGTGCTGTATTTACACTGCCTAAAGCTTCCGAGCTTCGTGTTTATTCTTCGTTTATTTTATTCAGTTTTAATTTCAGTAACCAGAACACACGAACAGTGTAAGAGGCGTTATTATTATTATTATTATTATTATTATTATTATTATTATTATTGTTGTTCCTGTAAACACCAAAGAGCATCAGCGTGTCCACACAGACGTCTTCACGTGATTTGTCGTGAAATTTTTCTTTTCGGCCGAATTTTAAACACAAAATGTGTGTCAAAACTTTGCATATTTACTGAGACCAAAAATACAACCTGATTATTTATTAATTTTGTAAAAAATGTAAAAAAAAAAAATCAGATGACAAGAAAAAAATCCGACTCGACTGTGCAGCCAATCTGTGCGGTGATTTAGGGGGAAAAAATGTCCGAATTCATTAGTCGACATTCATTCATTTATCAGCCAACTGTGTTTTCTCCAAAAGAAATTTTTAATAAATCAATAAAATAAAATGCACTGGATTAGAGAAATTAATTAGTCGTGCTCTTATTTTTTCTGAATATTTTTGTAAAAGCTGTTTTTTTTGATAAATTAAAAAGGACCAAGCTGTTATTTGTTTGTTTGTTTGTTTGCACATTATTATTATTATTATTATTTTCTCATAAATGCGCTTGCACGAATCTTCCCACCGGTTACGTAATTTACACTCGAGTGCCTGTTCGACGCATGTTTTCATGTTTTCTAGCACCTGCGTGAGTTCACTCAGTCTTACACACACACACACACACACACACACACACACACACACACACACACACACACACGGCGACAAAAACAATGTAAAAAACAACAGCGGTATCCGTGCGTGTCGTCACGGCAACCTAAAGGACCAAACGTTCCCTGATTCTGTTTTTCTTTCTGTTTGGTTTTTTTTTTTTCTTTCTTGTGACGTAAAATCATGAATATTATTCAGTCGTGTAAATACGTGGGTGGAAAAACATCGATATCAGAGTAGAATGTAAAGCCCGTGGTCATTAGATAAAGGCAATATTATGGTGAAGCATGAGCTCATTTAGAGTTAATTTAGCGTACATGGGTTAGCTATTTGTCCGCATATATTTATATACATATATATAAGCATACATACATATATATATATATATTATATATATATTTATTTATATCCATTTTACCGTGTTAGCATCATCGCTTCCCTGTTTTATCGTCATGTACATTGCAGTGCTGTAAATCTGGAGTCCATATTCAGCCTTTTTTTGGTTTGTATGCTGTTTATAGTCATATCTACACACATCCTTATAGGCAAATACGACGTATAAAGAAGCACTTACAGTATACATAATTTATTTTCACCTTTTTTTTTATCTTTTCTGTTCTGGCCTCATGCTAAAGGTTTATTCTAGAAGAGTCTACTGGCAGGAGTGGAGCTGTCTGTCGTAGTAACGGTAGGAAAGATTTGACTTTTTAAATGAAAAATAACGATAATGGAAATAACTAAGCAACCCTAAATTATATGCTGCAGTTAGATTAAAAAAAATACAACTTTTCTTTCTCTTTTTTACCTTTATTCTTGTTAAAGTGTGTTTGCTTTGTAATGACTGCTGTTTCCGAGGTGTAAGATGGGACGGGGTTGTTTTTAGAGGTTTGTGTGTGTGTGTGTGTGTGTGTGTGTGTGTATACACAGCCGTATTTTATACTTTTGACTTGTCAAACACTGGACTAAAGTGAGACACAAACAAGCAGCACAGGACACGGCATTACTGCGTCCGTCACGTCACGAAAAATACAAACAAACTGCATCCTGTATTCAATTCATAACAAGATGAAATTTGTGCCGATAATCAGCAGCGCGGTATATCACGATACTGGTCTCATGGATCTCATGAACATTTTGCTGAGCGTGCCTTTAATATTTTTAACAAAATTTTAAAAAAGAATAATAAATTAAAGCTAATCAAGTCCCAGTATTAAAACGTTGTATAGATTTTTTTTTATTTATTAATTACAATTTTTTTATTCAAATTTAATCAGTTACATTTTTTTTATTTGTTTAAATTACATTTTTCAATCAAATTGATTTTTTTGTGTGATTTTTTTCCCCCCATGATAACCTATCGTGATATATCGTGAACTCGATATCAGCGCATGCCAACTTGGAAAATATAAAAATAAAATAGGAAAACCACTTAACTAGCAGTTTAGCGAATTTTCCGAAACCACTAAGTCTAAAAGTCGTCTCACACTCTTTATCGCAAAACGCTCTTCTTCTTCAACAAAAAAAAAAACAAAACAACAAAAAAAAAAAACACCCCGACTGCCACTTTTTTCAAAAATGAAAAAAGAAATTTGCACTAAAATAATTATCGGTCTGCTTGGATAAACAGCAATACACACATCGAACAGAACAATTTGAATAACGATTACAGCAACGTCGGTGTAACGAACAGTAAACGCTGCCTGTGCACTCGCACCATGCTGTGTGTTTGAGAGAGAGATCTGAGAAAGAGGGTCTTTTTTAAAATACTTCAATTTAAAAAAAAAGAAAAAAAAAAAAGATAAAGGTACAGGTGTGTGTGACATGACGTCCTCGAGGCTCGCGCTTGCTCACGCCGAGTTCGGATTCGTACGCAAGGAAGTGAAACGGCAAGAGGAACGAGGCGCATTAAAACATTAGTACTTCCTGTTTCCTCGCGTGATTGTTTTGGGAGGAAAGAGAAAAAAAAAAAAAACAAGCGGAGAAGGTGGAAACGGAGATCTGGAGAGTCGTCCCAGAAACACGGCGCCAAAATATGTTCACGGTTTTATTGAGAAAATTAAAAATACACAATTTCCAGCAGTTACTCTCTGTCCTTGGAACTGTATGCTAAAATATAAAAAGGCGTAGTGCAAGTGTGTGTAGATGGACTTCTCCTTCCATTCGTCGTCGTGGTCGTCGCTGGTGTTTGTCGCCGCTGCTGTCTTCGCTCTTTCCACACACCGCTCCCATAACCGCAGGCGCCGTGTTTCCGGGACGCCACTCGCAAAAAAATACGATTTAATCCGAGTGTAATTAGTGTAAAAGCCTGTTTGTAGGAAACGTGTTTCCTTTTTCTGTGTGCGACAAGAAGAGTCCCACGCACAGGCCGGGAAAGTTATCCATAAAGGAAAAAAAATGGAAAAAAAATTTTCCTTTATGGCTAATTTTTTATCTACGCTCATAAATAATCGATAGCAATCATAAATAGTGATGAATTTTTTTGGATTTTGTCAGAACTAGTGGCTTTAATGTAATAAGCGCTTCGTGGTGTTTATTGAAAGGTGTCGCAAAAAAAAAAAGGTGTCACGTCTCAAAATCGTCGCGTGTTAGAGGAAGCATAAGTATGTGCCTTCAATGTGATCTTTCTTGGTGAGCTTGTTATTCTCGAGAAGCTGAAGCCAGCCGATTGTGTTTGCACTAAAAAACCAAAACCGCTTTGTCGTGATGTAGGTGATTTAAAGCGAGCTTTGTCGCGTCACTTTAACCGTGTGCATGAGGGTCGAGTTAGGGCTAGAGCTCTCATAACGCTGATCTGTAAACTAGTGCAGCTTACGGAAATCCCCGGATTAAAAAAAAAAAATGATAAAAAATAAATAATAATCAACTAAAAATATCTCTGCTTCGTTCTGTGTCGCATTCGGTTCAGATCCGTCACATACTCACACTCGAAACATCCGCGGTTAGGCGTGTGCCGACGATCAGCTCCGTCACACAGTACATCCTCATCTTTATCCGCATTCTATCACTTTACACCGCCATCACACTTTTAACACCAGAACATCATGATGTAAAAAAAATTAATAAATCACACACGGGATGTCGGCACACGCCTAACACACATACAGCATAAACAAAGAATTTAAGAATTTTTATTTTCTTTTTTAAACATGCATGATCTCATGAGGTTGCCTCGAGACTATTGGTCATAACATTGTTTTGTGTTCTTTTGTAAATTATTCTTCATATTATTATTATTATTATTATTATTAATTTTGTTAGTGGGATATTTTTAAAAAAAAAAAGCCTCCATGCTTTGAGTCTTATCGATGCACCTTATCGTGGCCCGGCTGAGTCGAGTCGAGTCGAGTCTTCTAATGCGTCTGATTTTAGCACCTTACTACGCAGCGTGATTTCACTTTACACCAGTCTCGCTCACAACAACATCAACAACAACAAGAAAAATAATAAACCTGATGATATTTTACTGAAAAAAAAAAAAAAACATTCAAAGGGATGTGCCAAAGTTTGGAGGCGATCTCCTTTGTTTTTTTTTGTTTTGTTGTTTTTTTTCTTTCTTTTTGGTTTTTTTTTTTGTTTAAGCATACTATTCCTTTCATTCTCTTCTCCTTCAGTTATCGCAGCGCTACATTCATGTAACCTTTCCTATAAACGTGTTTAAGGAAAATGTAAAACGAAAAAAAAAAAAAAAGATTTCAGCAGTCAGTATCATTACCTGCCATTTTACAGTAAGCCCTGTATTTCACGTATAATTACCAGTGATGTGTATTTGTTATTATACAGAAAAATAGCTGTAAAAGCTTCATTATGTTACATAATATTGTGACTTTTTTTTCGAAAAAAACTGTGAAGACTTATCTTGCATATACTTTATACAGAAGTATTAAGCCTTAATACAAAAGACTAAAAAAAGGAGTGGAAGAATAACTGATTGTCGCAAAAGTAAGGATGATTTTTTTGTAAATGTTACCAGCACTTTTTTGTAATTTTCACTCTCTTGAGGTATTGTACAAGTTCACGCTGTTTGTGAAGTTTGAATATGAAGGAATAAAAACTAGTACTTTCCTGTACTTCACACACGAGAATCCTATGTGTCATTCTTAAAAAAAAAAACAGCCACATGATCAGTGTTTATCTCACAGATACGATTGAACTCTCTGTTCACTGCTGAACCATTCCACGCCGTCGGAGCTGGAGAACGGCGTCACGTGACGTCACACGGGTTTTGGAAGGTGAGCAAGAAAAAAAAAAACAACAACAAGCGTTGGTGTAAAATGTTACACGTCAAAACAATTCAAACAGGGTGATTATTTTTTATTTTTTGGATTATCTAAGATTCTTAAAAGGGACTGTCCATCACTCCTTCTTCCATCCACTTCCTCTCGGTCTACACCTACCAAGAATTTCCTCTTGTCTGTCTGTTCCTATTGGCCTAATTAGCATTTTTTTTTTACTTAACTGGGATTCAACCTCAGAACCTTCTGATTCTGAACCCAGCACCTTCACCACGAGACCAGGGCTCGAAATTCGCGGTGGTCCGGTCGCCCGAGGCGACTTAATTTGTGATTTGGCGGGTAATTCCTGTCACTA
>JAODXR010000021.1:18942229-18954448 GCA_028877395.1 Cathorops festae
CTGAATAAAATATGGAATTTTGAAACTTCCACATCATTGCATTCCATTTTTATTTACAATTTGTACTTTGTCCCAACTTTTTTGGAATCGGGGTTGTATGCAAAATTGATCTTTTCTTAGGCATTTCCATATTTTGTGCCAGTACTGGACACGAGTATGAATTTTTTTACTTCCTTGTGGGAGTAAACAAGTGGTCAGATACGAAGCTTGCAGGGCAAAATAAAATGAATGTTCATTAACATAACTGTGGCACTGCATGATGTATTTACAGTAATCTTAGGACTTGCCTGGTCAGGGTTGTTTTAAATTCAGTTACTTGTTTGCTTGTCTTCTGGGAAAGAGAATTTCCCAAATTCGTTATGAAATCACATGCAGGTACAAACAAAATTAACTCTCCACACAATCAGTAAGAAAGTAAGTAAATAAATAACTAGTCCAAGGCACATCTCTATTTAAGCGTGCTGACAATTATGGCATTTCTAAATCTAGACTCCCCCCCCTCCCCCCAAAGCCATACATCTAGGATTCATATTTAATTTTACCCCCCCACTCCCACACCGAATAGCATAACCAAGCATAACCATTTGCTGAAGAAGAAACCAGTGGACCCAGAGGAAACCTACACTGATGGGGGGCAGAACTTGCGAAATTTCACACAGACAGCAGTCCGAGCTTAGAATTGAATCCAGGACCCTGAAGCCGCACCACTGTAATGCTCCGAAATCCGTATATTTGGACTCCTGTCTTTCACACCCAGTCTCTTATTGAACATCCCATTCCAGGGGCATAATGAGGGGCATTCTCTCTGTCCCCTATTAAACAACAGCTGGTTGGGATCTTCTGCGAGCTTATGCATGTGGGGAAGAGAACACATAGCACTTTCCTTCAGGTGTGTTTTGCTATCATGTGACACAGCATGAGCTGCAATTGAAAAAGAGGAGTTTGATGGCTTCACATGTATTGGAGGTAAGCATGTGTTAGCCTTCACTCACATGGTTAGAGAGACCTGGCTAGTGGGTGGATACGAGCAGGTGACCACACTGGACAGAAAATGGGTGGAAGAAAGAGGGGAAAAAAACCCAAACTATAATATTCTAAATGTGGTGAAGACGTTAGGATACATTTATTTAAAAATTATGGAAGGAGACCCAGGTATCAGTCAGTAAGTTTCCCAAGATGGAAGTCTCTTCAGGACGGAGGACTTTGTGCTTTCTGGTCGCTCAGTCACACGACATCCCACATTTTTTTTAGTCTCAGAATAAATCACAGGAGTGGCTGGAGAGAATGACAGACATTCTGCAACATTAAATGTAAGCAGAAACAAAACATTCAATGTGTCATTCATTAATAAATTAAAAATTGCAATAACAAGCAAATCACTATGGTTTGAGGGGAATCATACACTTTGGGCCATGCTGTTATATGAAAATAAAGCATAGATTTTTACACACACCCATCATGTGATATTCCATACTTATTTTGTTCAGGTTGACATCATGGGTTTATAACAACTAAAGTTTTAAAAATAAATAAAAAGTTTCACTCCTTGCTACCATGTTACACTACAAACAACATTCATACTTTAATCAATACAAATATCTAAATTTCAAATGTAACAATTTTTTGATTAAAATTGTAAGAGAGACTGAGGCTACATCCCAAATGTACTGTATTGCACTTTTAGTGCACCAGATAGTGTGCAGGGTAGAATTGTGAGTGTTACTGAACACCAGAGTGGCCTGATGTCTTACAGAAATGGTCTTTATTGTCAGGATCTTCCACTTTAACAGAGAGACCTTCAGGTGGGTTGTCGAGATCGTCTCCATAGTTGGAGATTTTCAGCTCCAGCGTCTCCTCTTTCTTCACACAGGCTTCTGAGGTCTCTCCATCCGTGGATGCCTCGGTTTTCATGTCCTCACACAGCTAAAAATCAAACAAGAAATCTGTTAGGGCAGGACTGTATCCATCCCACTCGGGAAGGTGCTGCTCTCATTTCTCGCAGCATGGCTCATAGTCTCAGAACAGGCCTAGTTAATCCATGACAATCCAGAGCCAAGGCCAGAGAGCAGACAAACAGGCTAAACTGTCTGCCTGCTACACGCACAGTGTCATCACACAGGTTCCATTACATTGAGACTGTGCCTGTTCCCCGAGCTATACAAAAAAGTAGAAATACTCAGTTTGTTCTAATAATCTAATTAATATAAAATTACATCATACGGACTGTACAGCTGCTGCCAGCACCTTTGACCTAAAAGGTAAGACTCAAATATTTTCTCTTTTATATCTGAAGCACAAACTGTTAATGAACTTCTTACTGACCAGCAGTTTAATGTACTGTGTTTAACAGAAACAGATAAAATCAAAGGAGTTTGTAGCATTAAATGAAACTTGTCCTCCTGGTTACAGTTGTATACACCAGCCTCATCTAACTGGCAAAGGAGGAGGCATTGTGATTCTTTATAATGATTATCCTGGCATGACACAAAAACGTAGACAGTTAGTATGAAGAACTTCAAACGGATTTGTGGCAGTGGGGGCATGGCTTAGTGTCAGTTTGTGAATGCAGGACAGGGCCAGGGAAGGTGAGTGGCAAAGTTGTTGTCAATTAATGGTGTGTGTGTGTGTGTGTGTGTGTTACAGTGACAGTGGAGAACAGAAAAAGAGGGCGAGAGCAGAGAGAGATCTCCCCAAACCAAAAATGCAACTGTGTACGCACATGTCTATGTACCAAAATGGATGTTAAAGCTGAAAAACACGAAAATAAAAAAGTGTGTGAATGTCATCTCTCACCTGCCATGCTTCTGTACTCCACCCACATGAGGGACATGTTAGAGTGGTGCCGAAGCCTGGGAGTACAGAAGGGAACCACCACAAGAAGTCTCTCTCATTTAAGGATCTCATCCATGCCCTCGCTACTGCCCAGCAGAACCAGAATCAAGCGCTGACTGCCCACCGGAAGGAACAAGAGCAATGCTTTGAAGCCTTGATACTGGCCAAGCAGGAAAATCGGCAGGGGTTCTGGCATCTGCTTGTGTCAGTGGGGACCTCGACCGCAGCGGACCCTCCCCACATCACCCTCACAAAGATGGGGGAGTACAATGATCCAGAAGGATTTAATCACTCTCTTCAAGCCAGCGACCAAAGCATGGAGGTGGCTGGTCGAGCAGTACGCAGCATGCCTACTTCCACTCCTGCCTGGCAAGGCACAGCCCACCATGCAGCAGCTTGCCACCGACAGCCAGCTCATATACACGACCTGAAGAGAGCCATCCTGCAATGTGTCGGCCACTCTCCAGAGCAACATCACCAGTGCTTCTGGACACTGACGTTGGAGGTCAGCTGGCCGTTTGCATTCGGCCAACAGCGGCTGGGGGTGGATGAGCATGACAGCAACAGGATCATCGATCTGGTGACACTAGAACAGTTTTTCGCTCAACTTCTGGAAGGAACGGCTGAATGGGTCCAGCGTCATCACTCAGTGTCACTGGAGCAAGCCATCAAGTTGGTGGAGGGCCATCTGACGGCGGTTCTGACAGCAGGTGGACGGGTCGCCTCTTCTCTCTCTCTCTTCTCCCTTCTCTTCCCATCCCCACCCCATTCCCCCCACCACAGAGATGGGGGCCAGCTCCCCACAGCCGGCCTGCCGCACCAGTGGTTCCTCCCGTATTTTCCTTCTGTGTCTATGATTGAGGAATGACACAGTGACTGGAGCAGCCCAGCGGTCCTGGTACCCAAGACTGATAGATCAGTTCAGTTCTTTCTAGACTACAGAAAAGTCAACGTGGTGTCTAAATTTGACACATCCCCAATGCCTCACATTGATTAGTTGCTTGATCGATTAGGTGCTGCTCACTTTTATTTGACACTGGGTTTAACAAAGGGATATTGGCAGATCCATTTGACTCCTCTATCCCAAGAGAAAACAGCTTTTTCCACACCGTTTGGATTACACCAATTTGTCATGCTTCTTT
Source organism: Cathorops festae (assembly GCA_028877395.1). Lineage (NCBI taxonomy): Eukaryota > Metazoa > Chordata > Actinopteri > Siluriformes > Ariidae > Cathorops > Cathorops festae. Next base: position 18,946,204 of record JAODXR010000021.1, read on the forward strand.
CTGGGTTATTTGGGGCTTCCGCCACATTCCATCAGCTCATGGACAAGATCCTCCATCTCCATGCTGCCAATGTGGCAATGTATCTTGACAATGTTATTGCGCACAGTAATGACTGGCCTCGGTACCTTGAACACCTTAGGGCTGTCCTAGTGTCACTGAGGCATGTGGGTCTCACAGCTAAACCGAAACAATGTGCAACTGGGTGGGTGGTAGTATGGTATCTGGGGTTCCACTTGGGTCATGGGCAGGTGTGTCCCCAAATTGACTGCCAAGACTGCTGCGATTGCGGCTTGCTCAAGGCCCATGATCAAAAAGAGGGTGAGGCAGTTCCTGGGGCTGGCTGGCTACTATCGTAGGTTCATACCCAATTATTTGGACGTCACCAGCCCACTGACTGATCTCACTAAAAAGGGAGCACCAGATCCAGTCCAGTGGACAGAGCAGTGCCAACAGGCTTTTACCAAGGTAAAAGCTGCAGTGTGTGTGTGTGAGGGGACTTGTACACTCCCCTGACTTCTCTCTCCCCTTCATTTTACAGACAGATGCATCGGACAGAAGACTGGGGGCCATTTTGTACCAGAAGATGGAGGACAAGGAACTGTACATTAGCAGCAAGCTCTCAATGCATGAAAGTATGTACAGCACCATTAAAAAGGAGTGCCTGGCCATCAAGTGGGCAGTCCTCACCTTCCAATACTACCTGCTGGGGTGCGCCCTTTCACACACTGTTCAGACCACGTGCCCCTCCAGTGGCTCCACCACATGACAGATGCCAATGCGTGGATCACCCATTGGTATCTCACCCTCCAGCCATTTACATTCGAGGTGGTCCACAGACCAGGGCACAGATGATGGTGGCAGACTTCCTGTTCCATTGCAGGAGTAGTCCACTGCAGGATGGATGGTTCCCTGGCCCGAGTCGACAGGTGGGAGTATGTGGCAGTGGGGACATGGCCTAGCGGCATTTTGAAAATGGAGGGCGGGGCCAGGGAAGGTGAGTGGCAGTCAGTCAATGCACCTGTTGTTGATTAATGTTGTGTGTCAAGTTTCCCGGGGAATTATATTTAAAATCAGCCCAAACTTGAAAAAGGCATAAGCCATTCTGGGGGCAATCATGGATCAACTCGGATTCTTCCTTTCTTGGTTTTTTATTTTATCATCAATCAGGTTGAATGAGGTAGAAACAAAACGAATCAGGTAGAATCAGGTTGAAAACCTTTCAAAATAAAGGAAAAAGGACACCATATAAACTACTAAAATCCCTAATATCAATTAAATAAGTAAGAAATAGAGCTACATACATCTTAGCTACATAAATCTTCACATCTCTAATCATTGAAATTAGCATTACAATTATTCCTTCTAGCAACATATATTTTAAATCTATCACCAAAATTCTTCCTACATTAAATGAAATAAAACATGAATTCACTCACCAGTGGCCTCCCCGAACTGCTTACATTTTAAATAAACCCCTTCATTAACTTCCAAGCATCACACTACAATCCACTGGTGTGCTCCTTCAAGATTATCAGAAATGCAAAATCCTGCATTTATATACTACTTCCTGTTCCTGTTGCTTAACAGGTGTCAACATAAAAGTCTCATAAGAGTCTCATAAGTTTCAACATAAAAGACCACTTTTTTTTTTCAAAGGATACAGCCTGGATTCAGCAGCACACCTCCCACTTGAGCTCCTGGTTCAGGAACCCAAGGAGGTCACGTCACTCAGGTCACTCAGCCGCTGAAGTCTCTGGACTCGCCTGCTCGCTCTGCTCTTCTACTGGAACTAAGACGACAAGACGCCTCACGTCTCTGTGAAGAACTGTAGCAGGAATCTTGGTGGTGCACTTCTTCCCCGCCTTGGCTGTCCTGTCAGTGCTTCTCCCAAGGGCTGGCCCCTTGGTCTCGACAGGGTAGCTGGGAAATGTCCTGACTTGAACATCTCTCACTATGCCTTCTTTGTCAGGATTGACACTGATCACCTTGGCCAGCTTGAAATGGCCTCTTACAGCGTTCTGGTCAGCAAGCCAGACCACGTCACCTACTGCGACATTTCTCTCTCTTGTGTGCCATTTGCTTCTGACAAACAGGTTTGGGCCTGCTAATTGGCACCACTTCCTCCAAAACTTGTTCACCTCAGACTGGATGACTCGTAGCCTCTTGTAAGGGTAACCCTCGAAATGGAAGTCTCCAGGGTCTCCTCTTGAGTGAGCTCGTCCCAGCAGGAGTGAATTAGGTGTGACAAATTCAATGCAATCTTCCTGAACTTGTGCTCTTGCATCTATTGGCCTTTCATTGGCCAAGTTGGCAGCCATGTACACGAAAGTCTGGAATTCTCCCCATGTGAAGACACCATCTCCACCTAGATTCTGCAAGGCTCTCTTCACAGTCCGGACTGCTGCCTCAGCTGCTCCGTTTCTATGAGGTGAGTCTGCAGGGTGAATCTTCCAAGACCACTTAGTGCCATGCTTAGCGGCCTTTTCTTTCATTCCTGACCTTTCCAGGTGCTCCAGGAATCTATAGAGGTCATCAAGGGCTGGTTTGGCTCCAACAAAGTTTGTGCCTGGGTCAGACCATACCTTACTAGGGTGTCCTCTTAGCGACGTAAACCTTTGATAGGCAAGCAGAAATCCCTCTGCTGACAAGTCGCTCACAATGTCAGCATGGATGGCTCTGGATGCCATACAGCTGAAGACAATGCCCCAGACTTTAAGTCTCACCCTTTTCTTCACCTCGTCTCTTACTTCGTAAGGCCCGAACAGGTCGATGGCGGTGAATTCAAAAGGAGCTGCTGGTGTGGACCGCTCTGGAGGCAAGTCCCCCATCAGCTGTTGACAATACTTTGCCCTTGATTTTCTGCAGGGCACACAGTTTTCAACTACTCTGTTGGCAATTCTTCTTCCTTTAACTACCCAAGCCTTTCTTCTCATCCTTAGAAGTGTTCCTGCCACACCCTCATGGTTCACAGCATGAGCTTCCTGGGCCAGCAATGTGGAAATCCATGCTTCATAAGAAAGGAGGGGCACTAGTGCTTTGTCTTCCCTGAAGGCCTGGATTCTTCCACCACACACGATGAGCCCATCTTCCTCTGTTATCGCCACTAGACGATTGAGGGTTGTGTCCGAGAACGTTACACTTGCTTGAGCTGCCAGGCAAAGGGTTCTGAAGGCATACTCATGGTCTTCAGAAGTGAGTACAAGTGCTTGAGGTTCCTGTTTAGGGTGCGATACTTCACTTGTTTTTTGATTGACAGCTTGGTACCTCAGGCCTAACCACTTGTCGGCGGCCTTTCTCACCCAAGCGACAACAGCCACCAGTCTGGACAAGCTGCTGAATGCCTTTACATCCAGAAGATTTTCAACAGCTGAGCCAGCAGGTACTCGTCTTGGTGAGAGTTCGTTGTGTCCTGCTACGTGATCCGCACTAGACACATCTGAGGTTAATTGTGGTTGAGTCGTATCAACAGTTGCACTGACCTTGGACTGAGTGTCCTGATGCCTCTGGGCCTGAGCTCTGGTCATCACGGCTGAGAATGCCTTTCTCTGCATCCTACTGATGTTTTCTCTGGCATCAGTGACGACTTCACCAGCAGACTTTATTGGCCAATCAGCCAATGGCTGCCTCAAGAACTCTGGTCCAGCTTGCCAAGACTCTTGAAGGTCTTTCAAGGTAGCACCCCTGGTGATGATGTCAGCAATATTGTGGTTGCCAGGCACCCACCACCAGTCTTCAACAGGGGCAGACTGTTGAATCTCTCCAATCCTGTTAGCAAAAAATGTCTGGTAGCCATAACTGTCCCGCTGAATAGCTCCCAGTACAGTTTGGCTATCCACTAGGTGGAACCAACGGTCTATCTCCAACCGGCTATGCTTTTGCATGTACTTCCTAAGCCTTGCTGCAAAGACGGCACCACAGACCTCTGCTTTGACAGCATCTCCTTTTTGGTCCAGTGGTGTCAGCTTGGCTTTGGATTCCACTAATCGGACGGCTACACCTTGGTCCGTTTCCCATCGAAGATATAGCACAGCACCATAGGAATTGTCACTCCCATCTGAAAAGGTGATAGCCCAGGATTTTCCTTTCCTGCCTTGTGGTGTCAGACTTCTATGGAAGGTGATCTGTCCTAACTGTGCATACTCTTGGAACAGTCGGATGGCCTCCTCCCTGAGGCCTTCGGAGAGTGGCTTATCCCAGGTGCCACTGCCCAGGTTTCCACTTCCTGTCTCCTGAAAGGCTTTCCTGACAAGGATAGCACCCTTCTGCTTGAGTGGTGTGACCAGACCAATAGGGCCATAGAGTCCAGCTATCTGGCTCAGGAGCTCTCTTCGAGTCAGAGGATTAGGTGTGTTTGATCGAACTTCCTCCATCAGGAGGTCTTGGCCTGTCCTCATCTTTCCCCTTCTTTTTGAGAAGTTGATCGAAGACATCATGTAGAGTCTGTCTTCCTCTACCAGGTATCCAATGCCTAAGGCCTTGTTATCCTCGTCCCTCATCTGGTTCGGCAACATGAATGCTTTATCAGCGTTGGATGGAGCCTCTGTCTTAAGGTATACCTCGACACTCTGATGCCTCCCACTTTGCCCTGACCGGACCCAGGGTTTCAGAGAGAAACCTCCAGCCTTCAGGATCTCCTCAATTTCATTGGTGATCTCAGTCAAGCGGTCTGCATTGTTGTGGGACATGAGTATGTCATCGACATAGCTGCTCTCCTCCAACACTCTGCGTGCTTCTTCCAGGTGAGAGAACTTGGGGAGCCTTGCTGTTTCTCGCATAGCCAGCTGTGCAATGCAACCAGCAGGCCTGTCACCTATATTCACTCTCGTGATGACGAATTCTCCAATCTCCTCGTCCTGCCTGTCTCTCCAAAGGAATCTGTGCAAGTGCATTTCACGCTCTTCTAGCCACACAGAGTTATACATCTTCCGGATGTCTCCAATGGCTGCATGTACTCCACTCCTAAACCTTAGCAGGACGGCTCTGATGGGGTTTAACACGTCTGGGCCTTTCAGCAGTAGGTCATTCATACTCACTCCTTTGAACTGCTGACTGCTGTTCCACACAAGGCGTACCGGGGTGGTGACAGAATGGGGATTTGGAGCTACTAGGTGGCTTACATACCACACTGGTCCCTTCCAGGAATCGGTCATCTCCTTTGTGAGTCTCTTTGCTGCTCCACGCTCCACCATCTCGTGAACTTGAGCTGTGTAAGCAGCGAGCCACTCAGGTTCCTTCTGGAGTCTTTTCTCTGTTCTTAAGAAGGTGGCCTCAACTCCACTCCGATTATTTGGAAGGGAAGCTGGATCTGTTATCCAAGGGTATCTTGCATCCCAATGCGGAGTCTCAGCATGTTCATCACTGATGACATAAGTGAGGCCATCTTTTATGATCTCAAGCTCCCTTTCTTCAGCGAGAGTCATCTCCTTTCCACCCGGCTGGCAGTTCCCGCACCGACAGCCACCGCACTTGGGCTCACAGGCAGCACCGATACTGTCCCAGCTCCACCACCTCAGGAACTCCCGGTGAGTTGCAGCTGTATGCTTGGGTTCAGCCTTGGTGTCTTGCAGCACTGCAACAGGGATCTCTTCGTACTTGACAGCAGCTGTCCTCATGGAGCGAGCGAAGTGCGTCCTTGACCTGCGTGCAGCCACATCCACTTGCTCAAACAGGTCAGGGTGAGCTCCACCTACTATCTTTCCAAGAGGACTGTCCCACAGGACAAGATCGCCCACAACTTTCACACGCTGTGGAGCGAGTCTCCCCTCTCTGTGGCTTATGAGTAACTCAATCTCTTCAGGTCGCCTCAAGTCCTCAAGGTCAACTTCAGGAAAGAACACCTTCAACTGTTCTGGCTTCACCACCTGGTGGACTTTTGCAATCTCATTCAGGCCGTAACAGATGAGTTCGTGTGCTCTCTCCGTCCCCTTTGAGGTCTTGACTCGAACCCTCAGAAGGTATCTTCTTGTCGCTACTTTTGTAGTCATTCCACCGACACCGTGTACAATAAGTATAATCTTCTCACTCCTGAGGTTCAGCCTGTTAGCCGCTTTATGGGTTATATAATTCGTATCTGACGCAAGGTCGACCAGAGTACCAACTTTTTGCCCTGCGTTGGCGGTCACCTCCAAAAGCATCATGATGACAGGTAGCTCTATCAACCCATACTCCTTCAGCAGGCCAACTTGACACTTAGTAGTACAGGCAACTTGTGATGAGTTGTTGGTGAAGGCCTTCCTGCACTTCTCCGCTAACTCCGGTGACAGCTCACTCAGGAACTCTTCTTGCTCCTCAGTAAAGTCATTTTTGCTCTTGCTGTCTTTCTGTGATTTGGCACTGTTTTGGCTTTTGACTTCTCCTTTAGGGCAGAGGAAGAAGTGGTGATCTGATGGGCCTTTCTTTTTGCAGTCTTTATTCCTGCACAGGTAGGTATCTTTGCAGTCTTCTTTGCTTTTATGACACCCTAGGCACTCCCTGCATGCACCATTCTTTTTCTGCCACTGCCAGTCTTTTAAACTTCTTGCAGAAGAACAGTTTATTTTTATGTTTCTCATCTCCACAAATAATGCACCCTTCATCAGCATCTTCTCTTTTCGTGGATTTAGTTGAGGCATATTTTTTGTTTACTTTCTTGTCTGTCTTGTCTGGTCTTTCTGACTTATCCACGGCTCTCAGGTGATCCAATCTCTCGAAGATCTCTTCCTGCTTTTTCAGGAAACTGAGAAGCTTGTCAAAGTGGTTATCTTCGTCCACAAGATTCTTTGGATCCACCAAGTACATAAGCCAGTCCTTCTTTACGAACTCAGGAAGTTTGCTCTCTATGGACTTCACCATGAGCGGGTTCCTAATGGCTCCAGTACTTCCCAGGTCAACTAGGTCAGTAAGCGCCTTCTCTATCGCTTGGATTAGGTCTACTACTTTCCTTGGTTGATTTCCCTTGACGGGTGGAATCTTCTCCAGCTCTTCAACTATCTCCAGAGCAATGGTGTACTTATTTCCATACCTATTTTCCAGTACTCTGAGGATATCCTCTGCTGTGTTGTAAGATGACAGTCGAAGATCTTTGGATATTTTCTCATCCACACTGTTGAGCAGCTGTATCTTTTTCACTTCCGGAGAGCCCGTTGGTTCACCTTGTTTTTGGAGGCTTAGCCAATCCACTCTCCAACGGTGAAAGTCTCTCTTACAGCCACTAAAGATTGGCAGCTGTGCTGGTTTGAACTTGATGATCGATGTTGTTGGTCCAGGTAGCACTGGGGTCAGAATAGTAGGCTTCTTTTTATCTTCATCCATCCTCCGTGCTCTAATAAATTCTGCTTTTTTAATTTCAAGTGCTACACAGGCTGATTTCAAGGCCTTATATCGCTCCTTATACTCATCATCTGTCATAGGGATCCATTTTTCCCACATCAGCAATGTGCTACAAGCCTCCTTGGTTAGATTGTCCAATACAGCAAGGTGCACTTCATAGGCTTCACAGTTATTGCTTTCAACAGCTATTTTGTCTGCTTGTGAACAAGCCTTCTCTGCTTCATCAAAAGCTGCCTGCAGTGCATGCTGTCCATACCTGGTCCATAGATTTGTCTGTACAGTGGATTTTAACTCAGCAAACCTATCCTTGCATTCATTGGTAACCATCTCAAGATTAGACACTTTATCCTCATCAAGCACAACTTCTTCTCCATCTGTTTTGCTGGCTTCAAGCTCTGCTTCTAGTCCAGCTCTGTAGTCATCATTAGTTTCAAAAACTCGACGTGCATCAACAGAAAGTTTAGCAAATTCTGTTTTGAGCTCTAATTCAGTCATATCATCAGCACTTCTCTTGAGGAAATTAGCTTGCTTGGTGAATGAGCTCCTTGCAACAGTCCTTTCTTTCTTTAATTGATCCACCGATTTGCCTAGTGCATCTTCAGCCATCTTATTTTTGTGATATTTCTATGCTCAAACACTTGCTGCCTAGGTATGATATTTTCTGGACACACTGAAGCCTTTAATCTTCTTGTCCTTGAAGCACTACAGCCTCTTTGTCATCAACTGGCACAGCAATGTATTTAATCTTGCACAGTATTCTCACACTGATGGTTGCAGATAGCCGGCATTGGTTTTCAACTGTCAAGTTTCCCGGGGAATTATATTTAAAATCAGCCCAAACTTGAAAAAGGCATAAGCCGTTCTGGGGGCAATCATGGATCAACTCGGATTCTTCCTTTCTTGGTTTTTTATTTTATCATCAATCAGGTTGAATGAG
>JAODXR010000021.1:19919785-19930514 GCA_028877395.1 Cathorops festae
GTAAAGGAGGTGTAATGAAGACCATTTTCGGTTTAAACTCAATTTTGACAAAATATGTAGTTACTGCACTTTTTGTAGGGCAGTATGGGGGAATCACGTGACTGTGCAAAACCTCTTCTAGAAAATAGAACAGTGCTCAAACAGTACCAATCAAAAGTTTGAACACACATCCTAATTCAGTGCTATTTTTATTAAGACACTTCATGTATTAGTTGAGAGGTTCTTGACAATACAGATTACAATTGTGGAATAGGGCATTTTAATGTAATCTCAGATGCATTAAGAAGGCAAGAAATTGCACTAATTAACTTTTGATGAGGCACCCCTGTTAATCGAAAAGCATTCCAGGTGACTACCTCATAAAGCTGGTTAAGATAATGCCATTAGTGTGCAAAATGTCATCAAAGTAAATGGTGGCGACTTGGAAGAATCTAAAGTATGAAACGTTTTGTTTAAACATTTTTTTTGAAAACCACATAATTCCTTATATGTTCCATATGCTGTTTCATAGTTTTGATGTCTTCGGTATTGCTCTACAATGTAGGAAATAGTCAAAATACAGAGGGGGAACAAAAAACTGAGGTGTGTCCTAACTTTTGACTGGTACCATATGTGATAGAAAACTTAGAATTTAAGGCATTTAAAATTCTTAGTTTAGCATCTGTTTCACTTCTGTATGATCATCTGTGGATGTTAAAGTTGGAGATTAGCTTAAGTAGAAGAATAAGAAATTGATTACTATGCAGAGTTGATTCTGTCAATTTGTTTTGTCACCCGACTATTCTATGATGGAACTATCAGGGAAACTAAACAAAATAATTTTCTGTGCATTAGCAAATAGCATTCTATGCATAAATTCAACAAATTTAATTAGTAAAGGGGAAAAACACTGTTTTAAATCATTCCCTAAGTCCTAATGAGAACAGTGCTATTGGAGAGAGAATAGCAGTCTGAGTATGTTGTTTCCATTAATTAATTAATTAATTATTTACTCTTGTGTTTTGACCACCACGCATTCGCTTTAGATGATATTTTGGAGACGAAGTCTGGTACTGCTACGCCGCATCGCTCTGGCTCAGTTGGTAACTACCGGACTACTCTGAAGAACGATAAGAGCGAGAGGAACGGATCGGAGGAGGGGATAAAGGGTGATGGCTCAGCCCCCTCCACACCCCCAGTGGGTGGGGCTAAGCAAGCCGAGGGCTCCCTCGCTTCTTCGCTGACCTCCTCAGTTGACTCAGCAGGAGGAGAGACGTATCCGCGGCCTGGCAGTCATACCATCGAGTTCTTCGAGATGTGTGCTAACCTCATCAAGCTGCTGGCACGATAACTTGCCGTTGCTCTCATGCCTTTTCTCTCACTCTCCACTTTGTCTATCTGCTCCTCTCTTGCTTCTTGGACTTTCTACCTCTTTTGTCTTTCCATCTCCAACAGACTCAAATTCATTCTCTCTCTCTCTCTCTCTCTCTCTCTCTCTGAGTGTCTTTAGAGCAATAAGCATGCAAGCAGATATCTCACGGCTCCATGAATCCCACACGCACAACCAAGCCGACTGGTCTGTGGTGCTACTACGATCAGTTTGTTTGGTGGATGACGAAGTGAAGGTAGAGCTGAGGCTCTTGAGAAAGGGAATGCCACAGGCAAGAAGTCCAAAAGATTGTCTAGCCACTTTATCACTTTATACTAACTATAGAATATTCTTTTAGAGCTGGTTTTACAATTGTTTATTGATGGGCTTGTTGGCCCGTGGTTGAGGTGTTGAAAGGTCTGCACGTTGAATTGTTATACACTGAGTTAGCTGTACTGTATATAACGGCACCAGAGAGAGAGAGAAAGAGAAAGCGCGAATGATGCACTTTTGCACAGGTTTTTCTTCACATTCTTCAGCTGGTCAACATTATAAAAGAAGCAAGTAATTCCAGGAAGGGGCCATCATAGCGAATGAACATGTAACGACAAGGGCCAACTTTGATCAAGTGGGTAGTGGGTAATGTAGAGGGGTTCACTGAGTGGGCCAGTTTTAACTTGTTCATTCTGAGGAAGTGCAATGACCCTTCCTCTAACCATTTTCATAGATACACATTTTTTTTTTTTTGATGTAAACTTCATTGAGTTTTAAGATTAAGTTTTGATTATTTTTCCTTCGTGTCATATTAGACTTCTTTGCGTTGCTCACATTTTACACTTATATAAGTATATACAGAATAAAAAAGGCATTTGGATATATATTTGAGTGCTCTGTGGGATGGTATTTTATATTGAAATGATAATGGACTGAAAGATTTCTTTTAACAGGTGGTTGTTGATTATATTGTTTTGTGATGTTTTATTCCATACACTGCTTCATCCAGTTTAAAAACTTTTAGTTGTAGATGTTTTACAAAAATTATAACTGCTTGAAAAATGATTACATGCGAAATTGACTGAGTTCAGTTTGTACTTTCAGCAGAAGACAACCAGAGGCTAAAATATGCATTAAAGAGGAAATTGACAGAAAATGTTCTTTGAGGAATTGAATGAACAACTGATCTGACTACTTTGTTAAAAGTATTAGTACAGAATTGAAAATCAGATACCCGCGAGCTATTTCAGCCAGATCCATCAACAAAAGACTCAAAGGGAAAACCTAGAAATGATAAACTGGCCTACTTGCATCCCAGAATTAGTCAGTTGCTGGTGGGAGAGCCATGCTGAATCTAGTACTTATACAAAGCCAGAACGAAAGTATCTTTGCATTACTGATTTAACCATAACTGAGTAGCGTAAGCAGCTATGGTCTGTATTTATTTGTATGTAACAGTGCAAATATAGATTTTGGTGTTTTAAAATTGGAGAAAGCACATTCTGTGTGTCTGTTCTTGCTGAAGTGCCCTAATGATAAGTAAATAAAATGTATATTTAAAAAATGTACATAGAGTTTGGGCCTATAGTTTTCAAAAATTGAGTATTTTGTGATGATTCCTGATCATCTTGTGCTCTGTTGTCTGATCATTAAACTTATTTTCCAAGATGTAGTAATTCACAAGTTTTACAGTCCTTCAGACTCAGAACAGTATCATTTAAAATATAATGCCATAAAAAAGTGGTATTTATCATCTTTGTAGGTTTTTGCTCAAACTATTATACCTCATTTCAGACTTTCTCCATTTATAATGCAGTATGGACCACCATATGTCCCAGCCTTAGGAATATCTGAAAAGTCTAAAATCTTCTAAACCCCAATATATAACCCATAACAAGGCCTATATAAAGTATCCATGTTTAAATTCATTAAAATCAGGCACAATGTTGGTTTTTTTCCCTGTCTCAAAGGTGTAATTACACATGTATTTTGTTAATCAGTTGTCTGAAAGGATGTTTAACATATTCCATATTGGCTTTTATCATTTATTTTGATTTTAATACTTATGACCTTTTTAAAAAGCATCTCTGTCCCAGTGGATCTGTATTTATTGACATGAAAGCACCTTATGGTGGTTACACACATTGCTACACTGAATATTTGTGCTGAGGTGTCACTATAATCACTATTATTGGGTTCATTGTCCGAAGGCTTAAAAAGTTGCATGATCCCGAAGGTATAACATGTCAAATGATGACACTTCTTTTTTTTTTTTCTTTACTTATTTCCATTCTATTTGAACTCCTGTACTGAAAATTGGTCATGGAAGGAAAAAAAAAAAAAGACCATGACCCGCAGCCGTATAAGAAAAACAGAAAACAAACCTGTCATATTTTATTTTGGTGATTTTATAATGTCAAACAATTCATCCTTGTTTTTGTAAAGAGAGATTCATAGTGTCTGGGGGCTGTGTTATGATTTCTGATGTAGCAGATTTTTCCACATGCTGTGTTTTGTCTACTGCAGTACTCAGGTGGGGAACATCTGGTGGCTTTGTCTTAACTGTTTCAAAGACACTGTTAAAAATAAGATTGTGAAACGTGAGGTTGGCCAGTGTCAAATTCCTGATTGTGTTTCAAGGACATTTTCCATTCAATTGCCTAATAAAGTCCTAAATGGCATCAGCTGCTTTTGTTCTTTTTATTAACCCTACCAACGATATTGTATTATAGGTGCCAAAGTTTAAGAAATAAAAATGTAGCTATTTAAATTTGATATGAATTTATTCAATGTCATCTTATATGAAAATGATAGTCAGCAAGGCAGTCATGACTAATTTTAAAAGGGTATGATTTTGAAAATAAATGTATTCCCAGTGTTATGTGGTGGGCTCTGTAGGGTGTTGAAAAATGGAGCTCAACTCTTGATTTAGTCAAGGGGGTCACACCACCACAGAGATTTGTGTTTAATCTCTTCACACTGAATTCAACCCACAAATGTCTTATGAATTAGCTGATGAGTGGAATCAGGGGTCTTAAATGGGGTAGAAATCTGAACTCTGCAGTAGCCTACTGTGGTCTTATGACTGGAGTTTAAGCTGATGGCTGTAAACTAAATATTTACACTGGACATGCATAAAGGATATTACACGGTTGCATGAAGATGTGAAGTTTATCTTTGAGTGGTGAACATATTCACGAGCGAGAGGAGTAGAAATATTTTCAACATAAGATAAACTTCATATGTTTGCAGCACTGTGTAATGTTCTTTATATTACGTGGACACGTCCACAAAAAAATCCGCAAATTAATCAAAAGAATTTTAATTTTGAACTGGTTCGCCATTTTGACTATCCATAATAGCACTTAACACCTGAGTTCGGAGTAGCTTCTAAGCATGGCCGCTCTGGGTTACACTTCCCAAGTACTACAGCGCCCCTCATCTCTGGAATTCTAGGAAGTGCACCTGTTTCCCATTTCCCTGTAATTACTTCCCTATATAAGCCCAACACTCTCAAACGCTCACTGCAAAGTATTGTTCTGTCTCCCCATACCTGATCATACCGAGCCTTCTTAATGTTCTGCCTAACTTCTAGCACTTTTGACTTTTGCTTATGTTTATTTCTGACTATAATTACTTGCCTGCCTTTTGGCATCCTGTTTGTGAATCAACCAACCCTTGCCTGTCCTTGACTATGCCTACAGGTTGCTATACTGGATTTGGTTATCGGTTTGCAACGCACCCACTCTCCCCTGTGTTTGCATCTGTAAGTGCCTGCAACCTGACAGAATACTTTGCCAGCAATGGATACAGCAGAGGAAGCTAAGCAAACTGCTCTTGATCCTCAGGGGCAACTGTTAGAACATCAGTAAATGTTAAGTAAACTTTAACACCAGAATGTCACAGTTAACAGCTGTTGTCTTGCAGGCCATCCTGACACACCCCTCATCCTCTGCCGGTGCAGCCCTGATGGTTCCTTGATCCAAAAGCTACTCTGGGGAAGTTTCAGACTAAGGGATTTTTTCTATGTTCATTATATTTCATGAACCTCACTGGAGCTACAGAGGAGCAGAAGATTGCTCAATTCCTCCGTCTTCTCACAGGCAAGGCTATGCAGTGGGCTAGTGCTGTTTGGAAGAGTGGAGGTGAGCACATCTCCTATGACTGATCAATCGAACTGTTCAAGTTTTTGATCATCAGCCAGAGGGTGTTGAAGTGGGAGAGAAACTACTCACCATATAGGAGAGTGGCTGAATATGTGCTAGAATTTCACATGCTGGCAACAGGAAGTGGCTGGAGTGAGCCTGCTCTCAAGGCCACCTTTCACAAGGGTCTGCAACCCAAAGTGCTCACTGAACTGGCATGCTGCAACAAGCAACTCGCTCTCGACTCCCTCATCGACCTGGCCATCCATTTAGATCACATTCTAATAAACCAACCCTCGTTACAACCACCTCCAGCCCTTCTTCCTACTCTCCTATCCCCGACTCCGATGGAGGTCTCCCACGCTCGCTTGCAACATTCTGAGAGGGACAGGAGGTGTCATAAAGGGCTGTGTGTGTGTTTTTTTTTTTAAAATATATATATTTTTTTATTTTTTTAACTGCGGTGAACCCGGCCATCTGATAGCCAAGTGTCTCTTTCACCCACTTAACTCTAGAAGCGGAGGGTCTCCCCCACCAGGAAACCTGTCCATCCAGCCTGGTGAGTCATCAATTCATCCACACACCGCATTCTCTTAAGATGCCAGTACTGTTAAAGCTCCCAGACTTAACCCATGTTCTGTCTGCCTTCATAGATCCAGGGGCAGAGGGTAACTTATTCAATCTCCAGATTGTCCAGAAGTACAACTTGTCCATGGAAAAACTCCAGTGAACCTTAAGGCCATTGATGGGGGGCTCTTCATGTAGAACACACCACTTTGTTTATCATTCACACAGGTTAGCATACTTCAGTCTTGTGTGGCTTTAGTCTTGCGTGGCTCCAGCTTCACGATCCCCTAATCTCCTAGCAGCACAGAGAAACCATGCAATGGTCCCCATCATGTTTCCAGAACTGCTTGAAACTTCAAGTCACTCTTTCATCCACCTCTGTGGAGAGCCAGCTGCCAAGTAACATTGACACCCTTCCTTCCTGTTATCATGACCTCAAGGAAGTTTTCAGCAAGGGTAAGGCTAGTGGCCTCCCTCCTCACCAAACCTATGACTGTGCCATAGACCTTCTCCCAGGTACAATTCCACCTCGCAACTGCATATATCCTCTGTCCATCACTGAACAAGCTGCCATGGAGGAGTATGTACAGGAGACACTACAACGGGTACATTAGACCTTCCACGTCCTCAGCTTCAGCCAGCTTCTCCTTTCTGGAAAAGAAAGGAGGGGGCCTTCGCCCATGCATCGACTACTGAGGTCTAAACCAGAACATTAGTCAAATATCCTTATCCGCTTCCCCTGGTGCCATCAGCCTTGGAACAGCTAAGGTTAACTAGAATATTTACCAAGTTGGACCTCCGAAGCACTTACAACCCATTCAGGATTCGGAAAGGTGATGAATGGAAGACCACCTTTAGCACAATGTCCGGGCATGTTGAATCTTTGGTAATGCCTTATGGACTTTGAAAGATGCTGGGAGCACAGCAATGTTTGATCAACGACATCCTCAGAGACATTCTGGGACACTTTGTCATTGCCTACATAGATGATATTCTAATCTTCTCCCCAATGATGGCCTACACCAGGAACATGTAAGATCAGTACTCACCTGGTTATTGGAGAATCACCTCTATGTAAAAGCTGAGAAGTGAGTTTTATGTTCACCAGATCTCATTCCTTGGGTACATTATCAGCTCAGAAGGAAGAAGCATGAACCATAGCAAAGTCTCCGCGGTCACCTCCTGGCCAACGCCCACTACCATGAAGGAACTGCAACACTTCCTGGGGTTTGTAAATTTCTATTATCGCTTCATCCGTGGGTTCAGCATGATCACTGGACCTCTCCCCACCCTCCTTAAGAAGGGGCCACGACATCTCCAGTGGAACCCAGCCACCGAAAAAGCCTTCAACCAGCTTAAGGCCGCTTTCATGTCAACTCCCATTTTCTAACACCTGGACCCTACAAAACCTTTCACTGTTAGAGGTAGATGCCTCTGAGACCAAAGTAGGCGTGCTCTCTCAGCGTTTCAGGCATAAGCCTAAGCTACATCCCATGGCCGTCTTTTCAAAGAAATTCACCCCAGCTGAGCAGAATTGACATTTGGCAATCAATAACTCCTAGCTATTAAACTAGCTCTTGAAGAGTGGAGACACTGGTTGGAGGGCACCACACATCCATTCACCATTCTCAACAATCATAAAAATCTCGAATATCTGAAGACGGCTAAATACCTAAACCCATGCAAAGCCAGATGGGTACTTTTCACCAGGTTTCCTTACTGCCCAGGTCCCAGAAACACTAAAGCAGATGCCTTCTCAAGAATCCACACCACATCCAACCATACTTCAGAGCCCACGCCTAGCCTATCACCCGAGTGCTTCTTGCATGCCATTTCATGGGAAGTAGACAAGAAAATCACACAATCCCAACCTCCTAATCCACCTGAGAACTGTCCTCCTGGATTCATGTTTGTGCTGCCCTGATTTCAAGGTCAACTCATCAACTGGGCCCATGCTTCTCTGGCCATGGGGCACCCTAGCAGTCACTGAACCTATCAAATCCTCTGGAATAAGTATTGGAGGGAGAACATGGTTTCCAAAATTTAACAAGCAATTGTTTCATCCTGCTCCACGGGCCCTGCCTGCCGGGAACCTTTGTCCACTCCCTGTGCCTCAACGACCCTGGTCACATATAGCCATTGATTTCATCACTGACCTACCCCGATCTCAAGGCAGCACAGTCATCCTAGTTGTCATTGATCGCTTTTCCAAAGTTCTCTCATTCCTCTATCCAGCCTATCCACTGCATTTGAAACTGCAGAACTCCTGCTCAATCACGCTTTCTGATATTATGGTATCTCTGAAGACATTGTCAGTGACTGGGGTCCCCAGTTTATCTCCAGGCTATGGGCTAAGTTTATGGACAGATTGGGGTATCTGTGAGCCTAACCTCAGGGTAGCACCCACAATCCAACGGCCAGGTGCAGTGCATCAACCAGGAGGTCAGGTGCTTCTTCAGGATATACTGTATAAGGAATTGGAAGGACTGGGTGCAGTTCCTTCTTTGGGCTGAGTACACCCTCATTAGATATTCTTCACAACTCGTTAAAACACTCTGCCACACAACTAACACAAGTTCAGTGCATCCTTGGGTATCAACCACCACTCTTCTCCTGGGACGATTCCCCAACCCAAATTCTGGCAGTGAGCTCCTGGTTTAAAAGGAGTGAGCAAGTGTGGGAGGAGGCTAGAACAGGTCAACATCAAGTACAAACAATATGCAGACAACCATCAAGGGGAGACTCCAGAGTATGCCCCAGGCGACCAAGTGTGGGTGTCCACTAAGGATCTACGAGAGCCAAACTCTTGCTGGAAGCTCCAAGCCTGATACATTGGTCCATATAAAGTAACCCATAAACTTAGTCTCTTACAAGCTGGAACTCTCACCTCACTGCAGAATGGCTCACACATTCCATGTGTCATGCCTGAAACCCAGCATCCAAGGCCCCCTAACCACTAACACACTCATCGGAGATCTTCCCCCACCCTGGAACGAGAAGGAGACTCAATACATCAAGTACACAAAATCTTCAGTTCTCGGTGCAGACGGGCAACTCGAATACCTAGTGGACTGGGAAGGGTATGGCCCAGAGGAACGCAACTGGGTTAATGCTCGAGACATCTTAGACCCACTTCTCACCCAGGAATTCCACAATGAACATTGGGACAAGCCAGCACCAAGAAAGAGAGGTCATCCAAGAAGGGAGATTTGCTTCCAGAGTGGGCACCTCATGGGAGGAGGGGGGCTTCTGTCATTTAATAGCATTGAAAACCTGAGTTCGTAGCAGCCTCCAAACATTGCCGCTCTGGATTACACTTCCCAAGTACCACAGTGCCCCTCATCTCTGGAATTCTTGGAAGTACACCTGTTTCCCATTTCCCTGTAATTACTTCCCTATATAAGCCCAGCACTCTCAAACGCTCACTGTGAAGTATCGTTCTGTGTCCCTGTGTCGTGATCATACTGAGCCTTCTTACTGTTCTGCCTGGCTTTTGGTGCTTTTGACTTGCTTATGTTTATATCCAGCTATGATTATTTGCTTGCCCTTTGACTTCCTGTTTATGAATCGACTGACCCTTTGACTATGCCTTCAGACTGCTGTACTGGATTTGGTTACCAGCTTGCGACGCACCCGCTCTCCCCTGTTTGTATCCATAAGTGCCTGCAACCTGACAGACAACACATGTCCAGTCGGCAGGAAAACACTGGGAGTGATGTCATTGGAGTGAAATATTGTACATACAGGATCCTTTTTTTTTTCATGGAATAAAAATGTGTATTCTATTCCCTTCTAGCGGGTTTCATTCATTTGGTTTGATAGCATGCAATATTATCCTATCGCTTACCCTACATGTATTATGCCACTCTACCCAATGGAGAATGAGCATGCAATATTGCTACGATATTGGACGTTGTCAAGACATGATGTTACCATGTTAGAGCGTGAATATCCAGTGAGAAGCTTTTCTGCTGCACATGTGCACAACCGTTTCTGTGTTTGCTGGAAAAGAGAAAGACATGTTGAACATCCAAAAGGCTACCAAAACTTCATTAGATATTTTTCACGCATATTCACAAGAGAAAAGCATTCTAACAGACATTGAAAAACTGGAAGAGAGATGCGTTGGAGATGTAAAACTTGTGCGCTCGTGAGTAACTGTGACCATTTGTAAACAAACATGGGCACCAGGTTTGCTCTGTTAAATATGGAAGATTTTGAGAGAATTGTGGCTGCCAGGTAGCGCCATTTTGTGTGTAGTTGTCAGTGTTTATTTTAAAAGTAACTAAGTAAATTACATGGGGAAATTAATACTGAAGTATGAGTGAAAAAAATCCTGTGGCAAGCATGCGTGGAAGAGTCTGTAGACAGAAATTTTAATTTCTTTGTCATTAGCCTGTGCTACTTGCTCTTGATAGTGCTGCCTTGACTGCTTTAATAGCATTTACTAACACACTTGATGAATGCTACACCAGCTGGAAGGTGACTGCACTGCTGTGCTGACAGTGCCAAGTTGTGGGAAAGCTAATACTGGCCTTTGAGTATGCTGATATGAAGTGTGTATGTATTATAATCATAAATATTGGCTGCCTTTTTTTGTGGCATATCATATATATTCCGTTCAAATGTAGTCAGCTGGGATAGGCTCCAGCTTGCCTGCGACCCTGTAGAACAG
>JAODXR010000021.1:21904875-21920914 GCA_028877395.1 Cathorops festae
AACCATGAACTGGACATTTTAACTTCTACTTCAACATGTTTCTTAAGAATATTAGTAAAATGTACCATACTTTTGAAGTTGGTTGGGAGACCCCTCTACTACGACCGCTGGTGGGGGGCCCCAAGCAGCCGCCTACCTATGCCTCTATGTTAAGACCGTCCCTGCTCAGTATGATGCACTGCAGTTCTCTGGGCAAATAAAATGGTCTGCACCTCAAAGTGATATATTCCACGTCTTCAGAGCATGATTGTGATATTAACATGTTGTCGGTGCTCCAGGATTGTTTAACGAGGACCACTGTTCCTCCCCCGCGTGTTTTACCACATTCCGTAGCGCTGCGGTTGGCTCTGTAAACACTGTAGCCTGCGGGTGTTATGGCTTTGTCGGGGATCCTCTGTCCAAGCCACGTTTCACAAAAACATAAAACAGAACAATCCTGGATGTACCTCTGTGTAGCCATCCGAGTCCGACTGTGAAGATCATCCGTCTTGTTTGCCAGACTGAATGTTGGCGAAGAGTATGATCGGAAGAGTTAGCTGGTCTTTGCTAACCAGTCAGTGGAGTCTCCTTTCCACTCCTCCCTGCTTGCCACGCTTCTGCATCAGCGTCAAGGCGCCAGGAAAAACCCCTACCACAGCCTGGCCTGGCATCACTTCAACGTGGAGTTGTAGTTCCGGGAAGGACTCGAGAACATTTAAGTTAAAATGTCCTATATGACTCAGTTCTCTCAGTTGTAATATAGTCTCTCGATCATACTTAACATGAGCTCTAACATGACGCACACAAAAAACAGCAACAACACTAATAAGACAGGAACTATGTGAAGCTTAACTCGGAGTACTACACCATGTCCTACACAGGGGAGTGCCAGTTTGGAATCCTCCAAACTACTTGATGAAGCTACTTTCTAATCCTTTTTATTAATCGTTACAAAAGGTGCTAGTAATCGTGGAGGATACTATATATTCGTAACTCAGGATATCCAGCAAAGACTACTTTTACCTCATCGCGACATGCAACTTTGGATCTGATGCGTTAAATCCAAATCTGGCAACCCTGCAGCCACCTATATAAGCGCGATACCTGGGGAGGGTTGAATAGTCAAGTCAGTATACCTGTAAGTAGGCGGCTAGTAGGGCAAGGCGGCCGCGTCTGTGGAAGGTTGTCATTTTGGGGTTTTGTGCCTCAAATCGGCACTTATTCCATCAGGGTCTGTGTAGCAGCTGTCCGTTATCGTTTTATATGGACGTCGGCAACGCGTAAAGCTCAACAGGTAAATGGCGCGGCAGCATCTCGTTCACGTTTCTGTAGTCATTTTTTTTTTTTTTAGACGCTTGTTATTGAGTTTTTGTTAAAAATGGGATGTATGTGTCAGGGATGTCAAACGTTTGCAGTGCCGCACAGCTCGGTGACTTTTTTTTTTTTTAACTAAAAAAAGGGGTCCCGAGTACTTAAGAACGTGAAATGAGGCACTGTGTGTGTGTGTGTGTGTATGTATGAGAGATGTCTTTTAAACTCGCGAGTTGAAAAGTTTCTGGAGTTCAGTAGTGGTTTAACTCGGAGCGTCCCCATCCTGCGGCTTTTACGTGTCTCGTGTCCTCTTGTTCGAACACTACCTGTCACTACTCAGTAGCTCATAATACCCTGAAAGGTATTAAAATGATAAATTATCCGGTGCGCATGGACTTCAGGAGAGAGATCGGGGTGTAGTAGAAGCCACTGCGCAATGGGCAGATTATTCACAGGTGTATGTCTTTTGATGTTTATACCTGGAAACTTGACTCCTAACGAAGTTAATGAGGTATATTGATTCACTCAGATATCATGATTAACAGGCTAATTTAGTCTCAAATGATCACCCGAGTTTTATCTCCAATATTAAATTAATTTAAGCTCTTGGAAATCCAAGTTTTTAATGTTGCTGTTTTCAGGCTTGGTGGTTGAGTTGTAGGATATCCTGTCGTCAACTTGCTTTACATGAGCCTCCTGTCCTCATCAGTCTAATTTGCCCTCAAACTCAATCCGTTTCACCACGTTCCCCTGTTTGTATATTGACCTCCGCCAAGGAGGTTGTTTTTCGGTAGCATTTGGTTTGTCTGTTAGCAACATTTATGGAAAGTTATGAACGGATTTCTTTGAAGTGCCTGGGGACAAGTAACAATCCATTAAATTTTGTTGATAATCCGGATCACCTTCTGGATCCTGGATTTTTTTTTTTTTTAAAGGATTCTCGGTGGAGAGTTTTTTTTTTTTTAAATCTATGGGTATCTTCAGTCTTGTCTGGACTTTTTTTTTTTTTCAATAGTTTGAGTTGAGTCGGTCACCTTCTGCATACCATACAAGCTTGCATTTAATTTATCAGTGCTGTCATGGTGACTTTAAGTACATTCTTCAGCTCTTGTTTCTAAAGCCCCCCCCCCCCCCCAATCACCACCACTTGCAGTAGTGGTAGAAGTTCTGTGTGCCTTTGTTTTACTGGTTCTAGAAAAAGCTGTGATTTGATAATGCTCACTTCTATAAAGTGAAGAGAAAATTGGAGTCCCATTTGGAGGCTTTGCTCCTCCAATACTTTATCTGTACTTCTAAAATGAGTTAACATGCTTGCCTTTGGCAGAAATTATGGTGGCAGCAGCTGTTCCAGAACTGATATGTTAACATGTAACCATCTTTGGTAAACAAGCATGCTGACTTCAGAACTGTGGGGTGGCTTTACAAGCACCTTAAACTTTTGCTGACTGCTGCACTTTAACGAAACTGGTACGCAAGATTTGTTACTGAACAGCCAGAATGCTGAGCTAAGCCCGATATGTGCAGATCTTGTCTAACCAGTTGGCAGCACAGATGAGTAGACTGTCGCGTCAATATACTGTGCATGGGGTGCATCAGTTGCCCTCACTTTCATAAAATCTGCATTTTTGTTTGGGTGTTCCTTTTCACCAATAGACATCCTGTAAAAAATTGACCATATTCAAAAATCTAATGGTGGCACCATATGGTTCACTTTTTGCCAAAAAAAATAAAAATGCTTGTTTTTGCGTAAGGTTTGAATCACAATGTTGGACTCCATTTATTGATTTCTTGTGACCCAGAGATCACATTAAGAACCCTTGCAAGGGATTAAGAAGCATAATGTGATCCATAATATATTTGTGGTGTTTAAAAGTAGTTGAACAATGATTCGGTGAACAGCTAAAACTCAAACTGTGCTTGATATATTTAGAATATGTACTAAAAATGTGGACCTCATCCATAAATATCATACTTCTCAGTCTAGTTTGTTTGAACAAACCTTTTTTTTTTTTTTGGAAACCGGTATTTTTTTGGGGGGGTCATAAAATGGCAGTTTTCTTTTTTTTTTCCATAACTTTGAGCTCCTGGTGCCACTTCTGAATTGTCAATATTTCACCCAGTGTGGATTCTTACCAAAAGGAACATAAACAAATGCATCATGATCAGAGGAACTTTTTAGGGGGCAACTGATGCATCCCTACTGTACACAATTGTGGGTTAATGTTGAGCACATGCTTTACTATTTGCACTCCAGGTCAGTCAAGTGTACAAACTACAGGTCTGGCTTAAAGTGCAGCACAATAGACTTCATTTTGTATTCACATCTATTAACTTGAAAGGTGACTCGGGGTCTTTTTGGTCCACTTCAGCTTTGATGGGACCTTGGTCCTTCTGTTTGGACTAATATTTTCTCTTTAGCACTCAAGCCTTTAACACCCTCCCAAGTGTCCCAGTGCAATAATGTGACTGGTTTATGGCAAACCTAAAGGGTTAAAATACAATGGCAAAAGGTGACGTGAGCCTGGAGTACTTTTTCACAATAGTTTAAGTAAACTGCACTTGAAGTGAACAATTCGTTTCAGAGGGTTCAAAATTAATTTAACATGTGCAATAAAGTGGATCAGTTGCTGAGAGTTCATTTTGATGGTTGAAATGGACAGTGTGAATGCTTTGAGACCTCTTTAATGGATGAGGTATGTTGCTAACAAGGTGTGGGTTAATGTTTGCATGTGGTAAGCAAATGCATGTTACAGGAGCATTAGTACCTAAGGTTCTAACCTGATGCCTGTTACTTTGAAATACTTTTCAGTGCAACTTGCAGCACTGAAATAACTGGCACAATATTTTTGCTCTCCTGACTTGATCATGTGTGTGTATACAAGTTTAAAGTACGTTTGTGCCTGACCTATAAAACTGTATGCACTTGAGTTCAGCACGGTAATGGCTAAATGTAATCTTGCTACGGTTTTCCCTTCTAAACTTGCTGTGAATTCTAAGCAGTGTTTTGCCTATCACAAGTAAACGGTCTTCTGGTCAGGCTGTAATAGCTCTTGGCGAACATGTTCACTATTAGGCTAATGTTTGATAGTTATCAGGAGTATCTGTAACATGCAGCTCAGCTTGTATAAAACTGATGTGAAGTGCCCCATTTTCCTCCTGAACAATTATTAACAAACTTCCTGGTTAGCATGACACTCATGTGATGAACCAGAAGCCTGGGTTAATGTTAAAGCCACAGCAAGTGAACATCTTGAGACTTGGTCATGTTCAGGTAATTATAGATGTGGATTCTGTGGATGACTGACTGTTATTGCTTGTGCCTTGTCTGTAATGGCAGTTGCATCACATGCAATGTAACAGTACTGGTGTACAAAGTCCTTATCCCAGAACAGTTGGCCCACTGTAGAGACGAGGCAGAAGTTACTGGTGACAAATCAACTGTCAACAGACTGATTTTGAGGCTGAGAATTCTAAGGCAAGCAGTTTGAATAAGATTAATTGGGCAGCCTTTGACCATGAAATTCTTAGCACTTCAGTACACTGTACAAAAACAAAACTGGGAACCTTTTCTTGCTGACTCAAAATAAAGGCATGAACTGCCCATACTTGGACAAGTCCCATTGCCAAGTATAAGCACTGCAAATGGAGGGCTTTAGTGTCCGATTACAACCTTGCCATTGAAGGTGCCCATCAGGGGAAAAATCTCATTTGACCTTTTTTCTTTTTGTAGTGTAAAGAATTTTCCCTGCTCTTCTAGGCCCAGTGCTGAGGATGTGTGGTTGCTGAATAGCCTGACTGCACGTGTTGTGTTGAGGAGCCTTCGGTGTCCCTTTTTCTTCCTTGCCCTGAAGTGTCCCAACCATGTCAACAGAAGTACAACCTGTGTCTATAGCCTCTGCAGGACCCACTGCTGAGCTTGCACCTCCTGCTGTTCCCAGTGAGACCAGCACAGCTGTAACTGAAAATCCTACAGCCACAACTGCAAATCCTACAGCCACAACTGCTACTTCAACACCAACTGCAAGCAAATTCTTCTCAAGAGAGAAGAAAAGAGGTGCACTTGGATTTATCAAAGCCTTGTTTGTTTTACAGAACTTTAAGTGCTCTGTGGAATGCAGGGTTCTCATCTTAAAATGTTTTCACCCAAAGTTATTAGTCTTTCCATTTGCTCTCTCCTCAGCTCCAGAGAGGACCGATGAGTACCTGCTGACCAGGTTTCAAGGTGATGGTGTAAGATACAAGGCCAAACTGATTGGCGTTGATGATGTGCCTGAAGCCAGAGGGGACAAAATGAGCCAGGACTCCATGATGAAACTGAAGGTACAGATCCAAAATGGCTGACAAAGTACTTGCCCTCTATAGATTTAAAATTGTGTATTAAATCCCCCTTCAGTTAATGTTGGTATATGTAGCACTTCTGTGGCTTTAGTCTGAATGTTTCTGTAGGGCATGGCTGTAGCTGCTCGTTCCCAAGGCAAACACAAGCAAAGAATCTGGGTGAACATCTCTCTGGAGGGAATTAAGATAATTGATGAAAAGACTGGTGTAAGAAACAATCATGATAGTCACTCAACTGTTTCCAATATCCTGACCTCCAGAATTTTGATGGCACCTTTTCTCCTGCAGGTGATTGAACATGAGCATGCAGTGAATAAGATCTCCTTCATTGCTCGTGACATCACAGATAATCGGGCATTTGGATATGTGTGTGGAGCAGAGGGCCAACATCAGTTCTTTGCCATCAAGACAACTCAGCAGGTTTCTGCCACCTCATGGCCCATAAGTGGTTAAAGAGCTCTATGTAGTGGGCTTAATGGTTTCAGGCAAAATTTAAATGTACACAGTACTCTTGGGGCCCTGTCCACACAAGTACAATTTTGATGGTTCCACATAACTTTGTTTCAGCCTCGCATCCAAACAAGTCTGTTTTTCTTGGTGTGAAGTTGTGTGTTTTTTTTTTTTTTTTTTTAAACACATCCCAGAGTGGATGAATCCTAAAACACCAGATAGCCTAGTGCTGTGTGGATGGAAAAGCAGATATTTTCAGAAATGACTCATAAGCCCTGCCTCTTTAACCTCAGGCGCCACTGCTCAACGAGTCATAATGGCTACAGGCTTGTGCTCATGCTGCAGAAACGACTGTATTACAGCTGTTACTACAACAACCTTCAGCTTTTATTTTACTGCAGGGAGCAACAAAACTTATGAGCTTATTTTGAAAATGGCACGTGACTGGTATGCGCATGCTCCGTGGCGTCTCTTCTGGGTTTAGTGTGTTGGTCCTGCAATGTCATGTCACCACCTACAGGCCTGGCAATGTACTACAGCGTCTTGGGTCGTTTCCAGCGAATTGAAACGGCACTGTGTTTAGAGGTTTTTTTTTTTTTTAAGGCAGCATATTGGGTGAGGCCATGTACTCGTGTGGATGGGGGCCTTAATTTCCTCAAAGGTGTTTTGGTGGATGCCTTTAACTGCTAGTTTGACAGCATGTCAGAATTGAGTATGAACCACTGACTTTGGAATAGACTTGTATGGAGCACCACCAAAACCATACTTGAGAGAATATGGTAATATTAGTGGAGGGTGTGGGACTTTTTTTTTTTAATATAAATGGCTTGTGTACAAATGACCAAGTGTATGATCACTTGCCCTGTGATGGTAAGTGCAAGGCAATGTCTCATGAACATTTGACTGCCAGGCAACAACTTGTTCCTTAAGATGGATGAGTCTTTATTCAGGTTTTTTTTTTTTTTTTTTGGGGGGGGGTAATAAAATGGGCCTATTTATTGGTGTTATGGAAGACTTCAATTTTTCATAGAGGGCATGGTGTGTTGCATGGGTTTTTAAACCCGAATGACTTCTTACTCTGCACACTTGTGTAAATAACTATGCTATAGCAATTCTTTCCTTTAGTTTAGATCTAAAATTAGTGGGTCAATATTGCTTAGTTCTTATATCTGGTATTTGATTGTAACTATATAGTAATGATTGCCAACATCAGGCTCCAGTAGGAACTGTAGCCTAAAGTTAATACTGTATAGCTTTTTTTTTTGTATAAAAATAGGTGCCTTAAAGGTCAAGGTGGTGATAAGCTTGTAGCGATAAGCTTTCCCTTATTAGCTACTTCTAGTGGTGCCATTGGGGGTGAAATTGGATAATTATCTACAGCTGATAAATTTAGTTATGGAACAACTCCCAAACTTTTTTTTTTTTTTAAAGATGCATCTTTTGCTTGTCTCTAATCTCTTAGGCACAGCCATTAGTCTTTGATCTGAAAGATCTATTCCAGGTGATCTTCAACACGAGGAAGAAAGAAGCTGAAGCTGTCCAGAAGGTAACAGCTAGGAAACTGTCGGGGAATGTTTATTTTAGCTGTACAACTATTGTAGCAATATTCCAATGTCATTACCATAACCTTTAGGTTATGTATATTCAATCTTGACATACAGATTATCAATTTGACTTGGTAGTGTTGAGTTTTCAAAGATTTTTCATGGCAAAAACAAATGCAAACATGCAGTTATCTTTAGAACCTCTACTTCAGCTTGCTGCTGTTAAAGGAGTGGCCAGATTCATTTTTTTGCTTTCACTGTTTAGCAGATAAATTACTGACAATATTGCCATGTGGCAGAATAGGCCCCTCACTAAATTTTTGTACTCTGAACGAGGTCCCTTATGGTTGTAACTTGTATTGAAAACAGAAACAAGGTTGATAAACATTTACATGTGGTTATATTGCTCTCTAGTGGCTATTTGCAAAAATGACTGACCTTAAAGTGCATCTTTTACATCCCCTTTCAAAGGCCTTGCTAATCCTATTTCTTTGTTTTAGGATAATGCCAGTCCTGTTGAGGTAGGAATTGTACATTTTTAACTGTTAGAATTCCAATGCACTGGTATTGATGGACCATAATTTGTGTTCTAAGAATGGAAGTGATGCCTTGGTCAGTCTGGATGGTCAGGTAGAGACAGTAAAAGTAAGATTTCTAATCCTTCACCAGTAAAATGTATTCAGGATAACTTAATACTCCATGACTTATTTAAAAGGATGAGTTCTTCATTGTCTCTTTACATAGACTGTGGAACAGATGGACCTCTTTGGTGACATGTCCACACCCCCAGAGATTAACTCTCCCATGGTAATGCATTTAATACAAATGTCTCTTCTTTGTTGGTACACTCTAAAGGATCTGCTCTATGGTATTAGCTGCAACCATGTTGCGCTGTCAACCTATGTACAAGGTTTGAGCCCTTGTGATCAGGATGTTTGGACAAGTGACTTAAGTACCAAGTGTTCACTCGGTATATGCAAATCCTAACAAGCCTTTATAGTGATGTGGCAAACTATAACCGCTAGTACTAAAATGAAGCAGTAAATCTTAATGCTTCTATTCTACTTCACAAATGTAGACCAAATCTACTTCTGAAGTTGGCCATCTTGCACTCTTGTGACTAAATCTGGCATATTTCAGAATTATGTTGGAATATACTAAAATGGGTCTTAATGTTAAGACTGGCTACTCTGCAGTCCTGATCCATTTCACAAATGATGCTTTATATCCAATAGTTATTAATTTATGCTACTGCTGCATCAGTGGACAACCCATCTGATTTTATCCAGTCAGTTACTAAAACATGAACTTTTTTTTTTTTTTCTCCTCCCCTTTTCTATTCATATTCTTGTCTTTCCTAATCTTTCAATATTAGCTGGACAGTGTCTTGTTGCTGGAGCTTGCTTCTGTGATTGTTGACAATCAGAACCACCTTGAAGGCAATCCTTTCATCACTGACCCAACAGTACCTTGCAACACACCCAGTGATGCCCCTTCCTCTTTAGCTACAGTCTTTAGTCCCAATCCAGTCCCTTTCAATAATCCCTTTGCTCTACTTAGTGGCCAGTTTGGCTCTTCCATTTCTACAGCTTCACCCCTGTCATCCAGCTGTGCGTCAGTTCTTCCTGACTGCCTCTTGAAAGGACCAGTTGGACAAAATGATCAGAGTGGTGACTCTTCATCCAGCAGTTATTTTTTTAATGGACTAATTGATAACCAGGACCCACAGAAGGGCATCAGTCACTCACTTGAGTTTCCTTTAAGAGAGATGACTGGTGGAAAAAACAAGACCCTTCCTTTTTCCAGCATGCTTGATCAAACAAGACCCCATCTACCCCAAACCCCTTCACTGTGTAATGGTCTCAGCAACTCCCTGCTTCCTATGGTTCAACCTCCATCTCTCTGTAAAAGTGAAACTATGCTACCAGTTGTGCAAAATGGAGGGGTGATGGCCATTTGTCCCCCACCACAAAGTGCCAAGTGTGGCCGTGCACAAAGGCAGAAGGTGAAAGTTTAAATGTTTGGGGGTTTCTGTGCACTTTGAGTTAACTGAAGTGTTTGGTGATGGGTGGTGTCTCACAGTGCCTTTTTGTTGCAGTTTTTCAAAACCTATTGTGGGAATGTTTTGCATGTTAATGTGGTCATTAATAAGCTTTATTGGAACTAGAGGTTTTCCCAGATTTTCTGCTCTTTAATGTAAATGTTATCTAGTACAGAGTGGTGGTGGGTAGCATTACACTGTAGGGTTGATTCTGAGCTTGAATTAATGTCAAGTTTTGCACATCCTCCCCATGTTCATGTTTCCTACCACCTCCCCAAAACTAGTAGGTGGCTTGGCTGTTGTCCTAAAACTTGAGCATGTTGCCCAATGTAACTGGAATCCCTCATGACCCTGACAGCAGTAATGGCTGATGCACTCGTTAAATTTTTGCTGGTTAAAAAGCTCTTTAATGACCATGGTTGAATGAGTGTATAATTTCAATGTGCTACCTCCATATTATACAGCTCTGGAAAAAATTGAGACCACTGCAAAATTTCAGCTTCTCTAGTCTTACCATTTATAGGTATGCTTGAGGGTCATGAACACTTTTTTTTTTTTTGTGCGTTTGTGTGTTCCATAAACTGACATCTCCCCTGAATTCTACAAAATATTGTCGCTTGGCACATTTATTTACAGAAAGTGACAACTGGGCAAAATTAAACATTAATGCCTTGAAGTTAAGATTATATTTAGTTTTAAACAATGTTTGATCTTGAGTTCAGAAAATCAGTATTTGATGGAATAACAGACATTTGATCAGCTTTCATGTGTCTGGCATGGTTTCCACCAGTTTTTCCACATTGCTCTTGGATGACTTTTATGCCACTCCTGGTGCAGAAACCCAATCGGCTCCACTTCACTTTGCTTGTGACAATCCAGCTTCCTCTTGATCACATTCCAGAGGCTTTCAATGGGGTTCATGTTTGGAGATTGGGCAGGCCATGACAGGGTCTTGATCTTGTGGTCCTTCAGCCACACATTTCTCTGGCGGTGTCCTGCTGGGAAAACTCTGATTCTCAGTTAGGAACACTGTCAGAGCAGATGAAAGCAAGTTTTCTTCCAGGGTAACCTTGTGTTGGGCTTCATGTGTCTTTCACAAATCTGCCTCAATCCAACCTTGCTGAAGCACCCCAGATCATCCCTGATTCCCCCACCAGATTTAAATGGGTGGGACACTGGCTTGGAAGCCTCTCCAGATCTGTAACCATTAGACAGCCAGGGGAAGCTGAGAACTGGACTCTTCAGACTTTTTTAATCCAGTTCTCTACAGTCCAATTCTTATGGTGTCTAGCAAACCTGTTTGACTCTTCATTGGAGGGCTTTTTTTCTAGCTTTGCATGACTTCAACCCTGCCCTAAGGAGCCAGTTTTAAACTATCCTTGCTGTGCACTTAACCCCAGCTGCCATTTGCCGTTCTTTGGTAGGTCACTTAAGGTCATCCTGCAGTTATTAGTTGATCTGTTAGTGGAGCAGAGTTTTTGCCCTGTCAATTTAACTTTGTCTCCAATGGCTACCTTATGAACTGCCAGGTTTTGAAAATGGAAGCAATCTGACTTGCTGTATCCCTCTGGTAGTAAAGCTAGAATTGAACCCTTTTCTCACTCATTTTTAATTCTTGGCATGAGGTTTTTTTTTTTCTCTCAATTAAACACCACAGCGCTTTTTTTTTTTTTTAAATGCTTCTTTCTCAGATTTGGTTCACATGATCACAATCAGTACCTTGAGTAAAATGGTGTGCTTCCAGCACATTCAGTGGCATGAACTGGCTACCCTAGAAATGCTGATTTTAAGAAATTGAAGTGGTATCCATTTTATTCAGAGATGGATCTGTGCCCTCCACAATTGGCACCAC
This sequence comes from Cathorops festae, assembly GCA_028877395.1. Lineage (NCBI taxonomy): Eukaryota > Metazoa > Chordata > Actinopteri > Siluriformes > Ariidae > Cathorops > Cathorops festae. Next base: position 21,916,391 of record JAODXR010000021.1, read on the forward strand.
TTCATTTTAAAGTGGTTATATTGCACTGAAGTGAGAAATCCAACCTTTTTAATTGAAGTCTTTCAGAGATTCCTCAAATCAACACCCCTTAACTTGAAGTGTGTAATGTGTGGGTGATACTTTTTGCTCCCTCTGTAGTCTCCTGGAAATGAAGTGTTTGGGGCCAATATATTTGCATCAACTCAGGGTGAGGGTCTGGTTCAGTCCAGCTCCTCTGTTGCAGCAGATCTGTTCAACCCTACAACCACCACTTCTACAGCTGCTCTTGGTTAGTGACAACTTCTTTGTCATTCTAGTGTTTTTCTGAATGTCTGTGGCACTTTGTTAATGACATGGTCCTGGAAAGGATGTGCTAAGACACTTGCACATCAATGGGTGCTTTTGGGACAACTTTTTACACAATTATGTAAATTGGTGTATATCAGGAAGAGTGACACAACGCCAGTGTGTAACATGGTACTGTCCTTGGCTACACATGATGTGCTTAAAACCCTAACCAAAAAAATTGCTTAACAGACACATTTGACATAAGATTCTCAGAAATCAAACTGCAGAACAAACTCCTAATTTCAGTAGTAAAGAAAATGTCTGAAGACAATGGATATTTGGCAGCATGACTCTACCTCACAGTCTCCTTTTTCAGAACTTCTGTATCTTGGCTTGATTTACATCAGATCATTAAAGAATCCTCTTCAGATGGTTATTTGCTACATAATGTTAATATTTAGACAATGTGGCAGTCATCAAGTTTTAATGAGCTCACAGTTCCTCCCAAAGTGACCTATAGATTTTAGGTAGCATGATGCTGAAGCTACATTATACATCAATATTCTTGGATCTTAACTGTGTTTAGAAGTATTTCTATCACTGGAAATTATTGGATGAAGCTAGCCATGGCTGTATGAGGTACATCTTGGCTTGCTCTACAAGGTTGGCAAGAAATTATTCCCACCTCAGGATGCTGAGTTCTTATAGTTCTAGCAAAATTCTTTAATGCCATGTGCAAACTAAATGCGAATGGTGGTGCACAAGTAAACTTGTCTCACAAGCTGACCAGCTGCTTTTATTATTATTATTATTATTATTATTATTATTTTTTAATAAACCCTTCTGTAAACTCCATGCCACAAATGTCAGGTAAATTGGGTGCCTGTGCCCTTTTGACATTTGCTGCAAGTCTTTAAAAGTTATGGAATAAATGCATGGTTTAACAGTTTGGTTAGAAACAACCAAAGTCATATTAAGTGACTGCAGCAGTTTTTGCATGTAAATGCATATTAAACAATTAGTACAAATTGCACAAATTTGTTACCTGCAAATCCTCTTGCACATCAAAAATATTGACCGCAATGGTATTGCACCCTGGCCAGTTACTGGAAGCACAAAATGCACACTTGCCAACCAAATATGAGCCAGCCTGTACCTGCTTTGAGTACTGTACATCAAATATTGTTAATGGGAGCTAGCATAAATGTAACCCTGAGGCCCCGTCCACACGAGTACAATTTTGATAGTTCCGCATAAATACTTCATCGTTTCGGCCTCGTGTCCAGACGGGTCCACTTTTCTCGGTGTGAACTTTTTTTTTTTTTTGAAAACTGTGGATAAATCCGAAAACGCCAGATAGCCCGGCGCCATGTGGACAGAGAAGTGGATATTTTCAGAAGTAACTCATAAGCCCTACCTCTCTAACCTTTTAACCTCAGCTGCCACTGCTAGACAAGTCATAACAGTGGACTACAGGCTTCTGCTCATACTGCAGAAACAACTGTCTATTACAGCTGCTACAACAAAACCTTCCACTTTTATTTTACTCCAAGGAGCGACACAGCTTCCTGTGTTTTTGAGCTTGTTTTGAAAACCGCATGCAACCAGTATGCACATACTCCATGACGTCACTTCCGGGTTTAGTGTTTGTCCCGTGGTGTCATGTCACCACCTACAGGCCTGGCAATGTACTGCAGTGTTTTGGGTCATTTCCAGTGAATTGAAATGGCACTGTTTGCATTTTTTTTTTTTTAAACAGTATGTTGGGTGAGACTGCATACTCGTGTGGATGGGGCCTGAGTAACAATCAGTTAAAATTACCCTACTGAAATCCCTCACTTGAGTTGCATCATTCCATTGATTTTACAGGGCCTTGTAAACAAGGGTCTTCATTCTTATTCACAAAGGGCAGTACAAATGGTACACTGCAGGTAGAAAGTACTGGATCGCTTCTAAATGGCTGGTGTTAGCAGTGGGCTTTAGTCTCTAAAGCTCAGGTGTTCATGACCTTAAGCTGCAGATCGATTTACTATTTAGATCTATTGATTTACATAAGTGACTGTACAAAGTGTAATGGGAAGCTAACCTCAGATTATGGCCTGGCTGCTGTTCAGCTAAAACCTGTCAAGCAGATCAGTGCACAGTGAATGCTGTGGAAATTCACAGGTTAATTTTAAAACTACAAAACCATGTAAAGCTGTTCTTCCAATGCAATTTTATGTAGTGTTAAAGCAATATGTAAACTAGTGCTACACAACTTAGTAATTTTTCTTTACATTCCTTCAAATTGTGAAGACCTGGTTTTAATACTCAAGAATTACCAACAGTGCAAAAAAAATGTATAAAGTAAACTGATGTAAAGTTGCCAGCACTAGAACTTAAATGCTCAAGTCTACATAAATTCAGAATGGGACCTGGAAAGATGCTTTAACACAACTCGTGTCTTGTTGGATGCAGCTTGGAGTTTTGTACTCGACTAAGTTGCTCATATTTGTAATCCATGCTTTGCTATGCCACTCAAATGTCTAGGTTTGAGATTATGGAATTCCAGCCAGTATGAACAATTGCCATAGAGTTAAAGGACCTGCTTTATGGTGGCTGAACTAAATCTTGGTACATAGAAGGGTGAGGAATTAGTGACTCCATAATATATCTGATCACTACAAACAGCTTAGTATGCCTTGGCACAGAGATTATGAAACTGTACTGAAGGAATAAATATTATTCTTCCAAAAGATTAAATTGGTGTTTAGATGTTGGTAACTCCTTCAATAGCTCTGTGAAGGACATGGCTTATAACTTGCCATTTCCATACTGTGTACCCTGTGGATGGACACTGTCATCCTGGAAGAGACCACTTTCTCAGGATAGGTGATCTTTGTCAGCTTTATTGATTTTGCAGTGACCTTCCCTCTAAGGAAACAAGTGGATGTAAATCATGCCAGCCAAAATGCAATTCATTGTCACCAATCTGTATAAATATTGTCATGGTGATGCAGTACACAACTTATTCAGGGCTTATCTTAAACTCCTTGTTCTCTTCTTGCATTTTAGCATCCATGTCACTGGGACTACCATCTGTTCCTCAAGCTCAAAGTCCATGGGGTCAACCAGCCCTGCCACTATTTCCACCCCAGGGCTCTGGCACCCAAGTATCAGTCCAAGGTGCACTAAATTCTCTTCCCCAGCCATGTGCATTTGGGGGTTCACCAATACCTCAGTGGAGACAGCAGATTCCCTCTTTTGGCACTCCAGCTGCTGCTCAAGCTTGGGGCCAACCAGCAACCACAGCAGCTGTTTGTGCCTGGCCTCCATCTGGCACAGTGTCCAACCCCTTTCAGCCCAGTGCATTTTCTCCAATGATGGCTCCTCCTGGAGGAATAACAGGGCAGCTATCATCAGGGCTCCCTCATCGGCCACCCCCTGCAAAAGAAGAGGTACCTGCTGTTAAAAGTGCTTTCACAGCTTTGGACCCCCTTGGAGGGAAGGAACAGAAAACTGGGAAGGATATGTTCAAAAATTTCCAGATGGCAAAACCTGGAAGTGCTCCTCTGTCAGGCCAAAACACCAATGGCTCATTTGAACAGTACTTTTCCAACAAAGTTGGCATAGCCCAGGAAGCAGCTGACCATGATGACTTTGACATCAGTGAGCTCTCTACAAAATCCACTGGTAACCTGGACATACTAGTGCATCTCTAATTAGAATATTGAAGTTCATTTCATTTAACTTGTAAAGTGACTTAAGTCTTGTTTAATTTTAATTCTGATTTGTGCTAGAAGTCATTCCAGTATCTCAAATTAGTTTGAATAAAATGGTATACTGTAGCTCTTGGTCTGGTTCAATACGTGACCCCAATCATGAGAACTGATTTGACAGTTGTCCAGAAGATGATCAACATTCCACAAGGAACATAAGCCACAGGTCATTGTGGAAAAGGTGCACAAGTATCAGGGGTGACTGCAGCCTTGAGAGGATTGTCAAGTAGGTTCAGGAACTTGGGAGAATGTTACAAGGTGTGGACTGAGGTTGGTCAGTGCATCAAGAGCAACCATGCAGTAGGAAAGGGGCTACAACTAACATTCCTAAGTCACTCTTGAGCCACAGACCATGTCGAGCATTGTAGCTGGGTTAAGGAGCGAAAGAACTGGACTGTTGTTCAGTGGTCCAAGTCTTATTTTCAGATGAAGGTAAGTTTTGCATTTCATTTGGAAATCAAGGTCCTAGAGTCTGGAGGAAGAGTGGGGAGGCACAGAA
>JAODXR010000021.1:22186454-22198281 GCA_028877395.1 Cathorops festae
CCCCCCCCCCCCCCACCCCTGGGCCCCCATGCCTGAAGAGTTACCCAAACTACTTTGAAAACTTTTAAAAATATTCTTGCATGAAAATTAGTTGTAGATGACAGATGCTTAAGTGGATATCAACAACTACCATTAAATTTGTTAGAAAATAAACAAATTAATCTATAACATTCAAGTTTTACAACAAAACTTTAACCCTAGGCTACTGACTACTTTCTCAGCTTTAGAATAACAGTTTTCACATTCCATCATTTGGTTGATATGAACAGATACTGTTGTGTTAATGTAGTGCTGCTGCATGCTCTGTGGCAATGTCAGATTATAGACTCAGTAGTATCTAATGTATTTAAATTTTAACTCAGTTAAGCATGTCAAGTTCAACTATTACAAAAAAAAAAGATACAAAACAGCCCTTGGATATACAGATCAGCCACAACATTAAAAGCACGTATATATGAAGTGAATAACATTGATTTTCTCATTACAGTGGCACCTGTCCAGGGATGGGATATATTAGGCAACAAGTGAACAATTAGTTTTTGAAGTTGACGTGTTGGAAACAGGAAAAACAGGCAAGCATAAGGATCTGAGCAACTTTGACAAGAGCCAAACTGTGATGGCGAGAGGACTGGGTCAGTGCACCTCCAAAGTGGCAGGTCTTGTGGGGTGTTCCCAGTTTGCAGCTGTTAGTACCTACCAAAACTGGTCCTAGGCAGGACAACTGGTGAACCAGCAACAGGGTCATGGGCACCAAAAGCTCACTGATTTACATGGGGAGCCCGTCTGATCCAATTACACAGAAGAGCTACTGCAGGCCAAATTGCTGAAAAAGTTAAAGCTGGCAATGATAAAAAGGTGTCATAACACAGTGAACTGCAACTTGCTACATATTGTGCTGTGTAGCCACAGACCAGTTAGATTGCCCATGCTGACCTTGTCTAACCCCAAAAGCCCCTACAGTGGGCACCTGAGCAGCAGAACTGGACAATGGACCAATGGAAAAAGGTGGGCTGGTCTGATGAATCACATTTTCTGTCATGTGGATGGCCAGGTGCTTATGTGGCACTTATCTGGGGAAGAGATGACAACAGGATAAACTATGAAAAGAAGACAAGCTGGCAGAGGCAGTGTGATGCTCGAGACAATGTTCTGCTGGAAACTGTCTGTCCTGGCATTCATGTGGATGTTACTTTGACACCTACCACCTACCAAAACACTATTTCAGACCAAGTACACCCCTTCATGATGAAACTATTCCCTAATGGCAATGGTCATTATATGCTATAATATGCTCTGGTCCCATCTCAGCACAGTGTGGTGATGTAGCTTGCAGCAAGTTATGGTCAATGAACTGCTGAATGTCCAGTTGGTGCTCCAAAAACACTGTGGGCTTTATAGCTAATTGGAGTAGTTTTGAGAGTAAGGCTGGCCTGTTAGGGTGGGACTGTATCCATTCCACTTGGGAAGGTGTTGCTCTCATGTCTTGTAGCATAGCCCATAGTCTCAGAACAGGCCTAGAGAGTGATAATCCAGAGCCAACGCCTGGGAGCTGACAAGCAGCCTAAATGCACTGCTAGCTGCCTTGAGTCATCACTGAGGTGCCACCATATTGAAATTGTGTCTCTTCCCTGTCTTTTTTCCACCAAAAATGTAGAATATTCAGAAAATTTGTTTTAGTAACCTAATTAACACAAAATTAGATCATACTGAATGTACAGCCAACATCTTTGATTTGAAGCTCGGACTGTTAAGCATTAGATCTCTTAAGTGCTTATTAATGAAATTGTTACTGAACAGGAGTTTAATGTACTGTGTTTAACAGAAATGTGGATCAAACCAAATGAGTATGTAGCAGTAAACTAAGCTAGTTCTCCTGGATACAGTTATATGCATACAGCCTCATCAAACTGGTCGAGGAGATGACATTGCAGTTATTTACGATTATCTAGGCCTATTATTCCCAAAAAAGAATCTAGACAAATTAAATGTGTTTGAAATTATTTCTACAATCCCAAAAAATGTGGGACACTAATTTTTTTTAAACAGAATGCAATGATTTGCAAAACTCATAACCCCCTATTTTTTCACAATAGAACAGACAACATATCAAATGTTTAAACTGAGACATTTTACTATTTCATGAAAAATATTAGCTCATTTTGAATTTGATGGCAGCAACACATCTCAAAAAAGCGGGGACAACAAAAGGTTGGAAAAGTAAGTGGTACTAAAAACAGCTGGAGGAACATTTTGCAACTAATTAGGTTAATTGGCAACAGGTCAGTAGCATGATTGGGTACAAAAAAAGAGCATCTTCGAGAGATAGAGTCTCTCAGAAGAAAAGATGGGCAGAGGCTCACCAATCTCCAAAAAACTGTCTATAAATTGTTGAAAATTTTCAGAATAATGCTCCTCGGTGTAAAATTGTGAAGACTTTGAATATCTCATCATCTACAGTACATAATATAATCAAAAGGTTCTGAAGGAATCTCTGCACAAGGAACAAGGCTGAAAATTAATATTGGATGCCCATGATCTTCGGGCCCTCAGGTGGCCCTGCATTAAAAGCAGGCATGATTCTGTAATGGAAATCACTGTATGGGGTCAGGAAAACTTCCAGAAAACACAGTTCACCATACCATCCAAAAATGCAGGTTCAAGCTCTATCATGCAAAGAAGCTGCCATATGTGAACATGATCCAGAAATGCTGCCATCTTTTCTGGGTCAAAGCTAATTTAAAATGGACTGAGGCAAAGTGGAAAACTGTTCTGTAGTCAGACAAATAAAAATTTGAAATTCTTTTTGTAAACCACAGACGCCGCGTCCTCCGGACGAAAGAGGAGAGGGACCATCCGCCTTGTTATCAGCACTCAATTCAAAAGCCTGCATCTCTGATGGTATGGGCAGCTTGCACATCTGGAAATCCACCATCAATGCTGAAAGTTATACACAGGTTTTAGAGCAACATATGCGCCCATCCAGACACCGTCTTTTTCCGGGAAGGCCTTGCATATTTCAGCAAGACAATGCTAAACTGTATACTGCATGTATTACAACAGTTTGGCTTCATAGTGGAAGAGTATGGGTGCTGAACTGGCCTGCCTGCAGTCCAGACTTTTCACTAACTGAAAACATTTGGTGCATCATGAAACAAAAAATATGACAAAGACGACCCAGGACTGTTGAGAAGCTAGAATCCTACATTAGGTAAGAATGGGACAACATTCCTCTCCCAAAACTCTAGCAACTGGTCTCCTCAGTTCCCAGATGTTTATGCACTGTTGTTAATAAAAGAGGGGATGCTACACAAGTGGTAAACATGGCCCTGTCCCAACTTTAAGATGTGTTGCTGCCATCAAATTCAAAATTACCTTTTTTTTTCTTAAAATGGTACATTTTTTTTCAGTTTAAACATTTATGTTCTATTGTGATTTTTTTTTCAAATCACCACATCCTGTTATGATTTACATTTTACACAGCACCCCAACTTTTTTGGAATTGGGGTTGTACTAATGTATGTAACCACAAAAAAATAATTCTATCCAGTCAGTTCCACTAATTATTTTTTATAGACTTCCATGGCAATATTCTGAATTCCTTTATGAATTTCATCTCAGACCTGGTTATTTCCTTAGACAAAGCATAAGTTGCTGGAGACTTTAATATTTATTTTGATAACCCAGAAGACCCTCTGGGAACAGCATTCATGTTCATTCTAGATCCAGTAGCAGTTAGTCAGAAGGTCATAGGACTTCACTCACAATGGTGAGCCACACACTTGATCTAAAACTAACTTTTGGATTAAATATAGAAAACGGTGACATTTACACGGGAGAAAGCTCTCTCAGGTCATTAGCTCATCTCATTTAAAATATGTTTTAGTAATAACATATGCACCTTGCCATCCTACTGTGTCAAACATGCATTCATGTCAACTACTGAACATAGTTTTTCAATAAACGCAGAATTTTCAACTTTGACTGGATCACCATGAGACCCCACAGACCTTGATCAAGCAAGCGAATGCTTATAATCAACCTTCCATTCTACTCTAGATCATTGTTTCTTAGCCACTGGGCCGCAGCCCACGAGTGAACCATGAAGTGCCATCTTGTGGGCCACAGTTTTGTGTTGCCCCCCCCCAACTTGAAGCTAATTTTTTTTTAGGAGGGTACAATTTAAAATATGTTTTACTAATAATATATGCACCTTGCCATGCTACTGTGTCAAACATGCATTCATGTCAGCTACTGAACATAGTTTGCATCTGACGTCACATCCGCCTCATTAGATATGCAAGACATGACGTGGTGGTCAGCTAAGCTCACTGTTCACAAAGCGTTACCATCACTGGGACACCTTGTTTGTCATTAAAATGCCCTATGCTTGCATTGTTTTGGGCTGCTTGAATTGAACAAATGGTGAAACTGATAAAAGTTTCTTCCAGGTTGTCCATAAAGTCATAAAGGGTCAAAGGGCAAAGGATTTTACCAAAAGGTGATGAGAAAGGTGGCTCTTGAACCTTTCACTGCGATGAAAGTGAGTGGAGTTGAAGAATGCTCGAGTTTGCCTTGATCACTTTGTGAACGGTTTGTAAATTCCTCTGATTTATTTTGTTTGAATTCACAAATTACTTTTCTCACCATTTTCCATTATTTTGTGATGTTTTGAAGTTCAGGAGCTGCTTACTCTAAGTCCTCAGATGTGTTTTTGTTTATTGTTCAATCATAGTTGCCATATTGTAAACTAACATGTATATAATACATGTACATACACAGGTCTTTAAAGGGGTTTCTGTGGATCTTTGTGAATGATTTACCTAGAAGAGAAGAGCAGGGAGGATTGACAATCGAGTGGCTGTGGTTTGTTTACACCTGATACTCAAACTTGTAGCATCCTAGCAACCATCGCAAAGACTTGTACAAAAAGACCAAAAATTCCTCCTTACCCAGGCAAAAATTATACAGGATTCATCTTGTAGTGTCTTGATCTCCAGATCTTTAACCCAACCACTTATAAAAAGTTGTATACCTCTGTGCTCTTCAAGGTTTTCATCTGTTTGGCTGTATAGAACGATGTCTGCATAGAACGATGTCTGCAGCACCAGGTAGTTTGAGATGTCAGGGAACTCAACAGATGGATGATTTTCCAACTTGTAGGGAAAATCCTTATTTGTTAACATGTAAATATCTAACCCATTGAGTGGTTTCTATAGCAACTTCTTTTGAGTGTACTTCTTGGTTTTAATAACTTGCTTGTTTGCTGTACACAAACATGGCAACAAGTTCGTGTTAATCAACCAGATTCCACTTTTGGATCATTAATCTCTTTTGACTGAGAATGCCCTGCATGCATGGTTTTGTGTTGGCTTCTGGTACATCCATACAATTTTAAATACAATACCTACAATTAAAAACAGTTTGATTTTATTGCATTTATTTAACTCCTGGGCTCCCATCTGTAACAGGGAATAATGTTGCATCCCATTAATACACTTTACAATAGATTATTAGATTCTAATAAATGAGTCAAAATAATTGGGGATCTGTTTTAATGGACCCTGACTCATTAGAAGAATGAATAGGTGGGCCTTACAGTAGAAAAGGCTGAGAACCCCTGCTCTAGATAATGTAGCTCCACTTAAGCAAAAAACGAACAGAAAACAACTACCACCCTGGTATAACAGACACACATGCACCTTAAAACAGATCACTTGAGAAACAAAATATAAATGGTGTCAAACTAAACTGGTAGTATTCCAGTCAGCACAGAAGGAGCGCTTCCTGAAGTATAGAAAAGCTTTTAGTACTGCTAAATCAATGCATCTCTCCACCCTGACAGAAGATAACAAAAATATATTCTAGATTCTTATTTAATAGTATAGCAAAATTAACTAGGAATAAGACCACCACATAAATATGTAGTACCGAGGACTTCATTAAGTTTTTCAACAGCAAAATTGAAAATATCAGGCAAAAAATTCTGATTATAAATTTAAAGCCAGACAATTTGATAACCAATACTGTAGATGATAATAACAATCAGATCAGTGACTAATGTTTTACTCCCCTTCAAGAGACCAAATTAATTTCACTTCACTAATTTCCTCATCAAAATAAACTTGTGTAGTACATCCCTTACCTACACATTTCTTCAAACATAATACCAGAAGCAATCAAACCTCTTCTAAAAAATAATCAATTCTTCTGTGAGTACCTAAATCCTTAAATCCTTTCAATGAGCAGTTATCAGAACCCTGATTAATGCCCCTTCACCAAGAGGCAAAAAAAACAACTGGCATTTCTGTCCATTTTAGGGGTGCCCATGTCCAGCACTGAATTTATTCTTGATGTCACACTCCACAGTAGTGCTTAATAGCTAAAGCAGACAGACAGGAGTTTGATTTTCTAGGGGTTTTTTCTCCTCTAATAGGAGCACTACATTCAGATAAATTTTTGAAAAATAAGTTTTTTCCCTCCAAACAAATGGCTTCTACCTTCAAAGTAAATGGTATGATCAATCATATTTCTGCTCTTTCAGATGTCATAAGTGCTTGTCCATAAGCATCCAAAATTTGAAAAAATTACCTTCACCCACTAAAATTGTGTAAGGTTATCCAAACACAGGTAAAACATCTCCAAATGGCACCAAACCTCTCCTATTGCCTCACAATGGCTCTTGAAATGGCACAAAGCCTCAAACAATAGCAGAGGACTTCTAGAAATAGCAAGCATTTCTAAAAATTGGCATAAAAGAATATGTCCAAATGGTTCAAACCACCAACAAATATCACAAGAAATCTTTCAAAATGGCACCAAGCCTCTTAAAATTGCATGAAGCCTAAAAAAAGTAGTCTAGAAATAGCAAGCATTGCTAAAAATGGCACAAAGGAACATGCCTAAATGTCATAAACCACCAACAACTGTCAAAGAAAATGTCACCAAACAGCACAAAATGAAATAAGCAGCAGAAGCATTAGAAATCAGTTACAAAATGTGCAATTTCACAAATATGCCTAAACTTAGTCAACTCATTTCGTCTTTATTGAAATTAGCACCAGAGGCCTGTTAGTACTGTGCCATGTAACATAGGCATGCAGAAGTTGCCGTTTTCCCCTCCAAGACATAGATGCGGGGTTGGATTTTAGGAGGAAAATAATTTACAAATGTAAAAGTGCAAAATATAAATGAATAAATGCAAAACATGAACAAAAAGTGCAAAAAAAGTCAGAGTCCAACGTGCATCACTGAGCTTGGTTGTCATGGACGACATCACTCAGTGGAACAAAGACAGTCCATTATACAATATACAGGGGTGCATCGCAAGACCTGTACTTGTAAACTGTCTTGCCATACTCCTTCCATTGAAGGTAGAGTGTACAGTGTTGTCTTCCAGCTGAGGCTTTGTCTCTCGTGACAGGAGGTTCAGGTGTCTACAAGGGTCACTGGATAGATGGCTTATCACTGCAGGTGGACACTTGACTGACAGCTGCAGCCTCCATGGGCTCAAACATTATGAACTTGTGGCTTCAACACTCCCAAAATCCACCATGCAGTTATCATGTTTTTGTTGATGGCCAGGCCCTGAATGTCACTAAAAGATGCTTCCTGAGGGGCTTCACACGAAAGAACCAATCTTAGCCAGTAATGCCTTTTCAGCCTGTCATTCTGCTCATCCTCTTTGATGTTGCTCATGTGCAGGTTCCAGAATACTGAATCAAATCCGTCACCTGCAATGACATACATTGGGAATGGAATGGTAATCACTAATATAAAGTACAAGTAGCAAGAATCACCATGAGTAAATGCTAAATTGCAATTCAGGTTTTTTGCACTTTTGTTCATGCTTTACATTTAGTCATTTATTATTTTGTACTTTCAAGGTACAAAAACAAAAAAAATCCAGACTCTTGAAGCCTTCATCACCACATCTACATTGTTACCATAAATGCAATTGTCAAAAATAAAAGTTTACAGAATTAATTTATACCCACAGAATATACATAGTGATGCTTTATTTTACCAGGCATTCCTTTTAAAATTGTATGTCTTCATCATGATAATTTAATGCTTGCTAATATCCAGAGTAAGGGATTGACAAAGGACTTATTCATCTATGAATGATGAGTGAACACAAGAAAACAACTTCCCTTTTTTGAATCTTTAAAAGGTGTCAAAGAACAGACAGCCTTTAAGTCATTTAAAAACAGTTTACAAGTTTGTATACAAGGGTGAGGACAGCAATATCTGTATCCACCCGAAGAAGAAAAATTATTAAATGGACAAAATGATCAGCCTATCCATGAAAAATATTTACATTAGAAAATATCTACATGTTTGGAAAATTTTAGTGCTCATGACAACTCATTCAGTTCTTTTACATTTTCTGAATCTCCCAGATCTAAACCACTGTACAGAGTAGCACTACAGCCACATTTTTTACTGTCTTGCTTAAACACACAGTGAATGTGTTTACCACAGTCAGAGGGCAGGAGGGAGAGACACCATCACTAACTACTACTTGTGGCTTGGTACTCTCCATCACCAGCATGCTGGAGTACCCAGACCTGAAGCAGGCTATACTGTAGTAGGTGGGCCACACACCAGAGGAACATCGCCAGCACTTCCATGCTCTGACATAGTGAGACCGGTTGCCTGTTTGCCTTTGCCCAACAACTCTGAGATGCCTGCCGATGGTGGTTGCTGACTGGTGAGTGCGATGCTGAGAGCGTTGTAGATTGAGTGGCACTGGAGCAGTTTGTCTTGCAACTGCTGAGAAAGATGTCAGCATGGGTCCAGTATCACCATGTGGCATCACTGGAGGAGGTGGTCCAACTGGCAGAGGATCACCTGACAGCATTTCTGGGAGCAGGTGATGCTGCAGTTTTTCTCCCCCTCTCCTCACCCCTCCCCTACCCCAATCCCATGGAAACGGCGGCCAAGTCCTCCAAATCCCACTCCCCATACTCATGTCTTCCCTCATGTCTCCTCACTCCCTTCTCCTTTTGTGTCTGTGCTGCCATTAACCCCCCTGCCACCACCCACAAGTGGACTCATCCATGCCCACCAAAACCAGGAAAATGTCCAGGTGGGTCTGTCAGCGGGGCAGGAAGGCTGAGATTTCCTGGAATCAGCACTGCCACAAATGGGCAGGGATTCCGATTTGCATTCCTGATGTGCTGTGGGCTTCCCCAGATCAAGGGGGTACAAGTATTTAAGGATTCTTTGGTGGATTTGGTGGAGTTATAATCAGAGTTCCATGCATCAAAGCCTGATTCCGTGTGGGGCACTGGGAAATGCAAGATTGATGAAGGTCAGGTGTATACACAGGGATGTTCACAAATATACATCAATGCCCATCACTATTCCTTTCTGGGGAGAAAAGCATAGTGTGGAGGCGGTGGTTAGCCCAAGCCTCACCCATTCACTTATCCTGGGAACAGATTGGCTGGGGTTTAAAAGGTTAATAAAACAGTAGTATATGGGTCCTGGATAAGCACATCATGGGGGAATCCCACCACAACATTGGCTGGGGAGGTGGTTTCATGAGACAGAGAGGGAGAAGGGCACCAAACTACCCCTCTCTCTGGGAAAACCCTTAGGGGATTTCCCATTGGAATAGATGAATGACAAGTCTCTGAAATAAACTTTTGATCAAGTGAAGGTAACTGATAGCCAGAAACTCCAGCCTATTGTTATGCATTCCTTTCTGTATTTTGTATTATTAAGGACAGACTATATTGAGTGACACAGGTCACTCAGACTAAGGAGGAGGCGACACAATTGTCGGACCCGAAGAGCCACAGGGAACTTTTATTCCATGTGGCTCATCTTAATCCCATGGCTGGGCAGCTCGGTCAGGACAAAACACCAAATCATCTCATGGCTCATTTCTATTGGCCAGGGATTCACGCCAATGTCCACAGATGGTGCGCAGCTTGTCACGAATGCCAGCTAGTAAATCCAGCAGCTACGCCAATAGCGCCATTGCACCTATTCCCATTAACTGAGATTCCCTTCAAAAGAACTGACATGAATCTCATTGGGCCATTAGATTGATTTGCATGTGGGTATCATTTCATCTTGGTTATAGTGGACTATGCAACATGATACCCAGAAACAATGCCTCTTTGCAATATCTCTGCACATAGTATTGCAGAGGCACACTTCTGCATTATTTCCTGAAGGATTCCTGAAAGAAAGCTTGACTGGTTGAGGCACCGCTTTTATATTATTCACACTATGCGAATTGTACAAATTATTGGGAATTAAACTGATTCATACTAGTGTTTATCATCTGCAAATGGTTGAAAGATTTAACCAAACACTTAAAAACAATGTGTAAGTTCATTCACAGGGACACTAAAAACTGGGATAAGTGGCTAGACTGTTGTTTGCAGTGTGCAAGGTCCCACAAGCCTTCACTGGGTTTTCCCTGTTTGAACTGCTGTATGGACGCAAGCCCTGGGGTGTCTTAGATGTCATTAAAGAAAATTGGGAGGAGGGACCGTCACAAAGCAGCAATGAAATTCAGTACATTCTTGACCTGAGAGCAAAACTCCAGGCATGGAGTCACATAAGCCAAGAGAATTTGTTACAGGCACAAGAACAGCAAACCCGGCTGTACAATAGAGAGAAGTTACTAAAATAATTTGCACTGGGAGATAATGTGCTCATTTTACTGCCCACATCAAGCTCAAAATTACTCGTCAAGTGCCAAGGGCCCTTGAGGTCACATGGCAAATCGGGGAAGTCAATTATGTGGTCCGGTGTACAGATAGAGGTGATGCAGGTCAAATTTACCACATTAATCTCTTGAAATCATGGTGAGAGGAGGTTCCTGTGGCTTTTGTGTTTGTAGTTCCAGAGAGGGTGGAGCTGGGACCAGAGGGAAGTCCAAAAGGTGCAGTCCAATTCATCCTGGTCACCTGTGGAGACCATCTCTCACCATCCCCAGACGGCATAAGTTGTCAGGTTGCAGGAGGAATTCAGTGACGTGTTCATGCCCCTCCCTGGTCGCACTGACCTCATAGAGCACCACGGCAAGATTCCCCCAGGTGTGGTGGTGCTCAGCTGCCCGTATTGGCCTCCCAAGCACAAGAATAATGTGGTTCAGAATGACCTCAAGGCAATGCTTAATACTGGAGTAATTGAGGAGTTGCACAGTGACTGGAGCAGCCTGGTGGTATGAGGCTGTGAGGATGTGGTTGAGCACTGGCTGTGAATGGCAAGGAGTTGAGCCAGCAGGTAACGTGACGAATTACTAAAGTCCTTCCCGCACCATATGGCGCATTAGGCAGCACCGATCTCCATTTCTGTAGCCCTCGGCCTCTTGCCTATTACATAGCTAGGGTTACAGTGGGGGACTGGTCCTCTGGTAACCATGAGAGTTTGACTAGTGGTACAGATGACAAGTTACACCTGTATCTAATTACTGGCTGTCTATTAACATGCATCTCTGTCTCTTTCAGATAGCCAGTAATGAGAGACAGCTGTGTTCCCTGATGTATGTGCTGTGTTTATGTGGTGGTACACTGAAAAGTGAAATATAAAATAAACACACCTGTTCTGAAGCCTGCTCCCAGTTCTTCTGTATCCCAACCACAAATATGGCGATTTACTCTATTTTTTTTATTTTCTATTTACTGTTTGATGGTCTGAAATGCATTTAGAAGGCAGGGAATTCCACTAATTAACTTTTGACAAGGCACACTTGTAAATTTAAAAAGGCTTCCAGGTGACTACCTCTTGAAGAAGAAACCTTTGTCACATGCACACTTCAAGCACAGTGAAATTCATCCTCTGCATTTAACCCATCTGAAGCAGT
>JAODXR010000021.1:22261833-22276622 GCA_028877395.1 Cathorops festae
AATGACCAAGTATAATATTTTTGTCTCATTTGTTTAACTGGGTTCTCTTTATCTACTTTTAGGACTTGTATGAAAATTTTTGTTTTAGGTCATATTTATGCAGAGATATAGAAAATTTTAAAGGGTTCACAAACTTTCAAGCACCACTGTACTATGACATAAGAAGCATGAAACAATTGTTCAATAGTCATAATACAAATCAAAATCAGGAGAAAGTTGGGACAGTATGCTGAAATTGAAATTAAAACTTAAAACAATGATTTGTAAATAATCTTTGACCTGTGTTACACTCAAAACAATACAACAGCACATTATTTAATGTTTTACCGCATGTTTTTTTTTTTCCAAAATAAACCCATTTCAATTTTGATTCTTGCAACACATTAAACAAAAAAAAAAGTTGGGACATTAAAGCATTTACCACTTTGTAATGTTGCCATTCCTTCTGTCAACACTTAAAATATGTTTAGAGACTGAAGACACCAAGTGATGAAGCATTTCAGGTGTTATTTTGTCCCATTCATCCTGTAAACAGGTTTTAAGATGTGTAACAGTATGAGGTCGTCCTTGTCATATTTTCCATTTCAAAATTTGCCGCACATTCTCTATTAGGGACAGAGGGGACTGGCACCCTCTTCCTCCATAGCCATGCCTTTGTAATGTGTGCAGAGTGTGGTTTTGCATTGTCTTGTTGAAATATTCCTGGAAAGATGTCATCTTGAAGACAGCATATGTTGCTCTAAAATCTCAGTGTACTTTTCTGCATTAATACTGCCATCACAGAAGTGTAATTTACCTTTGCCAAAGGTACTGACATCAACCCCATACCATGATAGACCCTGGCTGTTGGACTTGGTGCTGGTAACAGTCTGGATGGTCTTTTTTGTCTTTGGTTCGGAGCACATGATGTCCATTTCTTCCAAAAAAGACCCGGAATACTGATTTGTCTGACCACAATACACATTTCTACTGTGTGATGGTCTATCCCAGATGCCTCTGAGCCCAGAGAAGTTGACAGTGCTTCCGGACAAAGTTAACATAAGGCTTTCTTTTTGCATAGTAAAGTTTAACAGGTATTTGTGGATGTAACTCCATATTGTAGTGCTTGACAGGTTTGCAAAAGTAATCCCAGGCCCATGTGGTTATATCAGCTGTAAATGAATGATGGTTCTTGATGCAGTGCTGTCTGAGGGATCAGAGATCACGAGTGTTCAGCTTTGGCTTGTGCCCTTGCTCTTTATGCACTGAAATTCCTCTGGATTCCTTGAATCATTTAATGATATTAATCACCATCGAGGATGAAATATCCAAATCCTTTCATGTTTTTCATTGAGGAACATTTGTATCTAAACATTTTCAATAACTTTCTCACACAAAATGGAGATCCTTGGCCTATCTGTGCTCCCAAAGGACTAGCCCTGTGTCCAAAATCACTCCCTCATTCACTACTCCCTACTCCCTATATAGGGAATTACTATATAGAGGACTATATAGTGAGCTCATAGGTAAAATGAAAAACCACTTTCGGACATTCGTCTGTCGCGCTGGTATTTACATCATTACTGTCGCAAAATTAAAACGTGCCAGATCAGTTGGCTGGTGGGTTTTCAAAATAATAAATACATGCATGTATTTTTGTGATAAATACATATTATACTGAGTGTATTTCCCACATTAATCAATGCAAAGTACCTGCATCTTTCAGTTATTTTAAATCAAGGGTGAATACTTTCTTCTTTGCCGCTGGCTTTTATTAAATCAAATTTGAGACTTGATTTCTTTCAGTGTGACTGCAATGCATGATGGGATGTATTGCTTTGGTTAGTGACCATCGTTGTACACTACTTTTCGTGATGCATTGTGGGATACTTTGAGTGCACTCATTTGGGTGTAAATAATCTTCACTAAGGTTTCAGACAGCGCTACAAAATGATGTCCCCACTATATAGTGCCCTATATAGTGAGTAGGGAGCGATTTTGGACACAGAGAAAGTGACCAACATTTGCCAACATTGTCAAAAGACGTGCGCACTCTCTTTCGAATGCTGGTGTAATCAAGCTGGAAGTTTTGTTTGTATTGATAGCAATCAGGATAGTTTGAAAAAAGTAGGCAGTAATCATCATTTAAACTCATTTTTGTGCAATATTTTGTTTGGAAAATAGTTTTCAAAATGGCGGCACTGACACTTCACGTTTCAAAGTCTCGCACAAGTCTTGTGAAGATCGTGTGGATAAGCGACGCCTGCCATGGACCAAAAGAACTAAAGTCAACATGGCTAAAAACTGAATAGGCTGATAAGTATAATATTTAATTGCAATTAGTTGCCAATACGAGTCATGATATAAGGTTATGAAAACTGAAAACGTAATTGAGTAACATGTTAATTAAGAAATAAAGCAAGTTTAAAAATGACTTCGGTTCCCCTTTAACATGAGGCAGCCATGGCTTGAAGGTTGGGTTGAAGTGCCCTTGAACAAGGCACATAACCCTCAACTGCTCCCCAGGCACTGTAACATAGCTGCTGACTGCTGTGTGTGTTTTCACTGCTTCAGATGGGTTAAATGCAAAAGAGACCTTTCACTGTTTGAGTGTATGTGTGATTTCAAAGAAAGGTTTCTTGTTCTTGATCCATCCACTCAATTTGTGCTTGAGATTGATGCATCTGATATGAGGATGGGGGCTATCCTTTCCCAGAGGTCAGTCAGGGATAATGGGATTCATCTTTGTGTGCTCCCCCCTCCCAAACTGTCACTGGCAGAATGAAATTATGGCATTAGAGACTAGGGACATCTGGCAGTTAAGCTGGTATTTGAAAAATGGAGGTACTGGTTAGAGGGAATTGCGGTACCCTTCATTGTATGGCCTGACCACAAAACTCTTGAGTATCTTAAGTCTCCCAAGCATCTCAATTCATGTCAGAGTTCTCATCCTCATTTTTATTTCAAGCTTTCTTACAGACCTGGCTCAAATGCCAAGTCTGGTGCCCTTTCCAGGCAGTTTGCACTAGATCTTTCACAAGACTAGGTCGACACCATTCTCCCCTCCCATGTTCTTTTGGCAGCTGCTCAGCTGGTTATTGAAACAGCTGTCCAGGAAACTCTCTCACAGGATCCAGGACCAGGTAATGGATCCCCATAACTGCCTATTTGTATCTTTGTGCCTGTTCCAAGATCCTAGAATGGAGTCATGGGTCAAGGCTGTCTTGTCTTCATGGAGTGGCTTGTACCCTGTCAGGCCTCAAGCAGTATTTCTAGTGGGCTTCCATGCTACAGGATGCTGGACTTCTGTTGCTGCATGTGACACCTGCTCCAGAAGCAAAATGAGCATTCAACCTTCCACTGGCCTTTTGAGACCTCTGTTTGTACTGCATCGACCTTGGTCCCATGTAGCAGTGAACGTTGGTTACTGGAGTCCCCGTTTCCAATGGTAATGCATGCATTTTGAGCATAGTCAATCATTTTGTCTCTTTCCAAGTGCCCATCAGTGAAGGAAATGGCAGAGTTAATGACAAAACACATTTTCAGGATTAATGGTTTATCAGTTGATATTGTCACATAGAGGTCCTCAGTTTCTTACTTGCTTTTGAAGAGATTTTTGTATTTAATACTTCCCTTGAATACTTCTGTTCAGAAAGGGGCTAACTGTACTGCAAATATCTTGTAAAATACAGCTGTTAAGCCATCACTCCACAGTGATTTATTACATTTCAAGTGACTTATTGCCAGGCTTGTAGTACTCAAGTCCAGGACTTGTGCCCTAATTATAAGGACTCATTATTCGATTTGGACTTGAGCACTGATGACTCAGACTCATGCATTTGGACTCATAAATTGGAGATGAGGACTCACATTTTTTCTTTATTTTTTGTAACATGCCATAATTTGGCATAAGATATTTATATCTACATTAAATTTGTATTAATTTCATGCAAGAGTGTCACACCTGCGCACCTTGGCATGTAGATCAGATCGACAATCGGGTCTGTCTCTCCCTTTCTAGAATATAAATCTGTATCGACCTCGCTCTGACCATCACTACAGTCTAAAAAAGGAATGATCACCTTCGTTCTGCCTATGACTGAGACCGTATGTCAACAAAATCATGTCCATGACCTCCGGAAGCAGAATGACTCGCAGAGATTGCTCCCTGTTCAGTCTCTCACCTTGATCGCCTCATACGAGACCGTAAGAGACATGTAAGGTAAGAAATCCTGATTTCTTTGACTCACATTCCACTAATTCATTACCTGCGTGGTACTGGTGCCTTATGTCCCAGAGAATTGTTGTGGTTTGTGTATTTATGAGCTATGTGCTTAGCTTAATTTGCTGGTAAGCTGTAAGCTTGTTTTTTTCAGGTATCCTTTGTTTACGTTATATGTGCTAGATTTCCGGGTAATCGGAGTTTGTTACCACTGTGTGCCTATACTGCTGTTTGCAGCCATGGACTGAGTGCGAGCCCACTAAGTGCATTCATGCACTGGTGTGGGCCACCGTAATACCTATGTTTGTGTTTTTTACTGCTGTTTGTCACAGCCGGAAATCGTGTGAGCCTGTGTAGGAATGCTCTGTGGTGGGTGGAGCACAGAAGCACAGCAGACCAGAACTGAGTTCTCTAAATTCCTTTATTTAAGCTTTACAGCTTTTGACATTCATGATGGGAAGACATACAAACACAGGTTGATTCCTGTCAGGTCCAGTGATTCTGCCGCTTGCCTTCCCTGGCTCTGCCCTCCGTTCACGGACTGCTGCTCAACCATGCCCCTGCTGCCACAGCCTGTCAGACTGCTGCTACAGGCCACCTAGCACTATATTTGTTTGAATTGTCCTATATTGCCACGGTAAGTGCTTTTGTAATTTGAGTCTCATACTGTGTTTTGGTGTAAACCTGCTATTGTGTTGTGCCTTTTTTGTTGTTGTTGTTGTTGTTCACTGGTGTAGCCTGCTAGGTGCATTTGCATGCTGTGCAGGCCTTGGCAGTATTCCCGTGCTATACCCTATACCCCTATCTGCAGCTGGTGGGGCTAGTGTGTGCCCACTAAGTGCATTCGTGTGCTGATGCAGCCCATCATAATACTGTGTGCTGTGTTTTTCCTGTTTCCATCAGGTGCATCCAGGTGCAGGCCACAACAGTGCTCCTCTACCACACCCTATACCCCTGTTTGCAGCTGGTGGGGCTAGTATGTGCCCACTAAGTGAATTTGCGCACTGGTGCAGGCTACCATCATGATCTTGTGGCGTACCCTATACTGCTGTTCGCAGCTGGTGGGGTGAGTGTGCTCCCACTAAGTGCGTTCACGCGCTGGTGTGGGACACCATAATACTGTGTGCTTCCTATTTTCATCAGGTGCATTCAGGCAGAGACTGCGACAGTGCTCCTCTGCGACGCCCTCCTCTGCCACACCCTATACCCCTGTTTGCAGCTGGTGGGGCTAGTGTGCACCCGCTAAGTGCATTCGTGCACTGGTGCGGGCCACCATCATAATCCTGTGGCATACCCTATACCGCTGTTCGCAGCTGGTGGGGCTAATGTGCACCCACTAAGTGAGTTCACATGCTGGTACGGGCCACCATAATACATTGGTGGACTACTCGAGGAGGACTCCAGACTGCCTAGACCTCTATGTGGCTATGATGGCTTCCCACTACTGCAGGATTTGCAGGGCCTCAATGAGTTCCAGATGTGGGCACAGGGAGTGTCCAATGTGCCTTGGAGCTGCCCACGTGCTAGAGGACATGGACAACCCTTGCAGCACGGCCTGTGACCTCGCCAGGGTGGAAAGACAGCGCCAGGCCAGCCAGGCGGGCGGCCATGTGTGCAAGTGCTAGAGAGAGAGGCGAAGCTACCCCGACTAGCTGTCACTCTCCAGTAAGCATGGGCATAAGCACAAACGCAACCATCCATGTGACCAGCAGTGGGAATCCTCCCACAGGCCTACACACAGAGGCGCCCAGACCTGCTAAGCACCCTGCCTCAGCTACAGTGACAGAGAGTGGTAAAGCAAAGTCGCTCCAGATCCTCTTGGTTCTCCAGGCTCTGTCACTGAGGATGGACAGGCTGGAAGGTCACCAGGTCACTTCCTTGCCCCCGGGCACGGCCAAGGTCTTGGGCTTTCACATGCCCCGGCTCGTTTGGAAGGGCGCCCCTTGTGCTATCCTACCACCTCCTATACCTGTGGAAGATGATTACGCAGCAATGCTCAAGTCAACATGGAGTAAGTCATCGCAACGCCCCGGTTTCATGCAGACTACTGCCAGCTGGCAACAGCGGGTTACACGGTTGAGAATGGACTAGGGAACATGCCACCAGTTAAGCCATCAATGGCTGCACTGGCGTCCCTGGGCCTTGCCCGCGTATCCCCCAATCCATGTTACACTTGTAGGAGTGCACCAAGACAGACCGCCTGGCCACTCGCTCTTTTAATGCATCGGCATGAGCGCCCCGAATGGGTAACACTCTAGCCATCACCCTGGCAGCTCTACAGAAGACACTGAGCCCAGGAAATCAGGATGCCAGGGCCTTGATGGATGCAGCTTTTTCTTCCTACTCCTGGTTGACACAAGACATGTGGGACACTATAGCCTCTGCAGTGCTGTGCCGCAGACAGGTTTGGCTGGTGCAAACCTCCCTGCCGGAAGCCATCTAGCAGCAACTGCTAAGACTCCCCATGGCGCCTGGGCACGTCTTTCACCCAGGAGGTGCTTGATCGCGCTGAGTGCACTGTGGCATCTCGGGAAGCTGTCCAGCGTGTGTATGCTAAGTCAGCTTCAACTGCCAGCCAGGCGCCTATGGGTAGGTATAGGCTGCGGTAGCCCACCTGGCCTCTGCTGGCGTGCAACGACACGGTGGCCCCACGTGACTGGCGATTTCGTGCACCCAACAGAAGTACGGCCCCAAATCCCCAGCTCAGGGGACAAAGAGGACTGCAGCGGGGCACATGCAGGGGTGGCAGCCCATGGCAGCGGTCCTGCAGAGAGTCTTGGGTCACCTGTCGATTGTCCTTCCCTACTGTCACGGACCTCCTGGGAGTGGATTATGCCAGACCCTCGGGTCATGGCTACGGTGGCTCATGGCTACCTATTGCAATTTTGACGGCGACCCCTTACATTTTCAAGGGTCAGGATAACATCTGTAAAAGACCTGGCTTTGATGTCCGTACCCCTCAAGGAGGTTCAATAGTTACTTCTAAAAGGGGCCATCTCAGAAGTACCACCCGGTGCACACCTCACTGGGTTCTACTCTAAGTATTTTATTGTTTCACAAAAAAAGAGGCAGTCAGTCTGTTCCTGACCTCCGGCCCTTGAATCGATCTCTCAAGGTGCTGCCTTTCAAGATGGTCCACACAAGAGTGGCAAGGCAGTCCATCCGGCAAAGGGAGTGGTTCACATCTCTGGGCCTAAAGAACGCATATTTCCATGTCCCAATCAGCCCAGAACACAGGCCCATCCTGCACTTGTCTTCCAGGGCAGGGTGTTCCAATGCCAGGTCATTCCTTTTGGCCTTTCCCTGGCCCCAAGGGTTTTTACTCACATGGTGTCAACTGCGCTGTCCCCCCTCCAGGCTCGAGGTCTGGAAATCCAACCTGGATGATTGACTCATTTGCACCCCCTCCCAAGAGCAGGTAATGCGTGACACACAGTTCTGGCCTACATCCAATCCTTGGGCTTCACCGTCAACCACAAGAGCAACCTGCAACCCTGCCAACAGGTGGAATTCCTTGACATCTTCCGCGACTCAGTTGGCATGATTGTGTCTCTCATTCCACGGAGAGTGGACAGCTTGATCGGAATGCTGAAGTATTTCCGCTTGGGCAGTCTTGTTACGGCTCACAGAGTCCAGAAGCTGCTGGATTTGATGGCCGCAACAGTAATTCCTCTTGGCCTGCTGGGGACGCACCCCCTGCAGTGCTGGTTCAACATTTTCCATCTCCCTCCGAAAGACAACAGGCAGGTGAGTCTGCATGTGTCTTGGGCTTGCATCTAAGCTCTAAATCCTTGGAGGCAACCCCTGTGGCTGCTGGAGCACATAAACGTCCTCAAGCTGAAGGCCATCCATCTCACTCTTCAAAGATTCCTGTTGGTGTTGCAATACTAACACGTTCTTGTGAGAACAGACAGCACCTCAGCGGTGTATCATGTGAATCACCAAAGGGGGCATGAGATCCTGTCGGTACCTCCAGGTGACAGAGGAGTTGCTGACATGGGCATGGCCACAACTCTATTGACAGAGGGCAGTGCACATCCCGAGTAGGGAGAACAGAGCAGCTGACATTCTCTCCAGGACGGGGCAACTCCCGGGACAATGGAGACAAAACACGGACACCATCCGCTAGCTCTGGATGCAGTATGGTGTTGCACAAGTGGATCTCTTTGCGTCAGCAGAGACAACACACTGCCTGGAATGGTACTTCCTCATGGGGCAGCCATGGCAGTTACCATGCAGAGTGGATCTTGTGTCACAGGTGGACGGGTGGATCTGGTATACGAACCCTGGTGCCCTACGTCTACAGGTTTGGCCCCTGCAGAGTGGCTGAGTGGCTAGATGAGTCTATTCAAGAGACACTCAATACCGCCCGGGCTCCATCTACTAGAGCTTGCTACACACTCAGATGGAGGATCTTTTCAGATTGGTGTGCCCACATGGGTCTTGGGCCAGCAGCTTGCCCTGTGCCACATGTCTTACACTTCTTGCAGTCCCATTTGGGTCAAGGCAAGGCAGTCAGTACAATAAAGTTCTATGCCTCTGCCATTTCAGCCTTTCACCAGGGTGCAGACAACAGACCCCCTGGGTAGACATCCTTTGATTGGCCAGTTCTTGAAGGGAGCCTGCCGGTTACGTCCAGGTCGCACCTCGCGGGCGCCGAGCTGGGATCTGCCCACAGTCTTAACATCGCTCACTGAAGGTTCGTATGGGCCTATTTCAGATGCAGATTTGTGATCTTTGTCCCTTAAGACTGCTTTTCTCTTGGCACTCTGTTCAGCAAAGCGGATCGGAGAGCTGTGCTCTCTCTATTAGCGAAGACCATCTAAGGTGGCAGTCAGGAGACACTGGCGTGTCGCTTTGGCCAAATCCAGCCTTTCTGCCAAAGGCTCTTTAATAAGCAGTCCATCAACCAGGTTCTGGAGGTGTCCCAATTCCAGCCTTCCTCTGCCACTGGCAGAGCAGGACAAGTTGTTCACTTTGTGCCCAGTCAAGGCCTTGCGGTCTTATCTGGCCCTTACACAGTCCTTGAGGAGAACGCACTATCAACTTATGGGGCGGCGAAGCCCGGGCTGGACTTTAGGAAAGATGAAATTCAAATGTGCTCATCAGCTGATTTGACAGGCATCTCACAGTCCATTTCATGTCTCTTTAGCAAAATGTCCTGAACTCTGGCAATTCCATTGCTCCATATTTGTATTGTTCATGGGGTTGCACCATTAACCTTGGCGGAAGAGCATTCAAGAAAAAGGATATCTAAAAAAGTCTGTAGCTAGTGTTCATAGGATAAATTGTGAGGTGGAAGCCAAATTTACACAATCTTCTTGGCTGCAGTCAGACCAGCAAGCCAAATTTTTCTAGGCCTTTCATTCATGCATATCTGAGAGTCATTGTTGAGAAGGTATAATGCAGGGTCCACGGGGAGCTGTATCTCAATCAGGTCCAATAATGACTGCACTACTGTATTCCAGAAATGATGCATCTTAGGGCAGTCCCACATAATGTGCATAAAAGTCCCTAAGGTATTTTGTGAGCAAAACACATAAAATGGGTGTGGAGCCTGTCCTATTAAGTGTCTGACTCTAGGAGTAAGGTATACTCTATGTGATATCTTCATATGAATGAACTGATGGTTAGGATTATGAGAGGAGCTACTGATGTTGTCCCAGCTTGCTTCCCAATTTCTCTCTCTACCCCTGAGTGCCACTGAACGATCCCATGCAACTGTACTAAGTTTAGGAGACAAGCAAGAAAGAAGCTTGGCATAGAGGAAAGCGACAACACTTAGGAGCAATACATATCCAACTAATTACAGGATGTTGTTCTATCTCAGCCCCAAGCAATATTGTGTTTTGAGAGCTGATCTAAATCTAGAGTAAAAAAAATAAGGAATGTTTCAGAATTCTGTAAAGTGACACCAACTCATTGAAGCTGAGTAAAGAGTCATTGTCATAAGTCTTCAAGGACCCATATACCCCTCTGTCCATAAACTTTGAAAGGTTTATTACCAGATAATCTTATTACACCAAATAAAAGCTAATTTATGTCATTTTGATGTGAAACCCACAAAATTCTCAACTTTTCTAAAGGTCTGTCACATGTATGTTAATATAGGGCCATACCTCAATGTACAATGTTTAATGGAGAGACCAGAAAACAGAAAATCCTAAAGGCTAATAGAAGCAATGATGTCCTCTTCTATTTTCTTCCAGGATAGAATAGAATTTGGATCCAGCCACTGCTTCAAAGAGCGCATAGTAAATGGCCAGTGATAACATTTAAAGTTAGGAAGTGCCCAGCCTCCTCCTAGTTTGTTGTGCTGCAGCATAGTCCATTTTATGTGAGGTCGTATCCCATTCCATATGTATTTGGTAAGCAGGGAATCAACCTTACCCTAGTAACCAATTGGCGGGGACAGCAACAGCATACAGGAGATGAAATTGATGCGGGGGTAAAATATTAATTTTAACTCCTGCTATATGGGATGGAACTGATGTAGGTAAGGCAGCCCATCTTTTTGAGTCCTCCTTAACCTTCCTAAGAGCATTAGTGTAGTTCAACTTAGCTATGGCTGTGACATGTCCAAATTAGAACCCCTAGATACTTGACTTCCTTGGTTACTGCAACAGAAGTAGGTAAAATTAATAGACTACTATCCTTATTTACCAACATCAAAGCAGACTTGGATTCATTTTAAAACCAGAGAGAGCACTAAACTTAAGTACCTTAATAGTGTTGGGTATAGAGTTATATATGTCTGACATGTAGATCAGTGTATTGTCTGCATACAGAACTGACACTGAGCGAACAGAAGATTCAATGTAAACAGGAAAAAGCAACACACAGTTATGGATAATACTGTGCAAGGGGCTCTACAGAAAGATTAAAGACAAAGGGAGATGGGGCAGCCCTGCCTTGTGCCACAGTTTCTTGTAAACAAATCAGGAATGGCACCTCCTATCCACACTCTTGCAGGAGGGTTTGCATAAAAGCACTTGAATCACCTTTATAAACTTAGGACGAAAATTTAATTCTCTCAGGACACGCCATAGGTATTGCCAATCAAGTTTACCAAATGCCTTTTCGGCATCCAGAAATAGAAGGCCACATGGGGAAGGGATTTTCTGTGCTTCACCTAAAATGTAAATCAGTCACCTAATGCAGCCATATGACGTTTCATGAATCCTGTTTGGTCTGGATGTATTAGGTCCTGCAGGACTGATTTCAGTCCACGGGCAAACTCACAGGAATAAACTTTAAGATCGACATTCATAAGTCATATTGGTCAGTAGCTTGCACAGTCTGATGGGTCTTTGTTTGGATTGGGGATAACTGAGATAAGTGCAGTGTAAAAGCTCATAAGCAACGGTTTTAATTTTATGCACATTTGAAATGTTATATGATTAAAAAATCCTCTAATTTTCTTCTGATCCCAAGTATTGTTAATAAATAATAATTAAAATAAGTTAGGCAGATCGCGGCAAATTTCTGTTCAGCTATTTTTGTGACCACTCGGTGCATGACGTTATTTAAGCCAAACAAACCGTTTGAGTTGAGTCCAATTCCATTTACTTACATTGCCATTCGGCTTGAGTGCAGACATGCGTTCAGGAATTTCCAAAGAAAAACCATGTCTTATTCTGCAATGAACTGTAACAATGGGACCAATTCAGGAAGTTTTTACCTTTTTCCAAGAGAGGAAAAGAGGCAGAGAGAGTGGATTGGCTTTTTCTGGCAGAGTGAGAGGATTGGCTTTTTCTGAAAGAGAAGAAGAGGCAGAGCGAGAGGGTTGGCTTTTTCCAAAAGAGATGAGGCAGAGAGAGTGGATTGTGCGTGTGAAGCCAGAGGTTTTTTTTTTTCCCCCTGAAGAGAAGAGGCGGAGAGAGTGGATTGTATGCATGAAACAAAATCAAGCAGTCAAAGAAGAAATGGACCGGCAATGCTCAAGCAAAAAGGAGAAGATTGGAGGTAAACATTTTACTTCTGCTTGCAATTGACAAGTCAAGAATCCTGAGGGATCTTGTACAATCATTGTGGAAATGAGACAAAGGGATATTTCCTCACTTAGAGTAGGTTATAAATAGCATAATGCCACAGATGGCAGGCTAATGTGGCCTACCAGCGCACTGTCAAATAATCATTACCTATATCCACAAGGGAGGGCAGTTTAATTATTCTTCAATAGGGCTCTTATTTAGTATAACAAAAGTAGGAATATATCATAACGGCCAGGATAAATCGTTTGGGCGCGAGTCTTATTGAGGTCCAGGGTCACCACCGTGATCAGAGTCAGCCAAGTCGCTGTACGATTCAGAGGCCGCACGGTCAAACCATTGAGCCACATTCACTGATTGGTTTGCAACAGCCATAGGTTCATGCATATATGGCTTCACCTTTTGATATTTAATTTGGAGAGTTCCTACTACAAAATAGCTATCGCTTTCAGACATTTTACACAACCTCTCATGACCAAAGTCCGTACACTTGTGCTCGGTTCGCAAGTAAACACAGAGCTGCTCCCAGTGTGGCTTAAACGATGTCACGACGACAGTCCCCTGATGGTGAAAGTGCGCATAAGTGAGATGTAAACAAACCTTCAGAAATTGGGCAAAACAGTATATTTTAACCATTTTATTAAATTTTCAGAATCAGAATTACTTTATTAATCCCCGGAGGAAAATTCAAATTTGCAACCAAGCTCCTAAATCAAAGTAGTAGTAAACATGTCTAAAAATATAAGATAAAATAGTCTTTAAAAAAAGAATAAAGTAAAAATTTAAATAAGTTCAATAACTGAAGTAAAAGCAAAATGAAGTGATTTTATATACAAATGATTCCTATATCCATATATTGCACCTGAGTTAAGGATACATGGTAAGAAGTGTACCACAGTTACACAGTGGCATTGTACAGCTTGACAGCAACAAGTAGGAATGATTTCCTGTGTCTCAGTTGTGCAGCGTGGAAGAATCAGCTGTTTACTGAATATGCTCCTCATGTAGAGGGTAGGAAGGACAGTCTCAGATTGTTTTTATTTTGGACAGTGTCCTCTTCTCCAACACCACTGTCAGAGAGTCCAGTTCCACGCCTACAACATGGCCGGCCTTCCTGATGATCTTTTTGAGTCTGTTAGTGTCCTTCACCTTCAAACAGCTGCCTCAGCAGACGACAGCATACAGGATGGCGCTGGCCACCACAAACTCATAGAACATCCACAGCATCATTTGGCAGATGTTGAAGGACCTTAGCTGTCTCAGAAAATAGAGACAGCTCTGGCCCTTTCTGTATACAGTGTCCACATTTTCGGGCCAGTCCAGTTTATTGTCCAAGTACACCCCCAGGTACTTACATTCCTCCACCACGTCCACACTGACCCCTTGGATGTTCACAGGGTTCACCAGAGCCCCGATTCTCTTCAGATCGACCACCAGTTCTTTCCGTCTTCATCACATTGAGCTGTAGGTGGTTCTTTCTGCTCCACGTGACAAAGTTGTCCACCACCATCCTGTACTTGCTCTCATCACCACCGGTCATACATCCAACCACTGCAGAGTCATCAGAAAATTTCTGGAGGTGGCAGGTGATTTCTACTGAGAAATCACTATTCTACTATTCTAAATTTCTACTGAGGTGCAGTAGTTGAAATCAGTGGTGTGGACAGTGAAAAGGAAAGGACAGTCCCTTGCAGAGCCCCGGTATTGCTGATCACTCTGCCACAGCCCTGCAAGCGCATGTACTGTGGTCTGCCAGTCAAATAATCTACAATCCAGGGCATCCACCTGCACCACTGTCAATTTCTCATCCAGCAGAGCCGGCTGGATGGTGTCAAAAGCACTGGAGAAATAAAAAAAAAAAAAAAGATTCTCACAGTGCTGGCTGGCTTGTCCAGGTGTCTGTAGACTTTGTTGACTAAGTAGATGATTGCGTCCTCTACTCCAAGATGGGGCTGGTAGACGAACTGAAGGGGGTCAAGAAGTGGTTGAACCGTAGGCCGGATCTGCTCCAGGATGAGTCTCTCCAGGGTCTTCATAATGCGTGACGTCAATGCCACGGGCCTGTAGTCTTTGAGATCGCTGGGACACGGCTTCTTCAGTACAGGGACAAGGCATGATGTTTTCCACAGCACGGGGACCCTCTGAAGATCCAGGCTCATGCTGAAGTACTCCACTTAGCTGGAGAGCACAGGTCTTCAGGGCCCTGGGGCTAACACCATCCGGGCCTGCTGATTTTCCTGCATCGAGTCTCTTCAGTTGTCTTCTCACTTGCTCCTCACTGATTATTAGTGTGGGGGTGACAGGTGGGAGAGGGATGAAGGTTTTTCTTGGAGGGGAGCTCAGCCAGGGAGTCTGTTGAGGAGGTGCAAGTGAAGTCATGAAATGGGGATGAGGTTGGGCAAGAAGAGGCAGGGGAGGGGAGAGAATGTAAAATGTGTGGTTGTAGCCATCCCACAGAAGAGTGGTGGTGGGTTGGGGTTACGCCATCAAATCTGTTAAAGTAGATATTCAGCTCATTCACCCTTTCCACATTGCCATCCACTCCTTCACTGTTGGTTGGCTTGTAACCAGTGATGGTCTTCATTCCACTCCACACC
>JAODXR010000021.1:22305369-22315433 GCA_028877395.1 Cathorops festae
TATATATATATATATATATAGAGAGAGAGAGAGAGAGAGAGAGAGAGAGAGAGCTAGCTTACCTCATGTCGAAAGAAGGAGGAAAGTTTTACTCGTTTTGACATGGCGAATTATTAACATGAGAAAATACTCGTAATTCACAACTAAAAACACTGCAGCTACACTGGCAGCCTGAACATGCTTTCTCGTGTGATTGCATTGCGCTTGCGCAGAACGGTGTCATTCCTGTGCGCCTTAGCACAGGCACCTGAAGGCGCGCCTTGGCGCGCGTGCCTAACGAGCTCCGGCATGCGCGACGTTAACAAAACACCTGTCTAATCAATGAACTAATGTTTGGGCTATTTAAGGACTGTGCCCATGCAAGGACGATGCGCAGTACTACGCCGCGTCTCAGAACGCAAAAAAGCCAAAAAATAAAATTTCTTCATTCAGAAAACTGGAGATTTTCAAGAGTTGTGTCAAATATCCGGATTTCCAGGTCAATTAGCAGAAAAAAAATCCAACGGAAAATCTAAAAATCCGGAATTCCGGAACACTTTCATGACTACTTATTATAACTAATACAGCCATCAGTGTGAATGTGGATATATATATATATAAAAAAAAGTTATTCTGCTCAATCTTGTGTGGCTTATATCAGCTCACGTCCGACTCGATTTCTTGAAATAACTTCCACATACATCATCCACATACACTGGATTTTGAGACCAAGCATTTTTAATTCTGCAATTTTGATAAATAAAAACTTTGTTCAAAACTTCAGACAAAATTTCTGCTTAGAACATAAACAAACCAGCAAAATGACGACAGGAATTTGTGGAAAATGCTGCAATAATTCTTGAAAATTTGAAAATAAAAAAAAACGGTCAGGCCATCAAATACTTTTATTCCATATCTTGTTGCTTTTTTGTATTTTTTGGGGTTTTGTTTTTGAGTTTTTATTTCGTCCAACGTTGTTTGAACAACGCGCTCTGCCATTTTGTTTTAATCTCATCACGGTATATGAGCTAATTGGCTACTCTACAATGAGGCTATCAAAGTGCGCAAATGCTCATATCCAGTGAATGTGGATAAAATAATTAAGGCTTGTAAGATCTTGATTAGATTAGATTCACTTTACTGATCCCACATCAGAGAAATTCACGTTACAGTTGTAAGAAAATGTTATATAGATAAAAAACAAATAAAAATTAGACAAGCTAAAGATTAAATAGAGGGCTATTTGCATTATCTACCATGAAAAAGTATAGAAATATTGCCTTATTGAGAGGCTTGGAAAAAATTGCACATTACAGGTAGACTCTGTATAAGATATACGAGTATGTATAAAAATAGTTTAAGAACTATTGATAAAAAGATATTCCTTTCTTGATCCCCAAGAGGGGAAATTCAGGTGTTGCAGCAGCTCAAGTCCGGAGTAAAATATAGATAATGTAGATTAAGTTTCTTTTTTTTTTTTTAAGACTGATCAAAAACACATCTCGCATAGAATATAATCGAATGAGGACAGAGCTAAATGAGGACAAGTGCTCAAAAAAAGACAACAAGAACTGGTAGTAGCAATACATCCATTCGTGGTGTGCATAAACTAGTGAAGAGCCATATAAAGTGACAGTGAAGTGAGGTAGCCATCGGCATGGTGGAACTGTAACAATAATAGTGCAACATGTGATACAGTACATGATAGTGCAGATAACAGGGGAAGGAATAGTGTTATAGCAATGGATAAAAATTTACAGAATATTTACGTGTGCGCTGTGTGCAAAGTTCCACATGAATCCACGACAGGAGAGAGGGAGAGAGATGGAGAACGCGCGCAAGAGAGCGCGCAAAAGCACAATGTTCCACACGAGTCCAGTGCAGAAGAAAAAGAGTGTGGCAGTCAATGTTCTCACTGTTTTACAATCTGATGGCAATGGGCACAAATGAGCATCTGAAGTGCTCTGCCTTGGTCTTCACTGGAATGAGCCCATGACTAAATAAGCTGCCCAACTGTTATCGTTCCTCATGGAGAGGGTGAAAGAGATTGTCCAGGATAGCTCCAATTTCTTCCCCCTCATCCACTGACTCTCGATTGTCCAGCTCCAGACCCACCACAGAGCTGGCTTTCCTCACCAGCTTAATGAATGTGTTGGCCTCTCCAGTCCTGATGCCACCACGGCAAAGAATAGAATGCTGGCTACCACAGACTGGTAGAATGCCTTCAGGAGTTTGTTGCACACGCCAATCGACCTCAGCCTCCTTAGAAAACAGCCTGCTCTGTCCTTTCCTGTAGAGGCCATCACTGTTGTGTCCCCAATTCAGTTTATTGTTGATCTGCACTGCAAGGTACTTGTAAGGCCTTCTGTTCTTCTGATAATTTACCACTAGCTCTTTAGTCTTGCTAAATGTTAAGCTTCAAGGTGGTTGTTGCTATACCATGTGATCAAACTCTCAAATCAGACCTCTGTACTCCTCATCTCTGGTGATGCATCCAACAGTGGGGTAGTGAACCAGAGTTGTATTGCAAGTCTGAGGTGTAGAGTGAAGAGCAAATGGTACCAGTGTGGTTTCTTGAGGTATGCCAGTATTGCTGATCACAGACTCAGACACAGCCATCCACTCTGACATACTGTGAGGTAGTGTGTGATCTAGAAAGTGGTGTTGGGGTGCAGGTAGCACCTCCAGTAGCTTCTCTCTCAGCGGGTCAGACTGGATGGTGTTGAAAGCACTGAAGAAGTCCAAGAACATGACTCTGTGCTTCCTTGCTTCTCCAGGTGAGACGAGGCCTTGTGCATCAGGTAGATGACAGTATCCTCCACCCCAATATGTAGCTGGTAAGCAAAGTACAGCGAGTCCAGGAAAGCTGTCAACTGGGTCCTCAGGTGCCACAAAATCAGTCTCTCAGAGGTCATCATGTGTGATGTCAGTGACTATAGACCCAGGGCTCCAAGACCACTGGGATGACTCCTCTTCGGCACCAAAAATGCTGTAAATGTTTAAAATACTGTCCTGGCATCCCTGAAGATTTCCCTTCAATAGAACTACAGCACTGAGCAAAAACCTGTTCTCGCATGAAAATGCCCCTGTGCACAAAGTGAGGTCTATAGAGACACAGTTTGCAAGTTGACTGTGGAAGAACTCGAGTGGCCTGCACAAAGCCCCGACATCAAACCCCACTGAACAACTTTAGATTAACTGGACCACCGACTGCACCCTATGGCCTCCACAGCCAATATCAGTGCTTGACTTCACTAATGTTCTTATTTATGACTGAATGGGCGAATCCCCTCAATCACAAATCTAGTGGAAAGCCTTTTCAAAAGTGTGGAGGTTATTACAACAAAGTGGGACCAATTCAGGAATCGGATGTTCAGGCACCAATGGGTGTGACTGATCAGGTATCCACATACTTGTTGGTCTTATACATAGCATAAAAATACTGTACATTACACTCCTTTTTTTTTTAAAATTAAGCTAATAATTTTTACAACAACTTTTAAACATTTAACAAGTCAGAGCAGATCCCTGAATCACACTGGGGGTTTTCTGGAACATAAATCTACTCAGACTTGGCCAAATCTCCGATTTTTGTTGGTTTCAAATAAATGCCACGCTGCCTAATGTAAATGCACATTATTTTAGCAACACTTTAATCCAAATCCTGGGTAACGCATAAACATCTGCATAAACAGAACGGCTAATTCAGTTATGCTGGACTGTTATTTCAGTGCAGTGACCATCATGAGTCTGATGAAAATCCTAAATGATTTTCAAAACGTGTTGATGCCCATTACAAGGCAAAAAAAAAAAAAAGGAGTAGCACACAGTCGTCTCACATCCCCCAACTGCATCCCACAGTCCTCAAGACGACGTCAAAATAGAACGCTACGATACGGAATCGATTCAACTGATAAATCCATAACAGCTTCCTACTAAATGATGCTTTAAATAGTATGCCACCACAGGTAACTGCATACCCCCGTACTAAACAAGAAATTGGTACAGGACACCACATCATTACTTACTCCATATACATTGTAAATAGTCTCACACTAAATATTTAGTGCCGCATGTGACGTACTATTTTACCATATTAGTATATTGTCTTGACGTAGCCGAGACTGTTTGGGTCTCAACATGGCAATTCCTTGTTAAAAACACATTCCTTTCTCATGCACACGGTCGCATGCAGCACCAGCAGGCTAAACATTAAAAGTTAATCTATAACTCTCACCTGACCAAATAGTCAAGCAACCGTTTTATCGTATAGAGCAGTTATTACGGTACTATTTTTCTCCGAACACTAAGGATACCCAATATAAACCAACAAAGAAATATGCTCATCAAAACACATTAATAGTGTTTTATAAAATGCACCCACCTCTATGCCTTCTGTCAATTTGCCTGCAACGTTATCACAAAGCGACAATGGCACCGAAATTCTGAACCTGTCAAAGACGGAAAACGCAAGTTTATGAGAAAAATTTCGTAGATAGTAGCATAATTAATTAAGAGGTCTGTGGGGATTAAATATGGTTTAATTCATTCCAACTCGGCAGAGCTCCTCCTGTCACTGTTATTAACGCTTCGTCTCCAGGTTGTGCTTTTTTTTAGTACATTCGCAGTTCATAAATGAATAAGAAAGCCTAACTGTACATGTTTAATAGAGAATAAATTCTTCATGATCAGGTATGACGGCTCCTTAAAAAGCTTGGACAAATTAACGCAGTGCTGCACAGGTAACGCTGGCCAACTAAACAGCATAATCTTCACAACTGCACATACAGTATAGAAACTGATCAAATTTAACCATTATCCCGATTAGAAAAATCCGTTTTCAGAGGCAAGTAGAGATCACTGTTATTGTTACATCACCTGTGTATCGTATCGTCTTCGAACCCTCAAGGGAAAAACCGTTCTTCTCCGTTGATGCACTTCTATAAAATCTTACACATACCAATGCGCACTCGTGCCGTCAGCGTCATTTAACAGCCACTTCAGCAGGCTTTTGTTTCAAAGCCAAAATAAGGATTATGGTTCTGTTGGTGCATTTGTGACTACCGCGCCGTCGGCGACTTTAGTCGTTTCCGTACAATTTCCATTGAAAAAACACCTCACACTAACTTGCTGTTCAACGTCCTCTATGACGTCGTATAAAGCAAAGCATTTAATTGGTTTTCAGCGTTGCCAACCGAACCCTACAGTTGGGGCGCGGGGCAAATATTTATTCGCATAGACGCCGCTTCATGTAAACCCTATAAACACTTGGGTCGCTTTAGGACAGTCACATATACACTGACGCGCTTTGACACGATTCACAGAGCAATCAAATCTAAATCGCATTTTTGCAATTCCGTTCAGTTGTGTTTCAAACCACCTACGAATGTGGACTGAAAGGCATTTGTAAAAATCGGATCTCATGTAATTTTCGGTTAAGACTTGCCATATAATGGGCCTGATATGCACATAAATCGGATTTGGACGAGTATAAACACAAGTCCTGGTCAGGGAATATCACAAAGCACACAGGTACAAGATATTTAAGTTAATAATAAATGAGTTTATTTTTCAATATTTAATTGGTATGTGGGACACCATCTCTACAATAATAAAATACAACAAATCTGGGAAAAAGAATGAAAAATCAATACAATTTTTAAATGTACAAAATAAATCACAGCCTCCTCTGTCTCATCACCCAGTCTAACCTCACCCATCTTGCAATTTCATTACACTCAAGACAACAAGGTCTGATTAAACCATCTGAACATCAACATTTGAAGACCTAAACCCTTGGTCTGACTAAGTGGTAGACATATTTTAAGAAGTTGCGCAAAAACAAGTGGAGCACTGCTGACTTTCCACCAAAATTTCTACATGACAAGCTTGCACTTCTCATGAAAAGGGCTAGCAATATTCTTAGGGTTCCTCAATCTAATTTCAGTGATAAGGGATGTACATCATTCCCCCCACCCCCCCAAAAAAAGGTTGACCAAGATGAGAACCAGGGGAGACACAGTGGGCATCAAAGATCTTGCCCTCAGAGGAAGTAGGGCGTTGTGGTTCTGGGTGGAATGACTCGCTCCGCATCAGGCACAGCACGGAACAGTTTGGGCTCCCGTGTATTCACATCTTTGAACACCATAATTGAGGCAATGTTGCCACAGCGGTAACAGTAGTTGGGGGCTGACCACACCGTCACAAGCTTCTCATCAAACATAAACTTGTAGCCCTCATGAACAAGCTGATGTGCACGGCAAATCAACTTCAGGTTGTTAATATGGACAAACTGCAAAAAAAGGGAGAACAAGAAAGAAAAAAAAATTACACATTCTACATTTAATATTTTATCCATCAAAAATACACCACGTGGTATTGTATTATTGAGAATCATGTCAGAAGTTTATGCTGTCTAGCCCATGTACAAATAATCAACTGTTACAACTGTAGTGAAAGACATTTAGGAGAAAGAACCACTTGTCTGCCCAAATAGGAAGACAAATGTTTAATTAGGTGTGGAAATGATCTACATACTGTTGAAAGAAAATATTAAATAACAGCCCTGCACTTATTACTGAATGACCTGTTTAATAAAAAAAAATAAAAATAAAGCATATTCCACCTTTTAGGATACAGTTGAATTTCTCCACAGAAAATGAGCCAGACTAAGTAGCACACAGACTTACTCATCATGATCACACAATACTGTCAAGTTGCACGAATCCTCAGTATATTGGTTCTGAAGGAAGCGATTTTGGAAAGAATGTAAAGTTTGAAATTGGTCGACTCCCAATGATGCCATCTGTGGCCAGGATGTGGCCATTGGAAGAAAACTAGCAGTGCTCTCCAAGTGGGAAGGATGCTATACTCACTCTCCCTCACTCTCCAATTTATATTTCTGGTATTTGGCAAGCACCCTTATACAAAGCAAATTACAGAAGTGAAAGGACCTCTCTCAATTACCAAACTGAGCAGTTGCAGGCTAAAGGGTCTTGCTTAAAGGGGAACCGAAGTCATTTTTAAACTTGCTTTTTCTTAATGAATGTGTTGTTCCATTACGTTTTCGGTTTTAGTAACTTTATATTGTAAGTCGCATTGGCAACTAATTACAATTAAGTATTATACTTATCGGCCTATTCGGGTTTTTAGCCATGTTGAATGTACTTCGTTTGGTCCATGGCAGTAGTCACTTATCCGCGCGATCTTCACGAGACTTGTGCGAGACTTCGAAACGTGACGTGTCAGCCAGGTGTCAGTGCTGCCATCTTGAAAACTGTTTTCCAAACGAAACACTGCACAAAAACAAGTTTAAATGACAGTTACTGTATTTTTTCAAACTTTCCTGATCGTTATCAAAAACAAACAAACCTTACGGCTTGATTACATCAGCATTCGAACAAGGGTGCGCGTGTCTTGACTACCCATGTCCGAAATTGCTCCCTACTCACTATATCGGGCACTATATAGTGGGGACGCCATTTTGTAGTGCTGTCCGAAACCTGAGGATTATTTACACCCTATATAGTGAACTCAAAGTATCCCACAACGCATCATGAAAATTAGTATACAATGATGGTCACTCACCAAAGTAATACATCCCATCATGCATTGCAGTTGCACTAAAATAAATCAAATTGCAAGTCTCAAATTTAATTTAATAAAAGGCACCAAAGAATTCAGCATTCAGCCGTGATTTAAAAAAAAAAAAAAAACTGAAAGATGCAGGCATTGATTAATGTGGGAAATACGCTCAGTATGTCCATCACAAAAATAAATGAATGTATTTATTATTTTGAAAAATCACCAGCCGACTGATCTGGCACGTTTTAATTTTGCAACAGCAATGATGTACCAGCACAACGGACTATTGTCCAAAAGCATTTTTTTTTTTTTATTTTACCAATGAGCTCGTTATATAATCCTCAAAATAGTAATTCCCTATATCGAGAGTAGTGAACGAGTGATTTCAGGACACCAGGAATGTTGGCAGATGGTCGCTTTGATTTCCACTGTACATTTTACTTCCGTCCTACGATTTCTTGCACAGGTCTCAACGAATCTCGTTTCTGGCCATCGCTTTGACATATGGACTGATATTACATAGCATATTTCAAACACATAACTTGCTATAGCAGTGACAAAATAGCCATCAAAATGCATTCCTATATTTAATAAAATGAGATGCATAGAAATAAAAATAAATAAATTGCCTTCGGTTCTGCTTTAAGGATCTAGCAATGGTAGTGCTGGGATTTGAACCATTGACTGATCACTTGTCCAACATCTTCACCATTGAGCTTTCGCCAATCAGACATCAAATCACTGGACATTAGCCAATTGTGGGCATCTGCATGCTCATGGAAGACAGCAGATAGTGCTCCAGGAGTGGTAGGGCTGAGTCACACTTCTGTGAGCAAGTCTCTGAGCATGTCAGGACATCATGCTTGCATACAACACATATCCTCTAGAAGGCACTGTCACGAGTC
This sequence comes from Cathorops festae, assembly GCA_028877395.1. NCBI lineage: Eukaryota > Metazoa > Chordata > Actinopteri > Siluriformes > Ariidae > Cathorops > Cathorops festae. The sequence continues at coordinate 22,313,838 of JAODXR010000021.1, forward strand.
ACACCAAAACGTGGAATTACTTTGTGAAGGGCCAAAAACAACAGTTTTCAGTGCTTCACTCAAGGAATAATAAAGATAATACAAAAGTTTGTAAAGAAAACTGCAGGCAGGCAGGCAGACAGACACACGATGACACCTTACATAATCCTCAATTATAAACCAATTGAGGGGGGAGTTCAAACTTTCCCAGGCCTGGGCCACAGTGAGTATAAACCTGGTGGATTATTTGTCAATATTTTTCACCCAACATGACTGACCTGATGGTTACCTAAAACCAACAGGTATGTTGAGATTGTTCAGTCTTGAGCTAGCACCGAACAATACAGTTTGTGAGGGAATGGAGATCCACAGACCTGCAAGTTTTTCTAGTTATATGGTTTATTTTAGGACTTTTCGGGCAGCACAGTGATGTGGTTCGTACGGTTACCTCACAGCAAAAAGGTTCTGGGTTCAAGCCCAGTTTGCACATTCTCCCCATGTCTCGGGATTGTCTCGGGATTTTTCTTGACAAATACATTTTCCAGTACCCTCTTCATTTTTATTGTACTGTTGCTTTCCTTTTTTCGTTTTTCTCTCTTTTTGTTTGGAACAATGCCGAGACCGGAAGCTCTTTTTTTTCTTCTTCCTTCTGTGTAAAGACCAGAAGCAGAGGCCATCCACATCAGATCTACTAGAATATCAACAGATCTTCAATTAAGGTACGTGAATCCTTTCATCATGGCACACCTTCAGCCTGTTCAGTGTGCTGAGTGCAGGATGTTTAATCATTCTTCCTCCGTCGCTAGCGATAGCTTTATTTGTGAAAAGTGCAGATTAGTTAGCTCTGACAAGATAACCACATGTCCAGGCTTTAGAGAAAGCCAATGAAAATGAGAACAGTGTAGTTTCTGTAGGGGAAAGTCTGGATGCCCTAGGTGGAGTTCATACTCCCAACTCCAGCATTAGAGCCCTTACAGTGGGGCGAATGGGTGACAACTCAGCAGCATAAACATAGAACCAAAAGCTACTGCTGAGGCTCGTCCACAGGAGCACCACTCCCCTCCGCGTCACATGTCGAACAGGTTTGCTCTCCTTCGTGATGCACCCACTGAGAAACCCTGAAAGAGCTCTGGTTATAGGGGATCATCATATGGCACATGAAATTAGCTCAGGCTTTAGGGGCACCAGCAGCTTTAGTCAGGTGTACACCGGGAGCCAGTGTGCCAGACAGACATAGAGGTAACCTTAGGGTCCTAGGCAAGCACAGGTTCTCAAAGATAGTTATCCATGTAGGAGCTAATGATGTACGCCTTCGTCAGTCTGAGGTTAGTAAGAGTAACTTTGTAGAGGTGTTTAAATTGGTGAAGGCGATGTCCAATGCTGTAGTATGCTCTGGTCCCATCCTAATGCAGCATGGTGATGTAGCTTACAGCAGGTTATGGTCGCTGAACTGCTGGTTGTCCAGGTGGTGCTCTGAAAAAACAGTGTGGACTTCACAGATAATTGGGCTAATTTTGAGGGCACCGTTAGGACAGGATGGTATCCATCCCACTCAGGAAGGTGCTGCTCTCATTTCCTGCAGCATAGGTCATAGTCTCAGAACAGGCCTAGTTAATT